>JANAVB010006599.1:32529633-32552133 GCA_029216955.1 Iris pallida | reverse complement strand
GATAGGTCGGGTGCTAATGATGTCTTATGCAGGCAGAGTAAGTTATTACTCAAATACAGGGAAGGATGTCGGCTGTTGGTAAGAATCACCTGAACGGTGATATTCATATTGAATCATAATATTGTTTCTAACAATGTCTTGTGCAGGCAGAGTAAGTATTATAAATGTACAGGGATGGCTACACGACCGTGGGTAAGAATCACCAAAGGGTGATAACAGTATGTTTTTAATTATGTTGGCTATGAGATTTGCATGCTTTACTTCTTGTCGGCTATAACATAAAATTGACCCTAAGGCAACAAGAAAGACCACTGTTAATAATATTCTGTAACATGATTACTTAGTGCTGTCTTCTTAGGTGAGTTAGGCCAGCACCGCTCGCCAGTACATTGATGATGTACTGACCCACGTTGTGGGCAATATTACAGGTGTTTGCTTGGGGAAATCCTGTGAATCAGTGCTTGGCATCGATGAATCGGATGGGTGTGCAGAAGCTCTTCTTTCAAGACGATGTCTTCTGCTATACGGGACATAATGTATGGAACAGTGGAACTCAGATGTACCAGTGAGATTGTAGCCAAATTGGCAAGTCATTGTAAAGAAGTCGTTATATTCATTTGTAGCCTAAAGGACAAGTGTATACATTCAGTTGGCTACTCAAGAGTCTTGTATTCAGTTGTAAACTCTGTATTCCACTGCAAGTCTTGTAATCCATTTTGAATATCAATAAAGAGATACATTTCTATATAAATTGTGTGACTTTAATTTATCTGCTTGGTTCCGCTGCGTTGTCGATGTTTTCTGAGAATTACCAGAAACTGTAATGGTTTTGCCTTGTACAAGTGCAATCTAGACTTGTACGGCATCACGCCCAGTGGCTAGTTTTCGATCCTCCGGGATCGGGGCGTGACATTATCTTAGACTCTTTTGATCATCTGTATTTCCTTGAGTTCTATATCATATCGTGCTTCTTCTTCCTTAGTTGTGATTGAGTTTACATTCTGCTATGTCACCCCCATTCGGGGAGTATAAAATGCTTAGCATTATATTGTTAGATGTTGTGTCCTAGGACAGCGTTCTACCGCCGATACTGCGGCGTAGGCTGGGCACTGTTACGTACTCGTACCCTCACAGTGGGTGCGGGTCGTGACACCGGCCGGCGAGCCTCCAGGGACATTGGCCCCCCTCGCTGTTGAAGGCCCCCCTCCCTTGCCGTCGAGGGGCACAGCAGCGCGTACGCTGCTTGTAGCAACTGCTGCTGCTGTGCGCCGCCGTATTACAGCGCTGCCTCGCGCTTTCCACGCCGTCGGACCACCCCCCTAGGCCGTCGACCCCCCCAGGCAGCAAGTCGCTCCTTTTCGAGCGCTTCCCGACGTTCCGAAGCCGTACGCGCGCGTTCCCGACGTGTGACGGTTTTTTTCGACATTTTGCGTCGACGAGACGTATCCCCGTCACGTCGTCGAGACCCCGGTGCGCCGCTCTCGCTGTCGTGGCACTCCCACGACAGAGGTAACCCTCTTCCCCTCCTCTTCCATGCACGTTTCATATGTTGTGTGTGTGTGTATATATATATATATATATATATATATATATATATATATCTATATATATATATATTATATATATATATAAATATATATTAAAAATATATATATATATATATATATCTATATATATATATATATATATATTTTATATATAATATATATATATAATATATATATTATATATATATATATATATATATAAATATATATATATATATATATATATATATATATATATAATTATATATATATATAATAAAATATAATATAATATATAAATATATATAATTTATATATATATATATTATATATATTTATAATATATATATAGATATATATATATATATATATATATATATATATATATATATATATATTAATTATATATATTATATATATATATATATATATATATATATATATGCATGTATTATATATATTTTTTTTTTATGCATGCATTATCTATATATATTATATATATATATATATATATATAATCTATAATATATATATATATATATATAGATGCATAGGTATTTTCCTTCACATTAATATTGATATACATATATATGCTCTATGTGCACTTGTATAAATATGGTTCTATGTATACAATTATGTATATGTATATATATATATCTATATATATATATATATATATATATAATATATATATATATAGATATATATATTATAATATATATATATATATATATAATAATATATAAATGTTTTCTTATACAAAACTTGTATATATTTCCTATATACATTTCCGTATATATACTCTTATAAGAAAACATTTATATATATATATATATATATATATATATATATATATATATATATATATATATATATATATATATATTATATATATATATATATATATATATATATATATATATATATATATATTCCCGTAAATACGTATATATTTTTGTATACACATCCCCTTATATATAACTCTTATATATTTCCTATTTACATTTTCGTAGATATAACTCATATATATATTCTCGTATATATATTTCCTTATATATATAATTTACTTTATATCCGTTCCGTATGTACACTTTTATATATCCTTGTATACAATTTCGTATGTACATTTTCATATATGCGTGAATACGTGAATACGTATGTGCAACATTGTATATGATTAGAAATGTAAAATTTTGGATGTTCTCTTAACGTATCATAATCGTGGTTGTTGTATTTGTAGGTACACCAGACGATACGATCTTGATTGAGGAGCCTGGATCTTCGCTTGCGACTTCCGGAGTTTCAGGCAAGTATACCTTGCCTTGTATTACTGATTTCATTCATTCATATTTATATTATGTTCCCTCGCTAGAGTGGACGGTGTTGTGTGTCCGAGAGATATTTTGGATACAGTCGATGACGGTATTGTCATCGAGTTTCATGTACTTGACTTAGTCCTAGGAGACCTTCCTTAAGTTGTGGAATCATAGTCATGATTCCTATGACCTTGACACGTGTTACGACATGCCACTGAGTGAGTTCTTACCATGGCACTGGCTTGCGCATCTGGCTAGCTACCAGTGCAAGGGCCCATGCTCTGGTACATTGAATGGTTAGGTATGTCTAGTAATTGTGACCTTGCATTGAGAGTCGGAATGATCAAGTGGTGGATACGACTTATGCATTCCGAGGGATAGGGGAAGACAATTAATAGACGTATGGGACAACAAAAATACCTAGGAAAGGGCCAAGTCGCTCAGTGTTGCCCGGATGAGTGGGACCTCGGCTCGTGATCCGACGTCGGCCCGTGCTTCGACGCCAAAGCCTTGTAACCTACCCATACGTACTAGGGTTGTCTTCAAAGTGCATTCACTTAGCTGGTTAGTTCACCATTTACATTTATTCAGTATTACTTTATGGCATGTTTCCTCTGTATCTTGCTATGTCCCCTAAGGACCTGGTTGCTTTTCAGATTTAGACGAGCACTTGCAGTTGACTGGGTGCAAACCGGGACTTGAGACAGGACTTACTGCAGTAGACGATGAGGTGCTTCCTGAGGAGTTTCTTTGACTCAGGGTATGGTGTTGTTTAGGTTATGAGCATCATTATCTAGTTAGTCAATGCTCATGACTAGTTATATTTCTACTTTCAGTATTTTAATTTAGTGTTGTACTCCGTGGGCTTGTACCCCCCAGACTATAGTTGTATTTATTTCAGACTCCATGTTATTTCCAGTTTTATATTTCAGTATTACTTTCTTTGTTCCTGTGGATGAGATCTAGATGTTACCACTCACCTGTGTAGTATAGTTATTTTTACAGCGTAGTACGCCTAAGTGAGTCCACTAAACTGGGCAGCTCACTCTAGATTATATCAGCTGACCAGGTTATGCCCTGATCCTATATGTTTTGGGAGCAGGACGTGACATGGTTTTAGTGGCGGCCCATGCAGGTCTCGTTTATCATTTCGGTTACGTTACTGTGCCGACTCGAGCCTGCGATTAGGATTAGCAGCGTTAGGATCTCATCCACTTGTGATTATCGCCTTTGAACCTCAACTCGTATTCAATTATTAATTTTCTTGTATCCTGCTTCCTTCTGTCACTTTTGTAATAGAATTTTGTCTCTTTCAGAGAGATGAATTTGCGTAGTGGATGCGCGACCTATGGCGTTGCCTCAGCGTCTGACACTGAGCCCAGTGATGACAGGACTCCAGCTCCATCAGCGGACCAGATTCCGGGACATGTTACAACCTTCCCGTCAACTCCACCGATTCACGTGGAACCTGCACCGCAGCCTGCACTAACTCACCAGGAGGGTCAGACTTCACCGGCACCGATCCAGCAGGAGATTCCTTTGCCTCCTCCGCCTTCTCTTCTACCTCAAATGCCGTGTGTGCCACTTGCTCCCCAGATGGCTCAGCAGAAGATGTTCCAGTTCTTTCAGATGATGATGCAAGCACAGTGGCAACAGACCGAAGCTTTGATGCAGAGTATGACGACGATCCTAGAGAGGATACCTGCACCGCAGCCTGCACCAACTCACTAAAGGAACGTGACTATAGACGAAAATGATGCGGAGTTCAGACGCACTCAGGCGAGGAACTCATATACGGAGACGTTAGAAGAAGACAGAGTCCAGGAGGCCATCAGCCAGGATCCATTGATTCAGAGGTACCCTGCTACCACTGACGCACTAGCTGGAGGACAACATGGAGGACCGATCAGGCATTCAAGAGAGCACATTCAGCAGAGAGCCGTTCCGTGCCAGGCGAAGGAGTTCAAGACTTGTTACTTTTGCGGCAAGATGGGGCACATTCAGAAGGAGTGCAGAAAGAGGTTACGGTTGTGCTTGAAGTTTGGATCGAAGAAACTTCATGTTATGAGATGTCCATGGCGTCGGGGCATAAATCAGCAGTTAGTCTCGACACCAGTTCTGTCAGAAAGGGGTATGTTTTACATTGACTATTTAATTATTATATTCATGTGCTGTTATATATGATGTGTCTAATTTCGAGGACAAAATTTTGTAAGGTGGATAGATTGTAAGCCCTCTGGATTTTTAGGGTTATTTTAAATTTTTAAATAATTTATTTTTGATAAATATTTTTATTATATTTAGTTTTGATAATTAAATATACTATTCATGACTTTAATTTTTGGAGCGCCAGAGATGTGTAACCCCACTTTCCTGATTTTATGACATTATGGTGTTTAAAATTTTAAAATATTAGTTTGTGATTATTTTGAGGAATAGTCATTTTTTTTTCAAACTTAATGTTCTTGTGATTTTATAAATGAATAATAATTCTTGATTAAATATTTTCTGAATAAATATTTCATAATTACTTTTGGAGGAAGATTTAATTTTTGGCAAGGAACTAATTTTCAAATTAATTTAGTGTGGTCCCCATTTTTCTTAAACCTTCTAACAAATTTCTAACTGAAATTGGACTTCTTAGCAATTAATGAAAAGGAAGAGGGCCTTTTCACGTAAAAATCTATTGCTGAGGGACTGATAGAAATTGTATTAGGGCGGGAGGGGGGGTGAAAAATTACAATTTTCTTTTCATATTAACCGAGTGGAGGAGAGAGAGTGTACCAATTTATTTTTCATATCACTCTCCGATCTCTCTCTCCTGTTCTTCAGTCTACCGACCTAAAGCAGCGGCGACCTGGCGCTTCTTCCCCGGCGATCCTTCCCCGTGCGAGCTCACCGTCCTTTTCTACAACGGCGAGGTCCCGCGATGATGACGACGTCGGCTTCACCTGTGTCCGGCGGTTCGTCGCACCGATGACGACGATGACGACGACGACGGACGGCTGATGATTCACTACCAGTGAACGGCAAACTTCCTTCTCCGACGACACTAGACGACGCTGTCTCGACCATCTATCAACAGTGGGATTTAGATCGTTGTCGATCAATGGATTTTGACAGATCTCGATTTATTCGAGCAAATCTGAGCCGATCTTCGAGAGCATCGATCGATCGAAGTGCCTGATCCATCCTTCGATCACTCAACGAGCCGTTCAGGTGAGTCGATCCGAAGTTCCTTTGTCTTGACGTCTTTGAATTATTTTGGTTGGTTGATCAAGGGGTTGATTGAACCAATTCGAGGAGTAATTCTCCATTTTTTGATTCATTTCTGCGAAATTTTCGAGTGACTGATTCAAGGAGATTGGAGATGCTCTTCTTGGATCAATGCTAACCAAGTGTTTGATGGAATGTTCAAACCAGGGTCGTTTGAATCCAGAGGGCGCGGGGAGCAGTGTCGGACACTTGGTTCGAGTCCTCATTTTTTTGTACTCTTCTCTTCAGGTAAATTTTCTTTAAACTTGATTGCTGTGGAATTTAATGCTGCGGATTATTATGTAGGTAAATACCTAGGGATGTGGTATCGTGTTCGCGTGTGCGTGGCCGTCTATGTTCGTGTCTAACCCCTCAGGCGTGTTCAGTTCGCGTGCGTACCCTATGTCGATTGTGTCTAATTTGGTCCATGGGATTGATTGGAGTCGACAGTAATGAATTTCTTTGTGTTGGATTTTGATTTGGTTGTATATCTTTCCTTGACTTTTTGAACTGTGAGAGTAGAGGATGTAGTCGTTGGGATGCATGTAGCAATTCCTAACAATTGATTTTGTTATCAGTTTGTAGTTCCTTCATTATTTTGTATAATTTTCTTGGCTTGGTTGCCTTCTGATTTGGTGATTTGGGTTGGTGTGATGCGTGGACAATTGAGTAGCCGTTAGGTTCAAATTCAACTGGGCTGGATTCTGTATAGTTATTTTTGGTTTGTTGTGTAGACTCTCATGAGTTTAACCATGATTTGTGTTGTACTGTAGGGGTGTTTATATAGGAATAGTGATTATATATGCAGGTGCTGAAGATTATCCATGTTGTGTAGATTTTAAATTGCCTGGGAACAATATTTGGGTATATTGTGGGACCTTGGTGGGTTGGCAGCACTTTCTGAATGTTGCTGAGTAGTGATCCTGATCTTGGGTTGAAATGGAGAGGAGGTTTTGTGATCGAGTTGAATTTCCATGTGGTTGTTTGGATGGATTTTGGCTGGTATAGATATTGTGTTGAAAGTTTTAGTACTAAAACTCGAAGTAGTCTGTAGGGGTAAGAAGGCTGGGTTTGATTATTGGCTTTCCATTTGCTAGTGATTATTCTTACATTTCCTTAATAGAATTGTAGTACAATATTGTTCATTTCCTTGGTAGTATTTACGAAGAATAATGTTGCTAAATTATATTTAGCTAATATTACTACTTATTAAATATTTTCCTGCTAAAGATAATTGGTTAGTATATAGTTAATATCTTTCCATAATTAGTTACTAGTAAGCTTTGGGTCTAAATACTATTAAGATATAATATTATTTTACTACTTATACATATATGTTCGACTAGAATAAACTAAATAGTTAATTAGTAGATTTGATTAGCAAATACCATGATTTAGACCTTAACCAACTTGTATCCATTAATCAGGTGGATACACAAATCAGCTTCATTACCCGTACTTTCCTGGAGCAAGGCAAGTACTTTTCTATGGTTTTGTGCCTTTACATTTTTTGTACTTTTTCTGTGACACGTCATGACACGATACCTTGTACTCCTGTACTCCTGTTCTTGTACTTACTTGTGTCGGGTGGGCAAATACACTAGCCATGTGACCAATCTCGGCTACTATACTCATGTGCCTAGCTTAGGCCTCGCATCGTGCATGCGGGCCCTAAGTCGTACCATTCATGTACTTTCATGTGCTTACCCCCAGCCGGTCACATGAGCTAGTTGTATTTTAAACATGGTGCACTTGTCATGTCTTATACTTCAGGTTCATAGTTACATTTATGTACTTTATTTCCTGTACTTACATTCATGTACCTTCATGTTCTTTTCCTGTACTTTATAGTTCATGTTCTCCTGTACTCATTTTCTGTAACGCCCCAGTCCCAAAATACGTAGGACTAAGAACGTAGACATGCCAGCTGTATTCATACGAAGTACATAGACCTCGTATGGATACATAAGCTGTAAAATATAGTAATCCAAGACAAACTAAATCTCATCCACAATGAAAAGAATAATAATATAAAAATCAACTTGAATATTTATGATACAATCGTTGGGCGGAGACAAAGTCCACTACCAACTATCTCAATGATATAAATGTACAAGAAAGCGATCGACAAAATGATAAAAACAAACCAAGAGCAATTATCTTCGAGAAATGGAGAAGATCACGGCCTTGGCTAGAACACCTGCAGAAAATATGAACACACACCTGGGAAAAAACCAGGTCCTCAGAGGGACGTAACAAGACACATAATATCATGCCGATAAACTGAATAAATAAGCTCAACAGAAAAGTATGCATGAGTAAAGGTTCCTAACCATTTTATGTGATATATACTTTGAGAAGACAACGTTCTACGCAGGAGCTTAGGTGTTCAGCATAGATGGAGAGAGAGTAGTAGTAGGTAGCGCTCATAAGAGACACTATCAACTATGGGCAGAAAGTAGCTCTCATACGAGAACTATCGGCCCCGGGGCAGTAAGTAGCGCTCATCCGAGACACTATCGGCCCAAATCTATGTGTGTACTGAACATGTAGCCCCTACGCTAAAAACTATCTCCCCCCTCCCCATGATACTATACATGTGTCGACTCCACGGTACTGTTTAATCCTTAATAACTGCCAAGTCTTCTACATAATCTATTGGCAGTTATATCCTAACGCACGGCCTGTACGCACCGATGTACGGTCGGTACGCAAGTCCGTATCTATATGCGACTCACAACTCACACACAACCCGTGGCACATCGTGACAGTTTATGAGATGCACTAAACATACGGTGGTCTCTTAACTCTAAGCCAATTGCACAAAATATGATAATTTGCATATATATAATTTTGAAAGAACAACATAAAAAAAAGCATGCATGATATTGAGCAAAAAATTAAACAGTAAAGGCAAGGTGTCTTGCCTGATGTATCGCCTGGTGTGACGCCGGGTGTGGTGCAATAATCAGGCAAGTTTCGATTGTCCAATAGCCACGTTCAGTGTGCAACAGACCGAGGTTGCGGGAAAGATAGGAATGAACAATTAGTCATGTTTGGTCATGATCAAGACTTTCTAATATAAAGGAGATTTTGAAAGAAATATAGATTATATATATTTATTTTAGAAAACTGTTTGAAAATTATTTTTAATGTTGGAAAACGATATCTTATTTAGTAAAAAATAATTTAGAAACGTACGTTTGAAATTTAATAAATTATTTTAGGTAAAATCCTTCATCTAAACGAACTAAAAAAAACTATATTTAAAATATCATAATATAGCACGATAATATATGTAAACTTATGAAGTCACGTTTGAAATTATGCGTAAGCCTAATACTATAGATACGTGAAAATATACTTTTAAAAAAATATTTATATATTTATTTTATAAACAATACCTAATGATAATACTCAAATGGTAATATCGTTTAATTATAATAAATATAGCAATTACCAAGATAATAATAAAGAAATAGCTAATCACAAATAATATAAATAATACAATATTGATTTATATTTCAGAAATAATTTATTAGCAATACATGCTTTTATACTCATAATTATAAGATACTATATAAAAATTCTTACAGCAAATCCTTTTTTTAAAATATTAATAATATTAATAATATAATAATAACAGCTAAAAAAAACTTAACACAGCAAACCCCCCCCCAATAGTACACAGAAGAGAGAGAGAGGGAGAGAGAACTTCGGGAAGGGGTCTTACCCAAAGGGGATCGGCGGCGATCGACGGCAGGAAGAGGACGGCGGCGATAGAGGATGTCGGCAGCGGCTGAGGCGTCGGCCTGCCGGCGACGGTGCTGCACCGAAGGGGCGGTCGCGCGCGGAGGGCGGCCGGGGATCACTGGTCCTGGTGCTAGGGTGGCCACCGACTGGAGATGCCGGACCAGAGGAGCTCGGCGGACGCTGTTGGCCGCGAGGGAGGCGGAAAGGTGAGGGGATTACCGGAGTGGAAGCGGTGCTCGGGATGGTCTCCAGCGCGCACGGGGAAAGGCCCGACCTCGCGGAAGCGGCGAGGTCGGTGAACTCGACGAGGAGTGGGTCGGTGGAGAAAGGGGTTCGTCCCACAGTGACTTCCGGCGAGGTGGTCGCGGAAAGCCACGATGAAGGTGGGGCGCTCGGCACGGACGGACCTCGCCGGTCGGAGGCCAAGATGCAGTGTAGGCCAAGGAAGGTTCTCGTACGACGGTGGACGGCAGCTCCGGCCGGCGGAGATGAGGGTTAGGGTTCCTTTTCTTTTCTTTTTTTTCGATTTGGTTGTTGGGGGATGACAGCGGCGGTGATGGGAGTCGGAGATGGTGGTTGGGGTGGTGATGCTGGTGGTTGATGGTGTTGGCAGTCGCTGGGGAGTGGCGGAGAAACGGCAGCGGGGTGATGGTAGGGAGAGGAGCTGTCACGGTGGATGGCGAGGTGAAGCTGGGGTGTTTGGTGGTTTGATCGGAGGTGAACTGGGTCGGTCGCTGCAGAGTCTGCGATGGCGGCGGTAGAAATAAGAGAATGGTGGTGGTGATGCTGGTGTTGGCAGGGTACATCGAGGCTGGGTGGTCGAGGTCGGGTGTGTGATGGGGTTAGTTTTTGTCGTGTCGGGTGTGTACGACACAACAGAGGAGGGGCTGGGAGAAGTGTCCTGCGAGACACGGAATGGTTTGGCGTCCGGGGTTGTCGGACGCGGGAAATTTATGTACTTGTACAAGAAGATAAATAGTGAATGGGGTAGGGGACACGGACACGATGCACTGCACGTTTGTGGTGAAATTTGTAGAGGAATATTTTGAAGAAAATATTGGAGGAGTACCTGCCTATTTATAGGATGTGGGAATTCCCAATTGGATAGAATTAGGAGTAGTTTAAATCCCCTTTTAAATAAATTTAAAATAAATCAGATCCAATCCAATACAAATCCAAATTAAATCTAATTAAATTTCTAGGATAAAATAAATGAGATAAATCAAATTTCAAATATTTAACGATTTAAATAAATCTAAAATTTCAAATCAAGGTTTAAATCGCCATAATAATTCCGAAATATATTTTCCAAAAATACTAATATAATAATTTTGAAAATACATTATTATTTACAATTAAACTCAATAAATATTTACTAATGTCCAAATAATATTTACATAAATATACTTTTCTAATATACCATTTTATAGAATAAAAAAATTATTTATTATTATAACTTTGTAAATAAAAGGCTTTATAAATAAAAAAACAAATTTGGAATTTTGGAACGATAACTAAATTACTTATTACATATATTTTGAAACTATATATAAATAAATAAGAAAAAATGTTTTTCCTAAAATATGTACGCTCGTACATATTCGCACTCGTCGAGCAATTACGAAAAATAAATTTCGTACGCGGACGTAAAATACGACTACGCGACGTACAATACAAAATTTTAAATCAGTACCAAAATTTAAATAAATAAAAAAATAGTAGAAATTTAGAGGTTTTATATTTTCATATCATGTTCTTGTTCATTACCTAGAACTGTACTTTGCTTCGCTTCTTACTGGAGAAGTTGCAGGTATACTTGCAGGATACCATTCTACCATATGGGCCAGAGCCCGAGATCTTGGCTGAGCAGGATGGGTCATGACTTAGCTTGAGGTTTCAGGTTTAGACTGTTAGCTTTACTCTTAGATATTGTCTTTAGAATTCATAGTACATTTCATTCTTGATGGCTCGTACATTTATATACATAGAATTGTGGATTATGGTGATCATTCTGGGATACATTTTTAGATGCTGTGATTATATACATTTATGATTATCTGGTTAGATTTCCCTAGTTTAGTACAGCTTACTTCGTCGTGTCTAACGACGAAGCCTGGGCGTGTCCGACTCGTGTCCGATTATTCGGGAGCGTATCGTGATATGTTTTTAGTGGTGGCCCATGCATGTCTATTCTAATAGTACCTAGGTCTTAGCGTACTATTGGGGGACTTGATTTAAACTAGGGGAAACTTGAATCACATCATAGGAAATCGGGTACATCGGGTATATTGATATTCTATAAATACTTGTTGTTTTAGGTCTAGGTTAATTTAACAGTTTTCTGTTTTTCAGAAGGCCAAAAAGCATGCGACACCAGAACTGTTGATCCACCTACACTTGAAGGTTTTCGAGCTTCCACTACCTTCTATCGTCACTATTATCCCCATGGGTAGTACGCAGTTGACGGAGACGTTTCAAGAGTTCCTTGACACCCAGAGGGAGTAGGCCATCTTTTTTTAAGCTAGTTTTGTGTATACACTCTCGAGCCAGAAAGGACTTCTGATTTCCAGACTCTCAGACTTTTGGATTTCCCCGACATCGAGCGCATATCTTGCATCGAGGAGCAGATCGAGAACCTGGAGCCGCCACTGAAGATTATCCAAGTTTTGGAGGATCCGACTCCTCTGAAGACTGAAGCCACTAGCCAGGAGATCCAGAATATAACACAGACAATAGAACGAGACCGGGAGCTGAAGTCCAGAAAAGACATGAAGACTTATGACGAAGACAGCAATTAGCCTGGACCCGCAAAGCGTCGCAACACTCAGTCGACGTTTCCTCGGTCACACCACCAGTCGTATCATCGGGAGCATATCTCAACAGCCAGCATGCCAGCAGACGTATATTCCTATCAGAGGCTCTGTGTTTCAGCCCTAGTGGAAGATCCAGACTCAGATTCAGATGATGACCAATTGTGCTTTCTGCCGCCATCCAGGACATCGCTTTGAGGAGTGCCGCAAAAGACGGAGGTTATGCCTGCACTGCAGACCGTCTACCCACCAAGTCAAGGACTGCCCGGAGGCCACTGATCACATTGCCCAAGGACAAACACCAGGAGCGTCAGGAATACAACAATGGGACCAACCTCTCCAGATTTTGCAATCACATGGAGCATTACCGCTTGGACCAGTCTACGTCAGGACAGTTAAAGAAGATTGAAGAGATTCCAGTCCCGGAGGAATATTAAAGATAGATTGAAGACAGAAGATTTCTTTTGCATTGTTGGGAAAACCATGTATCTTGATTAGCAATCCAGTTTTTCCTTAAAATTCTTTTAGTATCTAGACCATTTTTTGGAACTTCTTGTTTTCTATTTTGGAACCTTGGTGGATATTCGAAACTTATTTTGAGATATTGTTTTCTATTCGTTGATTGATACTCCTCCATCTATTCTTCGTAACCCTGCTTTCTTTTCGAGATTCTACTTGGAAATTTTGTTTCCTATTCAGAACTAGTTACAATTTGTAAATTTTGTTTTCTCCTCGAGGTTCAGTTTTCTATTCGGGACTTGTCGGAATTTGATTTTATTCAATGTTTGCTTCTATTCACCATTCAAGACATCCTTTGAAAATTTTCTTTCAAATCTGAGGATTTGACATGTTCCCTATATGAGATTTCTTTTCCTATTAATGGCTTGTTTTCTGTTTGAGAAATTGTTCTGATCACCACTTTTTTTAATCTTGTCCCCTATCTGAGGTATCACTTGTTTCATGGATACTTGTTTCCTATTTCACCCAGTGATTCTCCTTTCCTATTTCGTAACTGGATTCCATTCGAGATTTTGAGATTTTTTTTCTATTTTTGACTTTGCTTTCGTTCGTGATTTTGTCTCAAATTCAAGATTTTCCAGACTTTGAAACTTCAGTTCCTACTTGCGACTCGTTGAGACCGTGTTCCCTATTCAAAATCTTGTTCCTCGTTGAGATTTTCTATTCGAGAATTTATTCCATATTCACGACTTTGTTGATACTTAATTTTCTATTTTTTACTGTGTACCTTATTGGAGAATTCGTTTTCAATTCAAGTTTTTGCTCAAAATTTTATTGTTATTCGAGATTTTATTGAAACTTATTTCCAGTACGAGATTTTATTCGTTTTGAAACTTGTCTCCTATCTGATACCTTACTTCAGTTTATCCTTCGAGACTCTGTTATCCCTTCGGATTATGTCCCATATATGGAATCTTGTTACCATTCCAGATATCAGTGAAATTCTGTCATAATTTGAGACTTCGCTCCCTATCTGAAATTTTAAATCTCCATGGTTGCCCTTTTGTACTCACTGATTGGATCCCTTGTCGTCTCTTAGTATCTAATAAACCCTTGTATTCTAGTAGTCAGATAACCTCACCATTTTTTTTGAATTGGACTATGAGAACCCATTTTGAATTCCTTGAACCCTTTAAAAATTCCATGGATAAGGTTGAGAGACTATTCGACGATCTACTGGGGCATGGCAGTTGTGCGCTGCAGTCATTATCTGGACTACGGATACTGAAAGTTTACTGCAGCCAGCAGCGCACTGGCGAGGCAGGAACTCTAAGTTGAAGTGATTTCAGACATTCATAGGTTTTCGAGTATTATCGAGACTTTGTCAAAATCTTCATATTAAGATCTCTTGGGTTGCTTCGTTGATGATTGTTGGAAAATAGATATGGTGCACAGAATATTCGGTGACATATTATTATTTGAGTCACAGAGCTGAAAGTCCACTGCAGTCAGATATATACTGGCGGGGTAGGGATTGTAAGCAAAGTGATTTCAAATACCTATATGTTCTCGGGTATCATGGAAATTATATTTCATTTTTCATATGAATATTGGTTTTTGAGAATCACAAATTCCTTGCACGTTTATCCTGATTTGATACTGTATCTCCTGAGTATCTCGTACGTTTCCTCAATCAACCCTTGCTAACTTTCCTTTAGCATTTTATCGTTAGATCATTGAATTCCTCAAAATTATACATTGCCAGATTTTAATTCCATACTTCGTTCATGTCTTGTCTAAACTTCAATCTTAAATTATGTCTATCTGACCATGATTTTCCTATCTTGTTCTAGTCCACTTGTGTTAAAATATTGATTTTTTTTATCATACTTAATAGTTGTGTCTTCATGATTTTGCTCCTCTAAGTTGTAATTGAAACTTCATTCCATCTCGTGCTGTAAAGACCCTAATTTTTGGGGATTTTTTTATTCATTTTATACAATTAGATGACTGTATATTTATTTTATTGTATTTTCTTGTTAATTATAATTATAGATGTACTTTTCCGTGTCTTTGATTCTTGGAGCATAAGACTTGCCCATCTCTCGAAACGTCCTTCATAAGTTTTGTAGTAGACAGGATGACCTTCAATTTAGTATATCATGTCCCATCCAAACTTGTCCCCTAGCATTCTTTTGGCTTCGCACAATTTTGGGCCAATTTAGGCCATTTGATTATTTACCGTAATTCTAGACCGAACTTCCAATTTGAGTGCAGGACTCGACATCAATCAAAACCAGTTGACTCAATATATGGTTTTAACCCATTTTGAGTCTACGACACACATGCCAAGGGTGTGCCACTCAATCGAGTTTCCATGTGCTATTTAATTGCGAATGGCACACGAGACTTATTGGTTGACTCTTATAGTTTGATTTGATTAGAAAATATATTTGGACCCTAACCTAACCAACCCCACCTGGTAGAAAGCCATGTTAGGTTGCCATGACAGTATAATTATTATGGATTTATTTTGGGATATTGTACAGTCAAATAGATTTATATAGAATTTTGTATATATATGATTATATTTATAATAGCTTAATATTGTATATAGATATGACCTTAGTCATGGTTAAGTTCTAATATGCATAGCAACTAGAATTTTGGTACGGTTAGTGTAGTCGTGTACTTTGACTAAGTCTATTAGCCATGCTAGGAAAGACCCGGCCATAACATTGTCTCTACTAGGAAAATCAGTCAAGTTGTGACTTGACTCCTATAAAAGATTTAATTAGTTATTATTTAATATATTGATTTATTTTGATGATCCGGTTGTACCATATCAGCCCAAACTGGACCCAAACCAAATCCAAGCCCATGTAGGCATGTAGAGGACCAAAGACGACCATGTAGGCATTTTTGTATGTGTGAGAATATTTCTTAAATTATTTTAGAATTTGATAGTATATTTCTAATTAATAAATATTTGTACAATATTAGTATTATTTAAATACTGTGTTCCTATATTTGTACAATTTTTGGACCGAATACGAGTGTGTAGTATAAGTTCATTAAAATAAGCACTGGATGACTTTTATTATTTTATTATTATTAAAGTGATTTTTGATTAATTAATCATCATTATTATTATTAGATATTATTATTTAATTTTATTGCCAATTGAGTTGTTATACATATTTAAAGATATTTAAATAAATTAAATATATGGATAGGTAATATTAGGGATTTTTTGAGATTTTATTGGGTGTATTTAGATATGTACTTATCAATATATATGTATATTAGGTATAATAGAAAGGAAAAGAAAAAAAAAGAATTAATTAGTGAACAGTGCTTGCACTGTTCACTTTCTTCCCCCCCCCCCCTCCTCCCCGATCCACTGTAAACCCGAGAGTAGTTGTTAAGTTTTTTGGTTAAATTGATTTAATCAAATCTCAATCAAATCTTGATCTTTTAAATCCGAATTTTCTCCTACCTAATCTACATTGCATTCTCCTCTAATCTAACCAAAACCAAATCGAACATGGTTTTTAATCAATCTAAAATAGGTTTTAAAACCGAAATATATATGTTCAGTCGAAGTTCGAAAAAAAAACCAAACTTATTCGACATCTTTCCGACTTCTACCTACCCCTCGACCTTGGACGTCTCTGCCCCACCTCCCTGTGCGCGCGTCCGACCGCCTGCACTACCGTGCCACCGCCGGAGCCGTCGCCGCAGTGCTGGACCGCCCGATCAGCAGTAGCAGCACACAGCAGTAATTGCACGACGAGCCCGACTTCTAGGTATTATATCTCTCTCGCCTTCATAGCGTTTTGCAATTCGTTTCTTCATACTTACTCACAACATAACCCCCTAATAACACTGTCAAATAGAAATCGATATAGCACCTTGGATTGTTCAGAAAGTCCAAGCGAAGTTCACGAAAAGTAGTAGAAAACAGAACAATTTTTGGGTTCAAAACTCGAAATTGGAATGCCTTTCTCTGTCTAGTTAGTAAAGTTTTTAGAAAACTATTTGAAGACACTTAAAGAAAAAATGTAGGGCTTCCTAACCTATTTTTTACTTTTAATTTTTATCAATTATGTGAAGAGAAAACAGTTTGCAAAATCAAGGATTTATCATTAAAAACAGTTTCAAAAACTTTAAAATTCTTCCGAGCCAACGTGCGTCCCACCAATCCAGGCGACATGGTCGCGAACCGAAAGCATCGAAAGGTGCGTATCGACTTCGCGAACGTGTGGGCTTTGACGGAATTCAAATTGGTCGCGTGTGCGCGACGAATTTGATGCGTATCCGTCGAAAATCACCGTATCGGCCCTCTTCGAAATTATCTAATTACTTTGTACACGTTCGTCAGATCGAGACGAAACTTACGCCAACAGGACCGTATCATTTTTTGGTCCTGTACGCCAAGTTTGGTCCAATTCTGAGACAGTTGATTGGATTGCCGTTTTGCGAGCCCTACGGTCCGATTTAACGGGCGATTTTGTGCACGGCCCACCGAAATTCACAATTGGACATACCGTTAGATTCATATCATCAAAACGAATCCATAGACATGTAGTTTGATGACTTTAGAGATCATTGACTTTGGCACGCTTTTCGGTGCAAAGCGGGTCCAACGACGGACACTATTTTGACCCGAAATTATCGTTTTGCCCCTGTGTCCAGAATTGGACTTATAGGTAGCATATCCTAGCTAATTTGCTTATTCTGGGACTGTTGGAAATGTTTGTTTCAGCATCCGGAGGTGTTTGCGGGAGTTCAGGTTTTGTGGCTCTTTAATTACAGGACTTTTTGCTACCACCAGGCAAGTACACCTTGCCAAACTTTATAGTATTTATATGCTTTCCTATATTTTCAGTGTTTCTTGCTTTGTTACATATCTCTCTTGTTTCCTCTCATAATTTTTTCTAGTTACACGTACACGTAGATTTTGATTTTTCTTTCTATACTACTTGTTCTATCTTTCTATTTTGTTCATGTCTAGTGATAGTATTGATATGCCTGTGCCATATTTTTTCTGACCTGTTTGACCTATACTTGACTTGGACATGACTAGATAGGCTTGATTTTCTAGTACCTTAGGAGAGAATGTTTTATTAGCCGTGGCTAACCTCTATTGTTAGTGCCTCCCCGGGCTATGATAGAGAACCTATATAGGACTGTTAGTTCCTCTTCGGACTACGGTTTTAGCCACGATTAATATTATATTCTCATGACATGTCACCATCTGTAGAGTTTCCTTACGTGTTATCTTTTTCTCTGCTTGTTATTCATATTTTTTCTTGCATGTTATTTACTGTACAGTAGGCATGTATATTATGTGTCTTGCTAGTCCTCTGAGGACCTGGTGATCTCTCCAGGTATTAGCTGAAGTGATCGAGGTAGAATACATTAGAGAATTGATGATTATTTCTAAGGAATTTTAGGTATATTTAGTTCATATCTTTTTATGCTCGTCCTATATTATATTACTTCGATATTGCTGCAGTATAGCCTAGTTTTACAAGCTTTATCTTTTATTAGAAGCTTGTTCAAGATAATTGCATTAGAGTCTGGTCTACTTTATTGTATATTATCTTTTCTTCTTACTTGTAGTAACCGATTTGCTAATGTCTGACCAGCATTAGTTTACTTGGTTTATACAAGAGTTTATCTTTAGTGGATTGAGATATTTGTAGATTGTTTTAGAAAACCAGACAGCTTATACGTATTCGAGCTGGGCTGGAGTCCTCTCGATGCGTAGCTGGCATGTATACATATCCTAGTCCTACGTATTTTGGGTCTGGGGCGTTACACGTGCCTATTTAATTTTTTATTATTGTTAGATCGTGTTATTTTAACTTCTTGTGTGTAATTATCGTATTTGATCTCAAAGGCTCAAGACGTCTCAGAGTTGCACATGATCGGTAGAAGTACTGGGCGGACAGCAGCAGACGGCCACTGGAGTTCACGGTTGGAGATAGAGTATTCCTGAAGATCTCACCGACTAGAGGCATCATTCGTTTCGGCAGGGGCAGGAAATTCAGCCCCAGATATATCGAGGACCTTCGACGTGACGACACGGATTGGCGAAGGTGGCCTATCGACTAGCACTTCCAGTTAGCTTGGAGGGAGTGTACGATGTTTTCCACATATCCCAGCTTCGACGCTACATTCTAGATCCGAGCCATGTAGTGGACTATTCAGAGCTAGAGGCGGGTACAAGCTTGACATATGAGGAGCAGCCTGTAGAGATCCTTGATCAGAGGGAGAAACAACTGCAGAACCAGACTATACTGTTTGTTCGAGTCATGAAGAGACATCACTCTCCAGGAGAGTCCACATGGGAGCGCGAAGACGAGATACAAGAGCGCTATCCTAGTCTGTTGCTTGATTATATTCTAGTATTTAAAAAAAATCTGATTTCAATAAATGACTTGTGTTTGAATCTCTTTTGTGATTTATTGAGATTTATTTTGTGAGTCTTCGAATTTCGAGGACGAAATTTTTCAAGGGGAAGAGATTTGTAACCTCACTTTCCTGATTTTATGATATTATGGTATTTAAAATTTTAAAATATTAGTTTGTGATTATTTTGAGGAATAGTCATTTTTTTCAAACTTAATATTCTTGTGATTTTATAAATGAATAATAATTCTTGATTAAATATTTTCTGAATAAATATTTCATAATTACTTTTGGAGGTAGATTTGATTTTTGGCAAGGAACTAATTTTCAAATTAATTTAGTGTGGTCCCCATTTTTCTTAAATCTTCTAACAAATTTCTAACTGAAATTGGACTTCTTAGCAATTAATGAAAAGGAAGAGGGCCTTTTCGAGTAAAAATCTATTGCGGAGGGACTGATAGAAAATGTATTAGGGCGGAGGGTTTTAGTGAAAAATTACAATTTTCCTTTCATATTAACCGAGTGGAGGAGAGAGTGTGTACCAATTTATTTTTCAGATCACTCTCCGATCTCTCTCTCTCTCCTGTTCTTCAGTCTACCGACCTAGAGCAGCGGCGACCTGGCGCTTCTTCCCCGGCGATCCTTTCTCGCGCGAGCTCACCGTCCTCTTCCACAACGACGAGGTCCCGCGATGATGACGACGTCGGCTTCACCCTGTGTCCGACGGTTCGTCTCACCGACGACGACGACGGCGGACGGCTGATGATTCACTACCAGTGAACGGCAAACTTCCTTCTCCGACGACACTAGGCGACGCTGTCTCGACCATCTATCAACAGTGGGATTTAGATCAGTTGTCGATCAATAGATTTCGACATATCTCGATTTGTTCGAACAAATCCGAGCCGATCTTCGAGAGCATCGATCGATCGAAGTGCTTGATCCATCCTTCGATCACTCAACGAGCCGTTCAGGTGAGTCGATCCGAAGTTCCTTTGTCTTGATGTCTTTGAATTATTTTGGTTGGTTGATCAAGGTGTTGATTGAACCAATTCGAGGAGTAATTCTCCACTTTTTTTATTCATTTCTGCAGAATTTTCGAGTGACTGATTCAAGGCGATTGGAGATGCTCTTCTTGGATCAATTCTAACCAAGTGTTTGATGGAATGCTCAAACCAGGGTCGTTTGAATCCAGAAAGTGCGGGGAGCAGTGTCGGACACTTGGTTCGAGTCCTCGTTTTTCTGTACTCTTCTCTTCAGGTAAATTTTCTTTAAACTAGATTGCTGTGGAATTTAATGCTGCAGATTATTATGTAGGTAAATACCCAGGGATGTGGTGCCGTGTTCGCATGTGCGTGGCCGTCTATGTTCATGTCCAACCCCTCAAGCGTGTTCAGTTCGCGTGCGTACCCTATGCCGATTGTGTCTAATTTGGTCCATGGGATTGATTGGAGTCGACAGTAATGAATTTCTTTGTGTTGGATTTCGATTTGGTTGTATATCTTTACTTGACTTTTCGAACTGCGAGAGTAGAGGATGTAGCCGTTGGGATGCATGTAGCAATTCCTAACAATTGATTTTGTTATCAGTTTGTAGTTCCTTCATTATTTTGTATAATTTTCTTGGCTTGATTGCCTTCTGATTTGGTGATTTGGGTTGGTGTGATGTGTGGACAATTGAGTAGCCGTTAGGTTCAAATTCAACTGGGCTGGATTCTGTATAGTTATTTTTGGTTTGTTGTGTAGACTCTCATGAGTTTAATCGTGATTTGTGTTATACTGTGGGGGTGTTTATATAGGAATAGTGATTATATATGTAGGTGCTGAAGATTATCCATGTTGTGTAGATTTTAAATTGTCTGGGAACAATGTTTGGGTATATTGTGGGACCTTGGTGGGTTGGCAGCACTTTCTGAATGTTGCTGAGTTGTGATCCTGAGCTTGGGTTGAAATGGAGAGGAGATTTTGTGATCGAGTTGAATTTCCATGTAGGTTGTTGGGATGGATTTTGGCTGGTATAGATATTATGTTGAAGGTTTTAGTACTAAAACTCGAAGTAGTCTGTAGGGGTAAGAAGGCTGGGTTTGATTATTGGCTTTCCATTTGCTAGTGATTATTCTTACATTTCCTTAATATAATTGTAGTACAATATTGTTCATATCCTTGGTAGTATTTACGAAGAATAATGTTGCTAAATTATATTTAGCTAATATTACTACTTATTAAATATTTTCTTGCTTAAGATAATTGGTTAGTATATAGTTAATATCTTTCCATAATTAGTTACTAGTAAGCTTTGGGTCTAAATACTATTAAGATATAATATTATTTTACTACTTATACATGTATGTTCGACTAGAATAAACTAAATAGTTAATTAGTAGATTTGATTAGCAAATACCATGATTTAGACCTTAACCAACTTGTATCCATTAATCAGGTGGATACACAGATCAGCTTCTTTACCCGTACTTTCCTGGAGCAAGGCAAGTACTTTTCTATGGTTTTGTGCATTTATATTTCTTGTACTTTTCCTGTGACACGTCATGACACAATACCCTGTACTCCTGTACTCCTGTTCTTGTACTTACTTGTGTCGGGTGGAAAAATACACTAGCCATGTGACCAATCCCGGTTACTATACTCATGTGCCTAGCTTAGGCCTCGCATCAGTGCACGCGGGCCCTAAGTCGTACCATTCATGTACTTTCATGTGCTTACCTCCAGCCGGTCACATGAGCTAGTTGTATTTCAAACATGGTGCACTTGTCATGTCTTGTACTTCAGGTTCATAGTTACTTTCCTGTACTTTATATTCTTGTACTTTATTTCCTGTACTTACATTCATGTACCTTCATGTTCTTTTCATGTACTTTATAGTTCATGTTCTTCTGTACTCATTTTCATATCTTGTTCTTGTTCATTACCTAGAACTGTACTTTCCTACGCTCCTGACTGGATA
>JANAVB010006599.1:32519633-32524633 GCA_029216955.1 Iris pallida | reverse complement strand
ACCAGTTGCCCCAAACATCCCAGAGTGCAGGAAGCTATCGCCAAATAGAATCTCGCGACCGAATACCGAGTGGCCCCCCCTTGACCCCAGACACATTCTCCTGCACCTATCTTCAGACCGAGATCACAGGACCGTGTGGTCCAAGGGAACAAGCAAGATTGACTCCCACCAGATGAAGATTATCAAATGGTCACCAGAATTCAACTCCAAAGAAGATTCAGCAACGGTTGCAGCGTGGGTTACCCTTCCCAACCTCCCCCTAATCTGTTTTGTTCCAGCGGCGCTAAAGCGCATCGCCAACTCCTTCGGGACGTATGTGGCATCGGCTTCCGAGACCAGTAACCTCACCAAAGCCCACTACGCCAAAATCTGTGTTGAACTAGACCTCACTTCCGAACCACCCAACTTCATCAACATCGAGCTTGGCAATCATTTCCACACACAAGAAATCCTCTACGACAACCACGTATTATTCTGCAACCACTGCCACCTAAGGGGCCACCTTCCTAAGAACTGTCACCGCCTGCATTCGGAGCTTAAAAAGAAGCCACCCAGAAAAGACAACGACCTGGAGGTCGGGAAGCCCCCCAAGTCGTCCATTCTCCCCCTTCCAAACTCCCACATTCGATTCGATTCCAGTTTCCGAGAGCCAACCTCCATTGAAGCGCCGAGCAGGGCCCTGATCCCCTTCATTCCCCAACACATAGAGACCTCCAACCAATTCGCAATTCTCGATTCAGTGGACCCGGAGCCAGGCTTCTTCCTAGACGGCTCCAACACCCCCGACCTGCCTCCCTCCTACCCCAGCTCCTCGCACGGGGAGGACGCCACCGAAGTTGGCAACGCAGATCACCGACAACTCCTCTCTGGTCAGGGGGCCACCCCCCCGGCTCCTCCCCACTCCATAGATTCTTTCAATCCCCCAGTGCGATCCCAGTCGAAGAAGTCCTAGCCATCCTTGGACCAGAACAAGTGAGGAGAGGCCTACTAGTGCTAGCAGCAGGTGCCCCCCTCCAGCAACTGCTGACCGAGAGCGCGCACCACTCCCTCGCCATTCCCCCGGAGGAAACAGCAGTCGACACAGCTGGCAATCTAATAGGACCTCCACCCGGTTCGCTCGAGTGCCACAACTACAATCTGCCCTCATCATCGAACGTCAACACGGTTGACACCCAACGGATCAAATCAGGCTCCGACAAGTCCGCCACCATCCAAACTAGATCCGCCGCAAGGCGGAACAAAAAAACATCCCCATAATCTCTTAATGCTGAACATCCTATCTTGGAATGTTCGCAGCCTAGCCAATAAACCAACATTACGGAGAATTACCAGTCTTCGAAAAATTCACAAGATCGACATCTTCATCATCATCGAACCCAAAATTTCTGCCAAACGTCTCAAATCTACTCAGTTAGCTCTGGGCCTCCCAACGGCTATTGCCAGCAGGAACGACATCTGGATTCTCGGATCGAAGGAGGTCAATCTCGATATCATCCAGGACACCCAACAAGCCCTCTCTTGCTGGGTCTCTCACCCCACCCTTCCAGAGCGGGCCATAATCTCGGCGGTCCACGGTAGCTGTGTCATCGCTGAACAGAAACACCTTTGGAACGACCTGCTCGACACCTATCACCTCAATACCAACACCCCCGGGCTTTGCATAGGGGACTTCAACGCCATCACCTGCAGAGACGAGAAGATTGGAGGTCGCCCTACGCCCCTGTCAGCCATGCATGACTTCAACAACTTCATTTTCAATGCTCACCTTACCCCTCTTCAATTCAAAGGCAGCGAATTCACTTGGTGCAACATGCAGGACGGCGACCGCCGTCAATATTCCCGGCTGGACAGAGCCCTCACCAACGCGCGTTGGCACGACATGAGAATCAGCTCCTACCCTGACCCACCTCAACTCCACCGAATCCGACCACGCCCCTATCCTGGTGGAAATCAATAACAGAACCTTTCCATCTAAAAAAAACTTCCAATTCCTCGACTTTTGGACCAATCACCCGCAATTCTTGAGCATCGTGGCAGAGGCGTGGCACTGCCTGGACTCCTCCCATCCTCTCACTCGGGTCAGCAACAAACTCAAAGCCACCAGGAAAGCTCTGTCCACTTGGAGTAAACAAGCATTCGGGGACATCTTCCAAGCGATACGCATCGCTGAGGACGACGTCACCCGAGCTGAAGCTTATTCCTCTCCGACCGATCCCCTGCGGCGAGGAGAGCCATGAACCTTACCAAGGCTATACTCAAATTCAGGCTCAAAGTTGAGATCGACTTCTGGAAGCAGAAAGCCAGACTGAAATGGGACAGCGATGGGGATAAAACTCTAAATATTTCCACGCCTGCGTCAACGGCAAAAGAAACAAACTTTCGATTCATCATATCACCGACGACCAAGGCATCATCAGATCAGACCACAAGGGGATCCAAGTGGCGGCCGCAGACTTCTACACCAAATTATTCTCCAAGGAGACGATCTTCAAAGACAACTCTTTCCTCGACCAAATCCCCACCATCATTAACGTCTCCGACAATGCTCTGCTGGAGCGCCCTCTGTCTGAACAGGAAGTGAAAGACGCGGTGTGGGCTTTGAACGCGCACAGCGCCCCCGGCCCAGATGGCTTTTCGGGGACTTCCTTCCGCGCTTGCTGGGATATTATCAAGCAGGACATCACCGCAGCGGCGATCGCCTTCTTCGAAGGAGCTCCTTACCCAAAAGCTATTTCCAGCACCAATCTCATCCTCATCCCGAAAAAAGACAACCCCAACTCCTTCTGCGACTTCCGACCCATCAGTCTTTGTATATTCACCAACAAAATCATCTCCAAGATCATCGCTTCCAGAATGACCGAAATCCTCCCCAAAATCATCTCGGAAGAGCAAAGCGGATTCGTTCGCGGTAGGAACATCCAAGACAACATTATGCTGGCCCAGGAACTTATCACCTGCATGAAATTTCCGGCTAGAGGGGGCAACATCGCCATCAAAATTGACATGGAAAAAGCTTACGACAGACTAGATTGGCAATTCATGATCTGGGTCTTCAGAGCATTCGGAGTTTTTCGAGAATTGGACCAACATCGTGTGGAGATCCATCAGCAACTCATGGTTCTCCACAGTGATCAACGGCCAATCTGAGGGATTTTTCAAATCTAGCCGAGGAATCAGACAGGGCG
The DNA here is from genome assembly GCA_029216955.1 of Iris pallida. Lineage (NCBI taxonomy): Eukaryota > Viridiplantae > Streptophyta > Magnoliopsida > Asparagales > Iridaceae > Iris > Iris pallida. Next base: position 32,521,448 of record JANAVB010006599.1, on the reverse strand, counting down.
ATCCCCTATCATCCACGATCTTCATCATTGCAGCCGACGCCCTGAGCAGAAATCTCAACAACATGGTTAACATCCCCAACTTCCAGCAATTCCATACTGCTAGCGGATGCCCCACCATCACCCACCTGGCTTTTGTCGACGATCTTCTCATCTTCTCTTCCGGGGACGTAGGCTCCATGGAGGTGGTTCACTCTACCCTGGCGCGGTACTCCAGATGCTCTGGCCAGAAGATTAACCTATCCAAGAGTACCATCTACTCCCATCATAACTTCAATATCGAGAATGCGGCCAGACTCACCAACCTCACCTCCATTGCGGTAGCTCATCCTCCTTTCCACTATCTCGGTGCCCCCTTGGCATACGAAAATCTAACGCCAGCATCTACGAAAACTTAATCACCAAAATCAGGAACAAGATCGAAGGATGGCATAATGCTACCCTATCTCCAGGCGGGAAAATTATCCTCATCAAACATGTGCTCAACTCCGTCCCCATCCACACCCTAGCGGCCTGCTCCCCGACCAGGAAGGTTATCTTGTCGATTGAACAGATCTTTGCAACTTCTTCTGGGGGCACAACAAGGGGCAAGACAAACACCACCGGGCCAGTTGGGACACTATGGCTTCCCCAACTGCTAATGGCGGGCTTGGATTCACCAAACTCGATCACATCGTCAAAGCTTTTTCAATGAAACTGTGGTAGAAATTACGCACTAGCAATAACCTGTGGACCAAGTTTATGAAGGCCAGGTACTTCAGACACATCCATCCTGCGACTGCCACAGCTAACAGCAGGTCTTCCGCGGCTTGGCGTCGTATTCTTCGGGGCCGGGAACTGGCCGAACCCGCGATCAGACTTCATCTGGGTACATACGAGTCCAACCCATTCCTGGAAAGGTGGATAGGTGACTGCCTTATCCCGAACATAACCGATTCCCCGAAAAACTGCAGGATCAAAGACCTGTGGAATCCCACCAACAACGTTTGGAATTGGGACAGAATCCGTGACTGGTCTGGCAATGATACTGTTGACAGCATTCGCCAGCACGGTCTTTCCATCGGTATCGTCGCTGACCAACTAAGGTGGTCGCTAGCAGCGTCTGGTGTTTTCTCAGTGCGATCGGCTAGACTCTCGATCCAAGATAACGGCCCTGACCTTTTCATTGTGCGTTATTGGAACTCTTGCATCCCTAAGAAATGGTCATTCCTCCTGTGGAAAGTCATGAGAAAGAAACTTCCCACTGACAACAACCTTAACTCCATCGGTTTTAGCCTGGCATCCGCTTGTAACTGTTGCAGCGAACGTCAAACGGAGACTATCGACCACATCTTCAGGGAAGGCAGCCTCCCTGACAAAATCTGGAGCACCCTCAATCACAACTACAACACCTCTCCAGACGATGGGCGCTTTATCGATCTTCTGCACTGGGGCGCCGCTTCCCACGGCCACCAGATCGTTGCAGCGGCCGCCACCTGGGCTATCTGGAAAAATCGCAACAAAGCGAGATACGAGGGACACCAATACTCGGCTGATCAGCTAATCCGGAGATTCACCGGCAATGCGGCAAACGAGATCCCTTTGCTCCCACAGTTCTCTCCCGGCTTTCGGGCAACCGTTTTCTTTTAGTTTTGACGGTCGCGTCCGTCTTTTCCCCTGTCCTTCCCTTTTGGTATACTTTTTGTCTTGTATACTTTACTTATTATAGTTATTTATATATATAGGTTTATAAATTTTCTTTAAATATATACTAATATATCTATATATATATATATATATATATATATATATATAATATATATATATTATATAAGATTA
>JANAVB010006599.1:32209171-32518102 GCA_029216955.1 Iris pallida | reverse complement strand
CCGTATGTACACTTTTATATACTTGTATACAATTCCGTATGTACATTTTCATATATGCGTGAAACGTGAATACGTATGTGCATATTGTGTATGATAAGAAATGTAAATCATAGATGTTCCCTTAACGTATCATAATCGTGGTTGTTGTATTTGTAGGTACACCAGACGATACGATCTTGATTGAGGACCTGGACCTTCGCTTGCACTCCCGGAGTTTCAGGCAGTATTCCTTGCCTTGTATTACTGATTTCATTCATTCATATTTATATTATGTTCCCTCGCTAGTGGACGTTGTTGTGTGTCCGAGAGATGTCTTGGATACAGTCGATGACGGTATTGTCATCGAGTTTCATGTACTTGACTTAGTCCTAGGAGACCTTCCTTAAGTTGTGGAATCATAGTCATGATTCCCATGACCTTGACACGTGTTACAACAGGGCACTGAGTGAGTTCGTACCATGGCACGGGCTTGCGCATCTGGCTAGCTACCAGTGCAAGGGCCCTTGCTCTGGTACATAGAATGGTTAGGTATGTCTAGTAATTGTGACCTTGCGTTGAGAGTCGGAATGATCAAGTGGTAGATACGACTTGTGCATTCCGAGGGATAGGGGAAGACAATTAATAGACGTATGGGACATCCAAAATATCTGGGAAAGGGCCAAGTCGCTCAGTGTTGCCCGGATGAGTGGGACCTCGGCTCGTGATCCGAAGTCGACCCATGCTTCGACGCCAAAGCCTTGTAACCTACCCATACGTACTAGGGTTGTCTTCAAAGTGCATTCACTTAACTGGTTAGTTCACCCTTTACAGTTATTCAGTATTATTTTATGGCATGTTTGTCACGCCCCAGAACCAGAATACTGGAGAGCGGGGGCGAACATAGCCAGCTACATATAACGGAATGGAATACACACCGCTATACGGTCACGGCTGTCTAGATATGTGAGGGTTTCACTACAATCCATCAGTCTCTTAAGGTCATAAAATAGCCTATTGTCTCAATCCCAACCAACTAATAATAGTTACAAGATGTCAGACCACCAAATACGCAATAGTAAGGCGTCCCATACATTACATATTCGGAATGATCATGAAGCTAGTCCTTACAAAATGTGAGGACTAGCAAGAGTTCAGTCATACATGATCAACCCCCGGGGTTTGTCAATCATGTTACAGCCCGTAGGCAGACAATAAGTAAAAGCTGCAATCGAGCTAACACTTGCTCGTCGGCTAAACGCCTCAAAAGAATAATTTACAATATTACAGTGGGAGAACAAAAGAAATCCAATCAATGCCCTGGTTACGCCTGGTGACCACCATCGGGCTGGAAAGCAGGGAGATCCTTTGGTGCTGCTCCGGTATCTGGCCATACAAAACCAGCTGGGTCAGACCCCAGAAAGAGCAAGTGCCACAAAGGAGGCTTCACTTAAGGACTAAAACCAACAAATCATTAGCATTCAATGTGTAAGAAAACAATAAGTAACACAGATTGGAGTTTGTGTACTACCAATGCACTTATCCCAATCAGAGAAAATAATTAAGTGAAGCATCATTGACATAAGACAACTGGAGAATCATGCTAAATAAAATTTAGCTGGACAATATATGAAGAGAAGAAGAAGGTACTATTCCGGAAGCCAGGTTACAATCCTTAAACCAAACAAGGACCGAGATTGTAACCCTTCGCCTGAACAGAACTTAGTCTCTGATCATTATTGCTAAAGGTGACAATCATTAAGGTGAAAATGAGAGAGTACAATACGCTAGAGTGACAATAGAGTACAATCATTATAGTAACAATCTGGAGTGACAATCATCATAGTGACAATCTGGAGAGACAATCATTCTAGTAACAATCTGGAGTGACAATCATTCAATCATTCCGGTACAATCTTACAATCAATCACTTCTAGACAATACTATACTGGACTAGACTCCTTCCAAGCAATCACGGCCAATCATTGCCTACGGCTTTCTACCTTAACTAACTAGGGTTATCACAATCCTGGTTACTAGCAAGATGCAATGAGATGCTCCAAGTAGTCACAGGCCCTGCAGCTATCCAGGTTATCCAGGCGAACATTATAGTGACAATTTAGAGAGTTCAATCATTTAAGTGGCAATCCGATAGAGAACAATACACTAGAGTGACAATGGAGTTCAATCATTTAAGTGACAACTGGAGGGTGCCCCACATGACAGTGGGCTGGAAATGTGCCCTACTCGTCGGCAGGCTACAAGTCCAAACATTTGTGGCCGGAATAACGGGGTCGCCTGTAACTGGGGAACATCTCTTCATGACTAGTGAATTATTCTAGTTATTAGCCTTAGTTAATTTCAATATGTATCCCTGACCGTGGTACTCAGGGACCCATGCCTTAGACATGATGCAAGATACACTGGTTCATTTATCAATACATTCACAAGTCACCCACGGTGTCCAGATCAATATTACATTATTATGTCAATAGAGCCGTCGCAACGGCGCTCAATAAACTATGCCATTCACTTATCTGGATTGCACCACCACGGGTCACTATCAAGTTGCTCAGAGAATTCAATACATCAACCATGCTATGCTCACATCGTGCTCATATCAATATCGTGTCAAAAGGCGTAAGGATATAAACAGGAAATACCATGCACTAAAAGAAGATGAAATAAAACATAATGCAAATAGGTGCCATGACTAGACTGCACTGGGCAGCCAGGGTCAGGTTGCGCCAGGGTTGGATTGCGCATGGGGTTCAGGGGAACAGGTTGCGCCAGGGTTGGATTGCGCATGGGGTCAAGCGCGCTGGAGTCGAACTGCGCCAGAGCCAAGTGCGCTAGGTTGGATTGCGCTGGAGCCAACTGCGCTAGGTCGGGTTACGCAGAGGATGGATTGCGCGAGGGTCAGATTGCGCTGGATCCAAGCGCGCAGGGATCAGGTTGCGCCTGAGTCAGACTGCGCATGGCTGGATTGTGCCAGGGTGAACTGCGCTAGGGCGAACTGCGCCAAGCTGAGTTGCGCTAGGGCGAACTGCGCCAGCACCAAAAGGCACTGGGCTAGGCAGCGCCAGCGCTAAAGAGCGCTGGGCTAGGTTGGGTGAGTGGCGCCAACGCTAAAAAGCGCTGGGCTAGTTGGATTGCGCTCGGGACAGGGGGTCTTCTTCCCCAAGGCTGAGAGCAAATGGCCATGGAATTTCGAAATTTCAAAAGACCATAACTAGGTCAAATCTCCATGAAAATCCACTTTGCAAAGGTCTAAGTTGTGTAAAATTAAATTCTCTTCCACATAGAACAATCAAAACATGAAAATGAACAAGTTTTATAGATCAAAACCACCAAAATCCGAAAATACTTCAATCCTAGATCTACAAAATTCCAAGCTCCAAATGGAGAAAACCTAAGTTCTAATGTTGCTTAAAATGAGCTAATAAAGCTATTAGACAATATAAAATGTAGCCCTCAAGTGATAGCAAGATGCAACTTGCCTAGGTTGGTGGTGTGTTAATAGTGGAGAGGAAAGAGTAATGAGGAAGAAGATGAAGAAAATAATGAGGAGAGAGAGAGGGAAGTTGATATTTATGGTAGGGTGGTGGTGGTTCTCCATGTCAACCCAAAATAAACCAAGCCAAGATAAACCAAAGTGAACCAAGTCAAGGCCAATAAACCCTCTATCTCTAGCAATTTAAACCAAATGAATCATGAAATAAACCAAGTCTCACTAATCCAAAAAAATAAACCAATGAACCATTAAAACCAATTGAACTATCAATGCCAATAAAACCAAGCCAATGCAAAATAAACTATGATAACTAATCATGACTAAATAAAATATGGGTCCAAAACACGTATACGTACACTAAATACGTATTATGAATTTGGGACATTACAATGTTTCCTCTGTATCTTGCTACGTCCCCTGAGGACCTGGTTGCTTTCCAGATTTAGACGAGCACTTGCAGTTGACTGGGTACGAAGCGGGACTTGAGACAGGACTTGCTGCAGTAGACGACGAGGTACTTCCTGAGGAGTTTCCTTGACTCAGGGTATGGTGTTGTTTAGGTTATGAGCATCATTATCTAGTTAGTCGATGCTCATGACTAGTTATCTTTCTACTTTCAGTATTTTTATTCAGTGTTGTACTCCGTGGGCTTGTACCCACCAGACTATTCAGTTGTATTTATTTCAGACTCCATGTTATTTCCAGTTTTATATTTCAGCATTACTTTCTTTGTTCCTGTGGTTGAGATCTAGATGTTACCACTTGCCTGTGTAGTATAGTTATTTTTATAGCGTAGTACGCCTAAGTGAGTCCATTAAATTGGATAGCTCACTCTAGGTCGTATCAGCTGGCCAGGTTATGCCCTAATCCCATATTTTTTGGAAGCGGGACGTGACAGGTGGGGACACCAATGGTGGAGGTGGGGACAACAATGGAGGGGGTGGAGAACAATGGAGGTGGAGATTGAGAAAAGTGGTTTGGGAATCGAGAAAAGAGGAAGAAAAGAATGGAGGAAGAAGACAATGCCATGACTTGGTGGCCCTTAGTGTTTTCAAAATGGCAAACTTGCAATATTTTTTAAAATTTTAAGTTGGTGGCCCTTAGTAAAAAAGGGGGTGTCCCTTAACATTTGCCTTCTTATTTTATGTGATGTTTTTTCATTATTATTTTTTTTAAAAAGAAATGCTTTCCATTTTGAATGTAAACCAAACTAGTTATTAGAATGTTGACACTGAGACATACATATACTCAATTTGATCAAAGATTTCATTCATAGAGTTTTCAAACAATAACACTCATCAACTTTTTGTAGCATAAAGATACATTCCAGTTTTTACTTAATCTAAGTCTTTATCATTCTTTCAATTAACACATCCAAATAATCAAAATTAAGATGATTTTCAAATTGTTCAATTTTGAATCCAATTAATACTCAACCAATAAAAAAAATTATTGATCGTCTCATTGTTATAGTCAAGACAACATGTGTAAACTAACTTTTGTCCCTTAACATTATTGATTTGTTAATTGAAAAAAGAGAGAGGGCTTTTTATGCATGTTCCAAATTTTAACTTGGTTACATGAGTCATATTCTGATGTCTAGCAATTGAGAAGTATCACTCAATTTAGGGAGAAAACAACATGGAAAAAAAGGTGGAGTCAACAAAAATATGTTCTCCTAACTTCTTCCCTTATCCCGTTCAAAATAGAATTTGTAGAATATTTGGTGCTAAAAAGGACTCGGGAGACGTGGGTGATGTTGGCAACTTCTTTAGGTGCTTCTATCTGAGTGCGACAAGGTTATTTTATTATATACCAAAATTTCAAATTTCTTATTTTTTGTCTTCTCCTTATCAAATACTCTCTTAAACTATATTTTGATTTGAAAATAAAGAATGAGATAAAAACCTCCCAACGGCTATGTTTTCTAAAAATTAAAAGTAAAATTCTAAAAACAGTTTTCAGAGAAGATGTTATAAAGTTGTTTTTTGAACATACAGATTCTGAATTTACGTTTGGGTACTTTTATCTATAAAATAGTTTTCTGAAAAAAGTTAAAATTTTGTTTGGTAAAAAAAAATTCATAAAATATTTTTAAACTGAGTCTCTGTGTCATGTGTCACAGGTGAGTTCCCGCCTCTATGCCATGTGTCCTACCCATACAAAGAACCACCACCACTAGTCCGCTCCCTCTCCGACTCTATGTCCCGGCTCCACGACCATCCTGTGTAACACCCCCCACACGATACTCTTAGGAGTTCGGTCCAGTCGACTGCTTTGAGGTCATCGTCCTCGTCGAATTCGTTTTGAACTTCGGAGGGTTGTCGTCCTCGTTGAGGCGGTTGATGTCGTCATCCTTGTTAAGGCAGTCGAGGTCGTCGTCCTCATCGTCTGCTCCGTCGTCCTCGTTGAGGTCGTCGTCCTTTAACGTCCGTTCATCATTCTCGGTGAGGCGGTCGAGGACCGGGTCAGACCCAACAAGGACCACCGCACCGAGCATGATAATCTTGTCGATGCCAGGTTGTATAACCTCAGCCAACTGAACTCGCACTCGGGAGTCGACGGTGAGAATAAGGTCGTTGGAAGGGCACTCACTGCTAGCTTGACCTCCAAGAGGGAGCTCGCGGGGTACCACAAGCGAGCTTGAGCTCCTTCGACACTTCGCACTCGGAAGGGGAGATGGAGCACCTGGAAAATGGGAAACAATGTTTTGGAAGTGATAAATGATGGTGAGAGAACATAATAGAGAGAGGAGGTGGGGGCACCAGATTTGGAAAACATGTGTTGGAAAAACATGTTTTGGAAGTTTCCTGAAAACATTTTAAACATACGTCTCCCAAAAAAAAATTTAAAACCAAATGTAGAAAAAGAAGGCAAATGTTAAAGGCTACCCCCTTTTTACTAAGGGCCACCAACTTAAAACTTTAAAAAAATTACAAGTTTACCATTTTGAAAACACTAAGGGCCACCCCGCTCCTGTCAATCGAGGACTGCAGGGCTTGCCTGTAGTCCTTGATTGACAATCTTTTATTTCTTTCTTTTTTTACTAACAGTGACTGCAGGGCTTACATGCAGTCCAAAGTGAAGACAGGACTGCAGGCAAGGCCTGCAGTTGTAATGCCCCGCTCCGTACGGTGTATTACGATGAGTCGTTGACTCGAAGAATTACGTTGACCCGATAAAGTATCGATACGAATCGATGCAAAGCATAAGTTTGGTTTGAGCAAGGCATTGACTTTGGTTAATCTGGTGTGCAGGCTATGCTTTTACGCTAGATTGTAAAGGGTCAAAATAATGTCCGTGAAACCAAATCGTCGTCTGGCAACGGATTGTGGCATGGGTGCGATAGGCCGAATTAATCAAGTAGCTCAATGGAGTGGCTAAGTCAGGAGAGTTAGCTATGCGGCCAAGTTATGGAATCGAGCCACTTCAGCTCGGCGAAACGATAAGACGTATCGGCTTAAGGTGGACGGGTTCTTGACTCTCTCTCCCTATTCCTTCACGTCTAATAAAATATATCCTTGTATGCGTAAATTATTATCTAGTTAGCGAGCATGGCTCGGCGAATTAAGTATTTTAGTATGTGTCGAACATTAAGATAGAACATTGAACATTGAACAATTGAAGCGACGTGCATCAAGTGTACGTGTCGCGGTAGGGCGGTGATGGTAGAACATTGAAAGAAAAATATCGAGATGTTCATCACGTGCACGACTCCGAGAACATTGAACACTAGGCCTAGAACATTGATTATGGCGCTGAGCGTGCCCTCGTGCACGAAAGCTTTTGTCACGCCCCAGAACCAGAATACTGGAGAGCGGGGCATACATAGCCAGCTACGTATAATAAATGGAATCTACCTCACTATACGGTCACGGCTGTCTAGATATATGGGGGTTTAACTACAATCCATCAGTCTCCTATGGTCAAGAACAATCCTAGTGTCTCAATCACAAGCAAGCAAATAAATGTTACAAGATGTAAGATCACCAAATATACAATAGTAAGGTATCCCAAACATTACATATTCAGCTGATCATGAAGCTAGTCGTTTTAAAATGTGAGGACTAGCAGGAGTTTTAGTCAATACATGATCAACCCTAGGATTTGCCAATCATGTTACAGCCCGTAGGCAGACAATAAATAAAGGTACAATCGAGCTAAACAAGTGTTCGTCGGCTAAACGCATCAAAAGAATATTTTTACAATAGAGTGGGAGAGCCAAAATAAACCCACTCGTTGCCAGGGTTCCGTATAGTGGTCACCATCTGGCTTGAAGGTCGGTGGATCCTCTGGAGCTGCTCCAAAATCTGGCCATACAAAACCAGCTGGGTCAGACCCCAGAAAGATCAAGTGCCACAAAGGAGGCTTCACTTAGAAATTAAAACCAGCAATCAGCACAAGAATATAATTAAATAATAAAAGACGGTAATTAAGGAAAAGCAGGACAGGTGATATACGATGAGATAACCATGGGACTATTCAGATAACCAGGTTACAATCCGTAAACCAAATAAGGCCCGGGGTTGTAACCCTTCGTCGGAACAAAACTTGGTTTCTTCCAACATTTATCGATAAAATAAAGCACAAGTATTCAGGTCATGTTACAATCTTGTACATGATCAAGACAAGTCTAGACTAATTATACCTCATCCAATCAATCACGGCCAAGCAATAAGTACGGCTTGATACTTTAACTAACTAGGGTTATCACAGGCCTAGTTACTAGCAAGATGCAGCGAGATTATTCCAACAACCACAAGCCCTGCAGACCATCCAGGCTATCCGAACGCAATTAAGGGTTGAATTCAAGTGGGTACATCGTCCAGAAAACGAATGTACCCTTAGGTGACTTAGAGGGTGCAACACATGACAGTGTGCTAAAAATGTGCCCTACTCGATGGCTGGCTACAGATCCCAAGTGGGGCGCCCAGATAACGGGATTGCCTGTAGCTGGAAAATCTCTTCATGACTAATGTGTGATTCTAATCATTAGCCTTAGTCTTTTTTAGTAGATACCCCTGACCGTGGTACTTAGGAGTCCCTGTCCTAGACATGATGCAAGACAAGACGGTTTCATTTGTACAAGCACAATCGTCCACGGTGTCCGGTCATTCATACTTGTCATGTCAGGTTAGCCGTCGCAACAACATTTCGATAAATATTATGTCAGGTTTACTTGTCAAGAGTACGCCACGGCGGGCCACTATCAAGAATTATCATGTCAAGTTTATCATGTCAAGTTATCATGTCAAATTTATTTGTCAGGAGTGCGCCACGTCAGGCCACTATCATGTCATGTCATTTATCAATAGTGCACCACAACAGGTCACCATCGTGTCAGGAAACAATTAATATGGCACAAGCATTCATGTGGTACTTAAATACTAGCAGGGGCAAGGACGTAGACTCATGCGGCTCAAGAAAATTGGGCCATATGCGGCCAGCAAATAATAGGCCATATGCGGCCAGCAAGTGGTTTGGCCTTATGCGACAAACAAATGAATAGTGGCCAGGAATTGAATAAAGGCCATATGCGGCCAAAATATTATAAGGCCATGCGGCCACATTATATAAGCATGCAAACAACCATGCGGCCTTTAAATATTAGCATGCAAAGCTAATACTAGCACAGGCCATGCGGCTCACTAATATTCATGCGGCTACAAGGATTGGTCATGCAAATTGCCAGCACAAAAGTGCATATGCGGCTCACTAATATTCAAATAGCATGCGGCCATAACATTGCCAAGTCAATTAAATATTGCCTTAAAAAGGCCATGCGGCCATAACATTAATTCTCATATAGTCAACCTACTGTACAAAAAATCATACAAGCAAATAATGCTTGCAAGTATAAACATGTATGCTTGCTTGCATTAATATAATGTATTAAATAATGCTTGCAAGTATAAACATGAGATTCCCATGCACTAATAACATGTGGCTGGTGCCAAATATAATGCATGCTAAAGCATGCATGCATCAAGTACAATGCATTAAATATATGCATTAAGTAAGCATGCGGCTGAACAGTAGTATACGGCTAATAGTGTTTGGAGCACTATTCATGCTAATGCAACTATTCATGCGTTTAAACTAATAATGCAACCATGGAGCCAATACCCATGCAGCTCACTTATAATAGCATGCAAGAAAAGTTTGCATGTAAAGCATATTAAATATGTAACATGGCATTTAGCCATATTATATTAAATATTCATAGGCCTATGCGGCTAGCATACTTTATACATGTATACGGCTACTAAGCTGCTTGCTAAAGCTTAATATATATGCGGCCAAGCTATGAGTTCATGCGGCCAACAACTGTTGGCCATGCAAAATTTAGCTAAATGCATGCAAGCATTTAATGGCTAAGTCCATGCACGTGAATGCTAAGGCCATGCATTAAAATATACATGACATAAAAAATATACTTGATCATGCATTAAAATATACATAGCATAAAAATATACTTGGTCATGCATTAAAATATATATGGCATAAAAATATACTTGGTCATGCATTAAAATATACATGGCATTGGCCTATGCGGCTCAATGCTTAGAACAATGGCCATGCGGCTCAGAAAAAATGTTAATGGCTCATGCGGCCAATCAAGTGAATGCTTATGCGGCCCAGCAAATAAAAATTTGCACGTGGCCTGTCACTATCACATTTCTAGCTTGAGGGTATTTTGGTCATTTTTAAAATTTTGGAATTATTTGGGAATTATTAGTATTAATTATAATTATTAGAATTTTCAGTGATTTTTAGTATAATTGGTTTGGTGCTATTCTAGACTTTGACTAGTGTTGATTTAGGAGACTGTCCTAGAAGCTAACCTAGGTCATGACTACTTGGTTAGAGTGTGTAACCCTAGCTTAACCTAAGTTAGAGATATCCTAGTTATTAGATTTAATTTGGGAAAGATAGGATTTGATTAGGCTAATTAATGGCTTGTGATTTCACAAGTCATGATTTATGACTTAAGCCCATAGAGGCCCAAAACCCAACACCATGTAACCCTAACCTAGCCTAACGCAGCCCATGGTCGGCTAACACTAATTCCCCCCATCTACTTAATGCCTCCTCAAAGTTAGGGCTAGCCTCCTTTAGAAATTTCTCAAGTTTAAAGAGAGGTATGCTCCATCTTCATTAATTCCTAAAAAATCCTATTTAATTCCTTTTCCATCCAAACCAATTGCAATAGGTTCTAAATTTCTTCTATTTGCTGTTTATGGTGAGAAATTTCAGAGGAGAAGCAATTTGAAGGAGTTTGGTGGCTTGAGGATCCACTCTCATTTGGGGCTTTTTGAGCCATTACAAACCCATAGGTAATTTCTAATCCACACCATAAAATGTTATTTTAATTGCATATTTAGGAAGCCCTAGGCCTACCCTAACTGTAGGTATAGCTAACCCTAGGTTTCGTGTCCAATACGTGTCCGTATCGGACACGTATCAGTGGATACGTGAATGTGTTTGATGAAATGCCCCAAAGGGCATTTCGATTCGATTTCTGGAATGTTTTTGAATAGAAAATTAGGGTTTAGGCTCGTTTATTAATTTATGGTATTCTGAGTTGATATTGGTGTCGTGTCGTGTCGGTTTGGACATACGAACACGCGGGTGCACCACACGCGCACAAGCAGTGCCATTCCCCTGCTGCTCGGGGTCGTTTGCACGCAGCACACGCCACATGGACACGTTTAAGTTGACACACGGGTGCGGGCAGTGTCTGACACGAGGCCCCCGAAGTTTTGTGGGTCCTCGTGTCGTGTCGGATATGGTATCACGTGTGCACAGGGAGTGCACTGTGCGTGCACGGTTCTGGTTTTGTTTCTCTGTTTAATTCCAGTTTTTAATGGTTTTAATTCACGTTTTAATTGCTAAATAGATCCTAACATGATTTATGATATATGTTAGATTTAATTTACATGTTAGTTTAGGTATTGATGTGGAAATTTGGATTCGAACTTATGGGTCGACTGATTCACTGATACTTGGTTTTTCAATTTCCTAAACATTTAAATCCCTTCAATTGATGTTTTGTCACTGATTAATTGATCCCCACATGATTGTTAGTTCATGTTTAGCTAAATGTTACAATTCGAATTAGGTTTTTGTTTGTAAATGGGATTTTTGGCATTAGGTTGAGCTTTTAAATTGTTTTCGACTGATACCTTATTTCAGTTTCCCAAAACTATAAATTCCTATGTTAATCTATTTAGATTGTTAATTCTGTTGCTTTAATGTTTCCCACATACTGTTTGTTCATGTTAGCTTAATATTACATTCGATATTGGCTTTTGTTTTAGAATGGGATAATTAGACTTTGTGTTGGGTTTGGGAATGCAGGAAACTAAGAGTTGTTTCCTTTTCTATTTAAACTGAATTGAATGATCCTGTTTTTAATAACTGAGTTGTTCTTCCCCTTTTCACTGAATTGATTCAAGGGTAACTGTCAACAGGGTTTGGGTATTTGGTTAACTGATCTTACTAATTGATTCCTTTTTCCAAAATCTGAGATTAGTAATGTACTTGGCTTGTTTTCTTCCCATTCAATGTATTAACTCACTGTTCTTGTTAACTGTCAAGCTATTTCACTCTTTTTTTTACTGAAATGAATGTTTAATTATGGTTAACTGTCAACTATTTTTTCCAGATTTTATATTGATTAGTTATCCCACTGTATTACTAATTTTTACCTACACTGAATTCCTGTTTTCCCTTCCTTAACCTGAGAAGTATTCACTGTTTTTATTTCTTAATGCCTGAGATTTTCTTCCCTCTTAACTGAACTGAAATGAATGGGTTGAATCATGTCTAACTATCACAGGGTTTTGGTAATTAGCTAGCTGATTCATGAAACTGTCAATCCATTTCATAACCTTCAACTGTTTATATTTCCAGTTTTCACTAGAGCTGTAAAATGATTCCCTGTTTTCCTATTGATATCTGTACACTGTTTACAAAGAGATTGATTACCACTGTTTAAACACTTCACTGATATTTTGTACCCAGGGTTGCCTATCACTCACTGATTTCTAATGCTCACTGTTTTATATTTCCACTCACAATTTCCAGGATAATACACACAGTTCATGTTTTTCCCATTACCCTCACACACTCCTTGACACTTGAACACACACCCTCATGCCATGTCTTCATTCACACACACATACACGTGTACACCATCACATTCCTTTCTTCTTATTCTCTATACATATGTATATATATATATATATATATATATATATATATATATATATATATATATATATATATATATATGTGTGTGTGTGTGTGTAATTGAGATGTATATATATAGGTATCCTATATATTATGATAATGTGTGTGTACTATTATATATATTAGATATATATGTATGTGTGGTATACATAAAGGTAACCTATATGCTAATGTGTATTTCTATATAAGATTATAAATATATCAATGAGTGTATTATATTTTAGATATATATATTGTTGTGTATATGTGATATGGTTTGGTTTTAGGCATGGTATTGCCTAATAGCCTAGACTAGGGCTCTTAGCCTATAGGTGGCTTGAATGCCAGTATAGAGTCTAGACTGGATTTATATAGCCTTGTTAGACCTAGAATAGACTAGTATAGACTTGTTTGACTTAGGTTTGACTTGGTTGACCTAGTTTGACTTCTAGGGTTGACCTGAGTTGACCAAGAGTTGACTTTGGTCTAGATTGACCTAGATTCGTGTAGAATACATTGATTTGCATCTTATTATCATTTTAGACTTATAGTGACTTGTACTGTTCTATAGGAGACAGACAACACTCCTCGGACAGTACTTTCATCTTGGACATTCAGATAGCAGGCGAGTACATTCTCTGATCTTTTTATACCTGTCTGGGACTATATTCTTGCTCTAAATTACTTTACTTGATGCTGACACGTATCTTCCACAGATTAGTACTATATGGATCCTTTCCTGAGATGTTATCCCTCTACGGGTGCATCGGGTATTTCATGTTCATGTACTTTATCATGTGCATCAGGTACTCCTTGTACTCGTACTAGTTTATGTATTTACATGTTCACATGTGCCTTCATGTACTATCATGTGTCTCATGTACTACTCATTACATGAGTTCACGTATCTTTAGCTGTATTCGTGTGCCAATAACGTAACTTGAATGGATCTTTGTGTATTGATTAGGACGGGGTGAGTAGAATTGGTTATGTGATCATTATTCCCAGTAGGTATTCATGTGCCCCTAAGCCGTTTACATAACCATATTGTACTCTAAATCACTTAGCCACTTACAGTCTTTATTTATCATATATTTACTTTCAGTTACAAAATATCTCCTGTTTTCTCGTACTTCCTTTCCAGCATTCCTGTATTTTACTCTATTGCATGCTTTATACTCCTAACCTGTTATGAACTGTTTTGAGAGATATGTGCTCGTTCCCGTCCTGATTGGACCTGTTGAAAATTTTACAGAGGACGAGGAGGAGGCCTGCTTAGATACTTTCTATGGGACAGCCTTAGAGGACACTTACGATCCGGACTTCCCGTCGGATCCCTTAGCTGTAGAGACTGTTGCTCCATAGATATCTTTATCTTATTGCATTGTATTGGAGATTTGAGTTGTTGATTTAGATCTGTATTATTTCTGGTTGTCAGAGGAGTTTATCATGGACACTTAGCTTTCTCTCTATTTGTATTTCCTGTCAGAGGAGTATAATTGTTATTACTTTAAACTGTTAGATGTTGTGACCGAGGATAGCGTTCTACCGCCGACACTGCGGCGTAGGCTGGACGTACCCACGTTTCGTGCCCTTACTCTAGGGTGCGGGTCGTGACACGTTTTTAGTGGTGGCCCATGCATCTCCGATTGGAAATGTAGTGGTATTCGAACTAGAATATCGCTGCAGCCTGCAGTAGGAATTAGTATTTTTTTAAAAGGGTACTCAATCACGCTAGGAAAACTCCGTATCAGATTTCGTATATCTATTTTGCTGCTTATTGTCTTCCTTAGAAATTTAAACTGTCCTCCTTTGATATTCGACTCATTCTCAGTAATTGTTTCTTGTTTGATCTGTGTCTCCAGGATGGTTGAGACGAGATCGCATCGCCCTAGACTGGAAGACACTGGAGAGGGGTCTAGCACCTCTTGACCTCAGCAGCAGCCAGCTCCCGGTGCCAGGGGGCCAGTGCAGCCCTCAGGAGTCGGTGTTTCTGCAGCTTTTGGAGGAGCACCTCCACCAGTCAGGAGGCCGAGCATTGTGATTCCTGAGATCCTTCTACCGCAGTAGCCTCCGCCTGCAGGGATGGTAGACGCTGCACATCTCTTCTCCTTCGTGGAAAGGATTCTGGAGTCCCACCAGCAGCAGCAGCAGAGGCAGACTGCCGATTTCTGCCAGGGGATAGACGAGGCGCACCAGCTGGTTCACACTACAGTCAAGATGGTTACTGCTCAGGGGGCCCAGCAGCAGCCCCGTCAGAGGGAAAAGGACATACATGACTTTCAGAAGATGCATCCCAGAGAGTTCTTCGGTACAGACGGCATCCATTATACAGACGACTTGATAGAGCATATCGAGGAGATTTTTTGACTAGCGGAGATACCAGATCGACTCCAGATCGAGGCGACGGGCAGTCAAATGCAGGACTTAGCCCGTACGTGGTATCAAACAGATCCCAGGGTGGGAGTTGAGGGCGAGACTTGGGCCCAGTTCAAGGAGCTGTTTAAGGAGTAGTTCTTTCCTGATGTGGCCTTGGGAGGTATCGAGGCACAGTTCGAGGGTCTGGTTCAGGAGAACCAGATGGTAGCTGAGTATGCTGGAGAGTTTTGTAGATTGGCCCATTTTATAGATGACTTGACAGAGAAGACGAAGGCGAAGAAGTTTCGCCGAGGCTTGATTAGAGAGGTTCGGTCGCTGACTAAGAGCGACCGGAACGCTACTTTTGCAGAGATATTTTCTGGGACTATGGCGGCAGAAGACGACCTAGGGTTGAAGCAGAAGAGGGGTCGTGACTTCCAGGGTGGTAGCAGCAGTCAGGGACAGGCCAAGAGGCCTCACTTTCAGCATCAGCAGCCACAGAGACCAGTTCAGCAGTATCAGCAGCAGTATCAGCAGCAGGGTCGAGCACCTTTTCAGCAGGTGCAGCATCAGCAGCAGAGAGGGCAGCAGGCACCCCGTCAGCAGCAGGTAGTCATTTGTGCCTTCTACAAGAAGCCGGAGCATATAATCCATGAGTGCAGGAAGAAGCTAGGCAAGTGCCTACTTTATGGTACGGGGGATCACCAGTTGAGGGATTGCCTTGGGGCTTTTGGACGTGGAACTCAGGAAGGTGGAGCCAAGGCTCCAGCAGGCCAGCTGAAGGGGCCATTGTCGACCCCGCAGCAGAGATTCCATCAGCACCAGCAGCAGGTACGAGATGGACAGCAGGGGCGAGCTTTCGCCATGGCGGTTGAGGATGCAGAAGCCGTAGGGGGAGTTGATAGCAGGTTCGGTTCTTCTAAACTCCATTCTAGCTTTTGCACTCTTTGATTCCGGGGCTTCCCACAGCTTTGTGTCAGTATCTTTTGCTATTTGACACAGTCTGGTTTCTGAACCATTGCCTAGGACCTGCAAGATCACGACCGGAGGTGGGGTCATCCTCGTGAGTGATGTTTGCAGAGGGCGGAGCGTTACGTTGGGAGGTCGAGAGTTGGGAGTGAGTCTACTCGTCATGCCACTACCGAACTACGACATTGTATTAGGTATGGACTGGCTGAGTAGACACCATGCCCGTATTGATTGTCGAGGGGATAGAGTTTTGTTTGGGGCACCAGGAGAGCCAGAGTTTGAGTATACCCGGCGGCAGGCAGAGCAGCACAGTGGCATCTTCTTTGGAGTTTCAGTTGAGGAGCAGGTGGCTCCGCATCCCTTGATCGCAGAGTTTATGGACGTATTTCCAGAGGAGTTGCCAGGGCTTCCACCGGACAGGGATGTAGAGTTCTCGATAGACTTGGTTCCCGACGCGGAACCGATTTCTCAGCATGTCTATTGAGTGAACAACAGTGAATTGGTGGAGCTGAAGAAGCAGGTGGATGAGCTGCAGGACAAGGGCTTCATTCGATCGAGTTCTTCATCTTGGGGTGCACCGGTACTCTTCGTACCCAAGAAGGATGGGTCGGTACGGATGTGTATCGACTACAGGGCACTTAACAACCTGACGATTAAGAACAGATATCCACTGCCGCGGATCGATAATCTCTTTGATCAGTTGAACGGAGCTCGGGTATTCTCCAAGATTGATTTGAGGTCAGGTTATCACCAGATGAAGTTGAAGAGGGAGGATATTCCCAAGACCGCTTTCAGGACGCGGTACGGGAAGTTTAAGTTTTTGGTTATGCTGTTTGGGCTGACCAATACACCAGCAATGTTTATAAACTTAATGAACAAGGTGTTCCACCAGTACTTGGACAAGTTCGTGGTGGTATTCATTGATGATATCCTGGTGTATTCGAAGACAGAGGAAGAGCATGAGGAGCACTTGAGAGTGGTTCTGGAGACACTCAGGAGGGAGAGATTGTGTTGCAAGCTCTCGAAGTGCGAGTTCTTCCTAGACAGGGTTGACTTCTTAGGTTATGTGGTGACTGGAGATGGTATCTCAGTGGACCCGAAGAAGATCACAGCAGTTGAGGCTTGGGCAGCGCCGACTTTAGTGGCAGAGATCAGGAGTTTCCTGGGGCTGGCAGGATATTATAGGAGATTTGTGCAGGATTTCTCCCAGGTTGCAGAGCCGTTGACTCGGTTGGCCCGGAAGGATGCTGAGTATGTTTGGTCAGAGGAGTGTCAGACAGCTTTTGATGAGTTGAAGAAGCGGCTTACGACAGCTCCGATTCTGACATTGCCTTCAGATTCAGGAGGATTCACTATCTATAGTGACGCTTCAGGGAATGGGCTGGGTTGTGTCTTGCAGCAGCTTGGGAAGGTGAATGCCTATGCTTCCAGGCAATTACGTCCCCATGAGAAGAACTACCCTACCCATGACCTGGAGCTGGCAGCGATGATTTTTGCTCTGAAGTTGTGGAAGCACTATCTGTATGGCGAGAGGGTGGAGATTTTTACAAATCACAAGAGCTTGAAGTTTGTGTTTACACAGAAAGAGCTCAACATGAGGCAGCGCAGATGGCTAGAGTTGATAAAGGACTTTGACATCTCACTTCAGTATCACCCGGGGAGGGCCAATGTGGTTGCCGATGCCTTAAGTAGGTATCCGACAGCCATGTGTTTGACTATGGATCGGCACTTGCTTGCAGACTTGGAGAGCCTTGGGATTGAGGTGATTGTGCCCGGAGTGCAGATGCAGTTATGGGGCCTTCATATACAGTCGAACTTGATGGAGAGGATCAAGGCGACGCAGTTCGAGGATGTGGCTCTACGGTGTATCCGAGAGCAGGTTCGTACAGGGTTGGTGGATGGCGAGTTTTTTATTGCAGAGGATGGTGCCTTGAGGCACGGTTCCAGGTTATGTGTGCCTAGCGGGGAGCTCAGAGAGCAGATCATACAGGAGGCTCACAGATCGCAGTACTCTATACATCCTGGTGCCAACAAGATGTACAGGGATCTGGGAGAGCATGTCTACTGGTACAGGATAAAGCGGGAGGTAGCTCGCTTCGTAGCTAGATGCTTGGTCTGTCAGCAGGTCAAGGCAGAGAGGCAGAGGCCCGGAGGATTATTGCAGCCGTTGTCTATTCTAGAGTGAAAGTGGGAACATATCACCATGGATTTCGTATCTGGATTGCCGCGTACACCAGGAGGAAAAGACGTGATTTGGGTCATCGTTGACAGATTGACCAAATCGGCCCACTTCTTGTCATTCAAGGTGGGTACGTCTACAGAGAGGCTTGCGGAGTTGTACATACGACAGATAGTTAGGATTCACGGAGTTCCCGTCAGCATTATCTCAGATCGGGATAGTCGCTTTACTTCCTATTTCTGGAGGAGTCTGCAGACTAGTTTGGACACTCAGCTCAAGTTTTGTACTGCATACCACCTCCAGACGGACGGACAGTCAGAGAGGACTATTCAGACCCTTGAGGATATGCTGCGGATGTACGTCCTGGATTTTGGAGATTCCTGGGAGGATCATCTACATTTGGTAGAGTTTGCTTACAACAACAGTTATCAGGCCAGCATTGAGATGTCACCTTTTGAGGCTCTGTACGGGCGTAGGTGTCATACACCCTTATCTTGGGATGATGTTGGAGAGCGATCTTTACTGGGACCAGAGATTGTTGTTGACAAAGCCGAGAAGGTGAAGCTCATCAGGGACAGACTTGCGTAGTGCAGGACAGACATCGGCACTGGGCCGATAGCCACCGGAGGCCGTTGGAGTTTGAGGTACAGATTTAGAGATAGGATTAGAAGTAGGTTGTATTTTTGTTTGATTGATCGTGTTTGATTTTTAGTAACTTGAGACCTTGCTTGTGATTAGGTTGGAGACATGGTTTTTCTGCGGATATCTCCGACTCGTGGTACGATACGTTTTGGTGGAGGTGGGAAGCTTAGCCCGTGCTTCATCGGCCCTTTCGTTATCAGCGGGAGAGTCGGTGACGTGGCATACTGGCTAGACTTGCCACCTACACTAGTGGGCATCCACAACGTATTCCATGTATCACAGTTGAGATGGTACGTGGCTGACCCTAGCCATGTGCTCGATCATTCGGAGATTGAGGTTGGACCTACTCTCAGTTATCCAGAGCAGCCTGTGGAGATTCTGGATCGCCGAGAGAAGGTACTGAGGAACCAGGTGATACCCTTGGTACGCGTCGCATGGAGGCATCATTCTCCAGGAAAGTCTACCTGGGAGCGGGAGGATGAGATGCGCGAGCGGTACCCCTATCTTTTTGGACCTTGAGGTATACTTTTCTATCATTCTCAGCAGTTAGTTTCGCCTTTAATTTCGAGGACAAAATTATTTTAAAGGGGGTAGATTTGTCACTATCACATTTCTAGCTTGAGGGTATTTTGGTCATTTTTAAAATTTTGAAATTATTTGGGAATTATTAGTATTAATTATAATTATTAGAATTTTCAGTGATTTTTAGTATAATTGATTTGGCGCTATTCTAGACTTTGACTAGTGTTGACTTAGGAGACTGTCCTAGAAACTAACCTAGGTCATGACTACTTGGTTAGAGTGTGTAACCCTAGCTTGACCTAAGTTAGAGATATCCTAGTCATTAGATTTAATTTGGGGAAGATAGGATTTGATTAGGCTAATTAATGGCTTGTGATTTCACAAGTCATGATTTATGACTTAAGCCCATAGAGGCCCAAAATCCAACACCATATAACCCTAACCTAGCCCAACACAGCCCATGGTCGGCCAACACTAATTCCCTCCATCTATTTAATGCCTCCTCAAAGTTAGGGCTAGCCTCATTTAGAAATTTCTCAAGTTTAAAGAGAGGTATGCTCCATCTTCATTAATTCCTAGAAAATCCTATTTAATTCCTTTTCCATCCAAACCAATTGCAATAGGTTCTAAATTTCTTCTACTTGCTGTTTGTGGTGAGAAATTTCAGAGGAGAAGCAATTTGAAGGAGTTTGGTGGCTTGAGGATCCACTCTCATTTGGGGCTTTTTGAGCCATTGCAAATCCATAGGTAATTTCTAATCCACACCATAAAATGTTGTTTTGATTGTATATTTAGGAAGCCCTAGGCCTACCCTAACTGTAGGTATAGCTAACCCTAGGTTTTGTGTCCAATACGTGTCCGTATCAGACACGTATCAGTGGATACGTGAATGTGTTTGATGAAATGCCCCAAAGGGCATTTTGATTCGATTTCTAGAATGTTTTTGAATAGGAAATTAGGGTTTAGGCTCGTTTATTAATTTCTGGTGTTCTGAGTTGATATTGGTGTCGTGTCGTGTCGGTTTGGACACACGAACATGCGGGTGCACCACACGCACACGAGCAGTGCCATTCCCCTGCTGCTCGGGGTCGTTTGCACGCAGCATACGCCACGTGGACACATGTAAGTTGACACACGGGTGCGGGTAGTGTCTGACACAAGGCCCCTGAAGTTTCGTGGGTCCTCGTGTCGTGTCGGACACGATATCACGTGTGCACGGGGAGTGCACTGTACGTGCACGGTTCTGGTTTTGTTTCTCTGTTTAATTCCAGTTTTTAATGGTTTTAACTCATGTTTTAATTGCTAAATAGATCCTAACATGATTTATGATATATGTTAGATTTGATTTACATGTTAGTTTAGGTATTGATGTGGAAATTTGGATTCGAACTTATGGGTCGACTGATTTACTGATATTGTTTACTGATACTTGGTTTTTCAATTTCCTAAACATTTAAATCCCTTCAATTGATGTTTTGTCACTGATTAATTGATCTCCACATGATTGTTAGTTCATGTTTAGCTAAATGTTACAATTCGAATTAGGCTTTTGTTTGTAAATGGGATTTTTGGCATTGGGTTGAGCTTTTAAATTGTTTTCGACTGATACCTTATTTCAGTTTTCCTAAACTGTAAATTCCTATGTTAATCTATTTAGATTGTTAATTCTGTTGCTTTAATGTTTCCTACATAATGTTTGTTCATGTTAGCTTAATATTACATTCGATATTGGCTTTTGTTTTAGAATGGGATAATTAGACTTTGTGTTGGGTTTGGGAATGCAGGAAACTAAGAGTTGTTTCCTTTTCTATTTAAACTGAATTGAATGATCCAGTTTTTAATAACTGAGTTGTTCTTCCCCTTTTCACTGAATTGATTCAAGGGTAACTGTCAACAGGGTTTGGGTATTTGGTTAACTGATCTCACTAATTGATTCCTTTTTCCAAAATCTGAGATTAGTAATGTACTTGTCTTGTTTTCTTCCCATTCAATGTATTAACTCACTGTTCTTGTTAACTGTCAAGCTATTTCACTCTTTTTTT
The DNA here is from genome assembly GCA_029216955.1 of Iris pallida. NCBI lineage: Eukaryota > Viridiplantae > Streptophyta > Magnoliopsida > Asparagales > Iridaceae > Iris > Iris pallida. Next base: position 32,496,666 of record JANAVB010006599.1, on the reverse strand, counting down.
CTACTGAAATGAATGTTTAATTATGGTTAACTGTCAACTATTTTTTCCAGATTTTATATTGATTAGTTAGCCCACTGTATCACTGATTTTTACCTATACTGAATTCCTGTTTTTCCTTCCTTAACCTGAGAAGTATTCACTGTTTTCATTTCTTAATGCCTGAGATTTTCTTTCCTCTTAATTGAACTGAAATGAATGGGTTGAATCATGTCTAACTGTCACAGGGTTTTGGTAATTAGCTAGCTGATTCATAAAACTGTCAATCCATTTCATAACCTTCAACTGTCTATATTTCCAGTTTTCACTAGAGCTGTAAAATGATTCCCTGTTTTCCTATTGATATATGTACACCGTTTACAAAGAGATTGATTCCCACTGTTTAAACACTTCACTGATATTTTGTACCCAGGGTTGCCTATCACTCACTGATTTCTAATGCTCACTGTTTCATATTTCCACTCACTGTTTCCAGGATAATACACACAGTTCCTGTTTTTTCCATTACCCTCACACACTCCTTGACACTTGAACACACACCCTCATGCCATGTCTTCATTCACACACACATACACATGTACACCATCACATTCCTTTCTTCTTATTCTCTATACATATGTATATATATATGTAATTGAGATGTATATATATAGGTATCCTATATATTATGATAATGTGTGTGTACTATTATATATATTAGATATATATATGTATGTGTGGTATACACAAAGGTAACCTATATGCTAATGTGTATTTCTATATTAGATTATAAATATATCAATGAGTGTATTATATTTTAGATATATATATTGTTGTGTATATGTGATATGGTTTGGTTTTAGGCATGGTATTGCCTAATAGCCTAGAGTAGGGCTCTTAGCCTATGGGTGGCTTGAATGCCAGTATAGAGTCTAGATTGGATTTGTATAGCCTTGTTAGACCTAGAATAGACTAGTATAGACTTGTTTGACTTAGGTGTGACTTGGTTGACCTAGTTTGACTTTTAGGGTTGACCAGAGTTGACCAAGAGTTGACTTTGGTCTAGATTGACCTAGATTCGTGTAGAATACAATGATTTGCATCTTATTATCATTTTAGACTCATAGTGACTTGTACTGTTCTATAGGAGATAGACACCACTCCTCGGACAGTACTTTCATCTTGGACATTCAGATAGCAGGCGAGTACATTCTCTGATCTTTTCATACATGTCTGGGACTATATTCTTCCTCTAGATTACTTTACTTGATGCTGACACGTATCTTCCACGGATTAGTACTATATGGATCCTTTTCTGAGATATTATTCCTCTACGGGTGCATCGAGTATTTCATGTTCATGTACTTTATCATGTGCATCAGGTAATCCTTGTACTCGTACTAGTTCATGTATTTATATGTTCTCATGTGCCTTCATGTACTATCATGTGTCTCATGTACTACTCATTACATGAGTTCACGTATCTTTAGCTGTATTCATGTGCCAATAACATAACTTGAATAGATCCTTGTGTATTGATTGGGGCGGGATGAGTAGAATTGGTTATGTGATCATTATCCCCAGTAGGTATTCATGTGCCTCTTAGTTGTATTCATGTGCCCCTAAGCCGTTTACATAACCATATTGTACTCTAAATCACTTAGCCACTTACAGTCTTTACTTATCATGTATTTACTTTCAGTTACAAAATATCTCATGTTTTCCCGTACTTCCTTTCCAGTATTCCTGTATTTTACTCTATTGCATGTTTTATACTCCTAACCTGTTATGAACTGTTTTGAGAGATATGTGCTCGTTTCCGTCCAGATTGGACCAGTTGAAAATTTTACAGAGGACGAGGAGGAGGCATGCTTAGATACTTTCTATGGGACAGCCTTAGAGGACACTTGCGATCCGGACTTCCAGTCGGATCCCTTAGCTGTAGAGACTGTTGCTCCATAGATATCTTTATCTTATTTTATTGTATTGGAGATTTGAGTTGTTGATTTAGATCTGTATTATTTCTGGTTGTCAGAGGAGTTTATCATAGACACTTAGCTTTCTCTCTATTTGTATTTCCTGTGGATTTGGATCTCGCATCTTTTATATCATTCTATCTTATCGTATTCTACCTTAGATGTGATTGAGATATATTCTGTTATGTCACCCCCATTCGGGGAGTATAACTGTTATTACTTTAAACTGTTAGATGTTGTGACCTAGGACAGCGTTCTACCGCCGACACTGCGGTGTAGGCTGGACGTACCCACGTCTCGTGCCCTTACTCTAGGGTACGGGTCGTGACACGGCCAGTTAATACATGCAATTAAATATTCAATTAAATGGCTATGCGGTTCAGAACAAATATGCTCATGCGGCTCAGAGTTAACAAGTTCATGCGGCTCAGAGTACAATTAATGGCTCCCACAGATAACATATCCATAAAAAATACCATGGCCTCCATGCTCCTCCAAAACAAAATAGGAACCCAAATCCAGACTCCGGTAGGTCAAATTTAGTTAAAATGGAATTCTTTACAACATGGAACCATCAAGTAGCGAAAATATGCAAGTTTGATATATCAAAACTCCTGAAAACCGAAAATACTACAAAGCTAGATTTACAAGAATTTAACCATGGAAATAAAAAATGCTAAGTACTAAAGTAGATTAGAAACACATGAGGAAGACAATAGAACAATAAAAATGGAGTTCCCCCATGAAGCAAGATGCACTTGCCTACAACTTCTCTCTTTCAGGTTGGTAGAGAAGTTATGGTGGGGAAGAAGAAAGTTAATGTGGAGAGAGAAATGTATGGTGGGATATAAATGAAGAAGGTGGTGGTAGGTGGGAGTGGTTTGGTTCACATAATATCAAGCAAAACCGAACCATGCAAAACCAAGCCGAACCAAGTCAAGTCGGGCCGAACCAAACAAGAAGACATACAATACGGGTCAAAATACGTACACGTATACCGAGATACGTAATACGAACCATGGGCATTACAACTCTACCCACCTTAAAAGAATTTTGTCCCCAGAATTTAATCAAGATGCTAGAGTGGCAAGGACAAGCTATATTAAGCAATCAATCAAACAATCAATCATGCAAGCAAGGAAGTCGAAGGAAGAATGAAGACATCATGCTAGAAACCTCTCTACCGGTTCTGAATCTGAGCTTGGACCAGGACATACTGTTGGGGTCGCTGCTGCTGGAATACTTGGGTCTGAGGCAACAATGGCCTCGGAGGCTGGTACTGCTGTTGCTGCTGCACTGGTGCTGGTCCCCTTACCGAGGGACTAGTCTGGGCCGATGATGAACTGGCCCTATTCGGACATGACCCTATCTTGTGGTCCGGTGCTCCACAAGCCAAACACAATCCCTGTGCCCTGCGACACTCCGAAACAACGTGTCCTGGCTTCCTACAATGAGTGCAGCCCATTGCGGAAGACTGCTTCTGTTTCTGTTGCTAAGAGGACGTGACCGACGTCACTGAGGCCGCTTGCCTCAGAGTTCCAATTGTTAAAGCCCTGACTGCTGGGGCGGGTGCTGACGACCGGGTCATCTGGCCGTGAGATCGCTTTCGACCTCCAGTCCTGTCCACGATCCTGTGGAAAGTATACTCGTGCCTCCTTGCTGCTCTCAATATTGCATCAAATGTCTGATGCTCAAACTGCTCTACTGCCAACAAAATCTCGTTATAGAGCCCCTACTGGAACTGCTGGGCTCTGTCAAACTCTGTCGCCACCAAGGTGGAAGCAAACTAACTAAGCCTAAAAACTCGGTCGCATATCCGTCGACCGTCCTGTCCATCTGCTTCAGATTGGTGAACCTCGTCTGTAGATCATACCGAGCTAGAGCATCAAAATACTTGGTCTGGAATCTCTCACGAAATACTGTCCAAGCAATGGGTGCCAATAATCCAACGGCCTGCTGCCCACCAGCTGCGGACAAGATCTAATAACTGCAGGCGCACCACGGCCACCTTCTCGTCTTCGGAGGTCTTTACTACTGTTTGCCATTAAAATCTTTTGATGCAATTTTAATACAAACAGAACAGTGTTACAATGTCGGACTTAGATGTAGTCCTAGAAGTATACTTTTGTTTATCTGGGTCCTTTGTACCGATGGAGCGAGTGGTAATACGTTGACTCCATTGATGATCTGACGACGGTTCTCGGTTCTCTGAAGGTCTGAGTTGCTCTGGGTGCTGGAGCTTACGGAGAGGAAGAAGACGTTGAGTATCTCTTCCGATCTTTGGGAGTAAACTCTGATGCTTTGGTTGACTGTGTGTCTTGATCTCTGACAGTCTTCGTGTATCTCTGTGTGTGTGTGAGAGGAAATGATCCTTCTATTTATAAGCAGCAGGTTGGCTGCTCATATGTACATATGTAGGATGCACCTGTTTATGGGGATGCCACGTGGTAATTACTGAAGGAGGCGCATGGGCGGCGCGCTCGGATTGAGGAGTTGAACTCTTCTTTTTGTATTTGTGGGCTACGGCAGAGCTGACACGTAGCAATGGAGAAGATCTTTCGGTTGATGAGATCTTGGGTGATTAGCACCCCTTCATCGGCTGAACTGAGTCAAAAGACACGTGGCGCGTATCCGTAGCTCAAAGATCTCTGATTTGGTGGAGAGTAATCTGACAGGATGCGCCTAGGATTGGGCGCATTAGTAGACTTTGGTCTGTAACCTTTTAGGAGTCACGAACCAGTCTAGGCGCATGGCTTTTGAGGCGCATGCGGGGATTCAGTAGTAACTTGACCTCTGTCTTTAGGGATCAGAGAAAAGTTTGAGGCGCATGGCTTTTGAGGCACATGCAGAGATTTTGGCGCATGGCTGCGAAGGCGCATGCAAAATGGTGGGGCGGCCACCTGGTTTGTAATCGCCGGAGGAAAGTAAATGATGATGCTGACGTCAGTAACGCTTCGTCTTCTGAAAAAGCTGCTAAGTGTTCAGTCCTCGGGGGACGTTCTGCCAACTCTATCACTTGAGCATTAATTGCTTGATGGGTGACGAGCCAAAATGGGCGCATGGGTCCATGTTGATTAGGATGCATGGATCTGTGCTTTGTTGGGCGCATCCTTACGGGGCACTTTAGAACGGGCGCGTCTGCACGATGCACGGTGTCTGGCCGGCGCATCCGTTTGTATGACGTGCCTTTATTAGTCCGACTGTTGCGTTCTTCGAGTGCTTTAAATAGCCGTTTTTGACTTGGCCGAATTCGAAGCGTCAGGTTCATCACCATAAATACAAATTCATTATACGGGATTCGGAGAGCCCGCCACTTGGCGCATGGGTTTAATTTTCTCGACCTATAAATAGTGGCAAGGAGAGAGTTTGCTTCTCGTTCCCTCACGTCCTCCCGAAGTGAACATGTTTACTCAAGCACATTCTGTTGACGAGATGTTTCTGAGGGTGAAGATGCGACGACTTGTCTTCGTTCATGCACTTGAAGGTGACTGTTACATCCGAAAGTCAGAGTCGAGGGCTTCTGAGGCAGGTGGAAGGTGCCTGTTGCATCCGAAGATCGAGATGCTCGAGCCTCGTCTCTGTTATGCTGGAAGAGCCGCAGATCAGAATTGCGGTGCCCCGATCATCTTCCTTGGGCTTTGGGAGAGCTCCTCCTCCTGCTAGAGTGGGTGTTGCCCATTCTGGTTGTGTTGAAAGCCTCCTTTTGTCGCGGATCGATTGTGGTGCTCTCCTCTTCTTTTGGAGAGCTCTTCCTCCCGCTAGGGTGGGTTTGATCGCCCACCCTTGCTCAATAAATACTTCATTAGTCGAAGCACCCGACCGGGTCGAAGTGGAGCACAAATGCTGAGACTTCATGATGCGTATGACTGACATACGGAAGGGATGCACATAACTGAGCTGCTGAAGAGATGCGTCTGACTAAGACGCTGAAGAGATGCGCCTGACTGAGACGCTGAAGAGATGCGCCTGACTGAGAGCGCATGGCGGTTGCTGCGCCTAGCTGTAGACTTAGGGTCTTTTCTTTGTAGGAATTCTTCTTTGTAATTTAGACATGTAATAGACTTTTATATAAAATAAAAATCTTCTTTTAATGTCTATGTGTCACGACCCGCATCCGTTTTTTTAAACGGATACGAGACGTGTCCAAGCCAGCCTACGTCGCAGTGTCGGCGGTAGAATGCTGTCACGGCCATGAAGATCAAAATCACAAATAATGCTCATTCACATAATTAATTTAACTTACAATGATCACAAGTTTTACATTTGTAGAAAATATAAACTTGTACAAATAAATGAATGACTACAACTCAACTAACTAGCTATTTTCTAGGCTTTGTCTGCAAGTATTCCCGTCACTCCCCAAGCTAAATGAATCCACGGCTAACCTGAAAATGTTGGTTTCCAGTCAGGAATGGAACGAGCACAATTCACTGAATGCAATTTCAAATAAAGAAAATGACTATAAAACAAAGGTAAGACATCAATCATGAGTTTTGAAAATAAACAGTAAATACGGAAAACCAATAGCAATAAATAGACCCAAAATACTTTCCCCAACTGTTAGAAGTACCTTTGATATGTGATCGGTCTGGGGTACTACACCGCACGGTCTACAAGGTCTACTTGCACGAAAAATAAGCACTGTCTACGAGATCTACTTGCAGAAAATAAACACTGTCTACGAGGTCTACTTGCAGGAAATAAATACTGTCTACGAGATCTACTTGCAGGAAAATAAACACTGTCTACGAGATCTACTGTATGAAAATAAACACTGTCTATGACATCTACTGCATGAAAATAAATATTGTCTACGAGATCTACTGCGTGAAAATAAACACGGTCTACGGTCGGATCACACATCCTTGGTACTTCTCATTCCCGACTCAATAATTTATAATAGAGTATAGAAATCACATAACCAATGACTAATCAATGAAATATAGTAAAGATCAATATCGAAATGCAGACAATAAACTGTACTCGCATGTGGTCCTGTGCTGGTGAAACCGATAATCTGAACTACGCAATGTGCCACAATAGTCAAAACCCGTACAACAGTCCCCGAAAGCTGAAATAAACATTACCAATGTTCTCAGAATAGTCAAGATAGCTAGGATTGCCTGTCCTTAAGTCCAATTTTGGACACAGGGGCAAAACGGTAATTTTAGGTCAAAACGGTGTCCGCCGTTGGACCCGCTTTGCACCGAAAAGCGTGCCAAAGTCAACAGTCTCTAAAGTAGTCAAACTATATGTCTACGGATCCAATTTTTCGATACAAACTCAACCGTATGTCCTAAGTTGAATTTCGGCGGACCGTGCACAAAATCGCCCGTTGAGTGGGACCGTGGGGCCCGCAAAACGACGTACGATTCAACTGTCTCAGAATTGGACCAAACTTGGCATACAGGACCAGCAAAACGATACGGTCCTGCTGGCGCAAGTTTCGTCTCGATCTGACGAGCGTGCATACAGTAATTGGAGAATTTGCAAAGTGTATGATACGGTGAATTTTGACGGATACGCATCAAATTCGTCGCGCACACGCGATCAATTTGAATTCCGTCAAAGCCCACACGACCACAAAGCCGTTACGCAGCTTTCGATCCTTTCGGTTTGCGATCACGTCGCCCGGAATGGCGGGACGCACGTCGTGTGGATAAGTTTTTCTAGTTTTGAAAACCGTTTTTCGGTGAACTTCGTCGACGATTTAATTCATGCACACATAACGAAAAACAGAACTAGAAGTTGCGTTTTGATCTTGGTTATGTTAACATTAATTATTTTCAATTATTTTCTGAAAACCATCAAAGCATGGATCGAAATCCGGCTTCCAAATTGGGTCCTGGGCTGTCACTAATGCTCTGTTTCCACAAGTTTTCTCGAGAATTTTGGCTCGATCTCTCGAGCGATCCCTGGGGTTTTAGCCAAAACTGTTTGGGGGTTTTGAAGGGGTTCATATAGGCTCTCTAACGCAATTTATGGAATCGAAAATTATCAATCGTTGATTGAGAAATCATACCGCGAAGTCGGGGTGTCGGTCGCTGCTGCTGTGTCCACTGTCGTGCGACTGTGTGCGCGGCCGATCGCGCACGGCGGTGCTCTGGCCGGTCGCCGGCATCGTAGAGGCGTGCGCGACACCTGGGGCGGCGCTGTCAGGTGGGGGATGGCAGTGGTTGTTCGTTTGAGGGGATTAGGGTTTTAGTGTTTTCGTTCTTCGATCTCTATATATGTATACTCCCGATTCTGTTAGCTGCAAACTGTCGGGTTGGCTTATACGGTCTCTATTGTTTGGTTGGGCCGGGAGTATTGTGGGGAGTTGAGCCCGAGCTGCTATTTCAGCTGGGCTTGATTTGGTTGGCCGCTACTGCCTATTACTCATTCGTTCCCTTTTTTTTCTTTTTCTTTTTGGATTAAATATTAATACACATATATTAATACACATATGTTTTATATATATATACACATAAATACACGTATATATATATATATATATATATATATATATATATATATATATATATATATATATATATATATATATATTTATACACAAATATACACAAATATACACAAAAAAAAAAAAAAAAATATTTATACACAAATATATACATAATTAAATTACATATTAATATTTATATATATATATACTTATATGTATATACATACGAATATATTTATATATATACACGAACATACGTATATCTTTATATACCTCTAAGTATACACACATACAATATATATGTATATACTCATTTATACGTATATACTTATATCTCTCTCTCTCTCTCTCTCTCTCTCTCTCTCTATATATATATATATATATATATATATATATATATATATATATATATATATATATATATATACTTTATTTTATATTTAATCGTAATAGTATATATGTACAATTATTTAATAGGCATCCTTATTTCTTATATATTCCTATATATAAATAAACTTATATAGTAATCTCCAAAAACCTCAATATTATCTATTTCTAGCGTAGGTCCCATTCATGTAATTATGAATATATATATATATATATATATATATATATATATATATATATATATATATATATATATATATTATAATATTTATCTGACAGAAATAATATAACCAATAATTATATAATAATATCCTCAATAAAATAAAATAATAATAATAATAATAATAATAATAATAAATATAATAATAATAATAATAATAATAATAATAATAATAATAATAATAGCTACGAAATTCAATAAATCAATAACGTGTATACACCACCATGCCCAGTCTAATAATCCCAAAATGCATAAGGACCCATATTATACAAATATCATTGAATATCAAATAATAATGATATTTATAATATTATAAATATGAATACTAGAAAATATTCGTTAAATAATTAAAACAGAAACCCACACACTCATACCAAAATACGTCAACACGAATTTCATTGGACGTACCGCATGACTACATGGGCTTGGGTTCAGTTCGGGTCCAGTTTGACTAGTTTGGTACGACCGGGTCACCTAGATGTCAAATAATATTAATAATGAATAATTAAACTATTTATAATGGTCGTGTCATAACTTGGCCTGGTTTTTCTAGTTAGGACATCACTATGGCTCGACCTTCCCCTACCATGACTAAACACTAGTCAAAGCACGCCAATGAGCTATCCGTGCCATGATTCCTAGTCGTCTTGTACTCCAAAACTCCACTATGACTAAAAATCATCTACCATAATAATTAACTAAATAATTATTTATAAAATCATAATTCACCATTTTAATCAAATAAATAAAATAATAAAAATATTTTAAAAATTTTCGGGAAGGGAGGCTACAAATCTACCCACCTTAAAATAATTTCGTCCTCGAAATTCTAATCCGTAACTATTCTTAAAATTATAAATCCACTATTTCTTTAATCTTCTCAAACTTAATTCCTCCAAATAGTTGTATTCTCCTTCTAGCCATTTTGTAACTACGAAACTCCGAGGACTTCTACCTACCTTTGGTCACACTACCCCCTTCAAACACCTGAAGCTAAAACTTGATAATCTTCCAACTAGTTGCTAAAATTTCTATCATTATATATCTACTGCATATGGTTTATATAATCCTCTCCTATCTATCAAACAACCCTAAGATCTAACAAGCAACAAATTTACATAAGTAGCTAAAAATATTGATAAACTCTAGTAAACACAACTATTTGTCACTCCGAAGTAGGGAGGACAGGAAGATAAGGCAGAACAATCGGGAGCAACTTATGAATTTTCAAGAGCAATGGAGAGTATCGAATGTTACAGATAGAAGAGAGTTTATGAACCACTGCCTTATTTGCTAGATTGGGTTACTCTAATCCAGTCACTTGCTAAATCGGAGAACACTTGTTTCTTAGAGGGGTTTATAATCCATGCAGTACAGAAATTCTGTTATCAAAATTCTAAACATCAATTCCAAAATATAACGGAATTTGAGAAATCAAGATTGTGGTCTTATTGGGTTCTCTATTTGGGCATCAGTCGTTGGTTGGATGAACATTAGATTTTAATCTATATGGACTGGACAAGATCCCAATGATAAAACTATTCCTACTAGATTATGGTATCCTAGAATAGGTTTCTATTCAAGGGGGTTGAGCTAGTTGCCCGTCAGGTTGGTTAGCTAGGTTCATAAAGCCCGAAATACGCCTTCCGTGACCTTTGTGTTTAAATAGCACATGAGGTCTCAATTGGGTGGCATACTAGTAGCAAGTGTATAGTGGGCTTCGAATAGATCACTACCATATTTTGGATTGAAGGAATTAAGTCAAGGTTGAGACTCTAGTGGGAGTCGAAAAGTATACCGGTATTACGGTAAATGTTATAGCTAGTTCTTTTAACCTGAAAGTCGTAGCACCAAAATAGAGTACAAGGGGGCGAGTTTGAGTGGGACATGAAATACCTAGATGAGGGTGGACTCGTCTAGATCTTACATATAAAATTTGTTGGAAGGTAACAACTGGCCTCGTGCTCCGAATATTAATGACACGGCCGGGGACACAAAATAATCTAAGTGGAAAGTGGGAGTCCATAAGGCACTAACTATCATTCTAATGGGAAAATTATTCTAATCAATCGGTATTCCTCGTATATTCCAAGAAGACTTACAGTCTACCCACCTTAGAAACTAGGATATGGTTTTAGGAATAATGAGGTTAGAAGGATTCCGAAATCCGGATACTGTACCTCGACTCTTGCTAATAAAGAATAAGGCACGTCGTGACGGAATACGGTAATTATAGGCCAAGTCAAGGACCGTTCCTCAAATTCAGATGGCTAGAAGGTCCCAATAGTAGCTTGAAGGTCGAGAGAAGAACGAGTAACTCAAGGCAAGGTTCTAGTCACCTGGCTGGCCGATGGTAGTTATTCAGGTGTACACAATCATCATAGTCATGGGTATACCCTGTGTCTCTCCACCATCACGAGCTTTCGTCTTTCCAAATCGGTGAAAGACAAAAACGATAAAGAATTCAATGGAGATGTTTACTGAATACAATTTCGTGATTCAAGGGCGAACATATAATTCAAGAGGAATTGTCAATGCAGTCGCGGATGAGATCCTAGATACCTATATATCTCCATCCACGTAGTGTAATTAAACGAAGAGCGAACCAAATGCATCATGGTTGATCAGACCATAATACACTGATTCTGATTTGACGATAAGTTAGCAGGCGTCCCCACTAAACATATGCCTCGAATCAAGCTCGAGAACAGAGTGAGCTTGCAAAACTAAGCTGTAACAGCAGCGTTTGTTGAGTTAGTCGAATATAATTATGTGAGATTTTAGAAAGAAGGCACAAGTAGTTCGAGTTTTGTGACAATCAAACCTTACCTGGTGTCCCTTCTTATACAGTCTTCCTACTATCTTCTGATCCACAAGGACTTGGTCGACTAATGGGTTATGGACATTCTAAATTCCATATTCTAGGTAAACCTATTAGTGTCAGTCGATATCCTCGTCAATAGGTCACAAGGACCATGAAATGTTAGATCGGGAGACGTGCTATCCAACTTACAAAACTTCTACTAATATTGGCTTCGGATCTTATGGAACACACAGGGCACTGTCCTATCCTCTATAGTATCCTTAACTTATAATCACGTCTGAAGTCATTTCACCGAGGACTACGCCTCGCCCGTAAAATTGGGCTGTGGTAAACCCTCGGCTTCTTGATTCAGATGTGACATGCTATCCGATACTCTACTTTATATTTTGACACCAGTGTAACTATGGTCAAAGAGGACCACTAGCCATAGTTTTTAATAAAATTCTATAACCTATATTTCTTAAACAAATTCCAACTCTAGGGGTCGTGTCTCGCTAGTGCGCTGCCGGCTGCAGTGAGTCCATAGTCTCCATAATTTAAATAAATGGCGACAGTACGCTGCTGTCCTGCCATTATGAGTTAACTAACCTTCTTTTAACTATATATGAAAAACTCATGAGCTTCAAGAGGTTCAAGCAAGTCGACTATGTAATAAGGCATAAATATTTGTCCTATCAGTCACAATCTTTAAAATAAAAGATTGCACAGGGAGGAACAAACTGAAGACAAAGAACTACAACATTCTGGTATCTCTTTCATGTGTATTCGAACCATGGGAGAAAATTTTTGGATCAGTCCACCTCGAGATTCTCATTTGAACAACCGAATCAGGAATTATAAACTATTCCCTTACGGCAAAATAGGATTTTAAATGGGCAATTCAGACTAAGATATGATGACGATATCTAAAGAGGCAAGAGAATGAATTGAATAACCTATCAAGGTTAAATCATTAATTCTATGAAGCCCTGCCTTACTAAGGGAATAATCTATCCAAATTAGATTACATCGTCATATCAAGAGATAATAATGTACCTATGGGGATCTGATAAACTATCAGAATTAATAACTCCTTATCTACATTGCATGGCCTAGACTACCCATCGGTAAATTTGTATAAGGGACTCATAGTCCTAGTCATTCTCGTAAATTAAATTAATTTCTAATTCGTGAATGAGCATTTCTAGTCGCAGGCTCACAATAGTACAACTAACTTAAGTACTATCACGAGTTCGCATGATTTACGAAAACAGACCTGCATGGGCTACCACAAAAACTTGTCACGATCCGCACCCGTTTTTTTTTTAAAACAGATACGAGACGTGTCCAAGCCAGCCTACGCCGCAGTGTCGACGGTAGAACGCTGTCACGGCCATGAAGATCAAAATCACAAATAATGCTCATTCACATAATTAATTTAACTTACAATGATCACAAGTTTTACATTTGTAGAAAATATAAACTTGTACAAATAAATGAATGATAACAACTCAACTAACTAGCTAGTCTCTAGGCTTTGTCTACAAGTATTCCCGTCACTCCCCAAGCTAAGTGAATCCACGGCTAACCTGAAAATGTTGGTTTCCAGTCAGGAATTGAACGAGCATAATTCACTGAATGCAATTTCAAATAAAGAAAATGACTATAAAACAAAGGTTAGACATCAATCATGAGTTTTGAAAATAAACAGTAAATACGGAAAACCAATAGCAATAAATATACCCAAAATACTTTCCCCGACTGTTAGAAGTACCTTTGATATGTGATCGGTCTGGGGTACTATACCATACGGTCTACGAGGTCTACTTGCATGAAAAATAAGTACTGTCTACGAGATCTACTTGCAGAAAATAAATACTGTCTACGAGGTCTACTTGCAGGAAATAAACACTGTCTACGAGATCTAGTTGCAGGAAAATAAACACTGTCTACAAGATCTACTGCATGAAAATAAACACTGTCTACGAGATCTACAGCATAAAAATAAACACGGTCTACGGTCGGATCACAATAATATAACCAATAATTATATAATAATATCCTCAATAAAATAAAATGATAATAATAATAATAATAATAATAATAAATATAATAATAATAATAATAGCGACAAAATTCAATAAATCAATAACGTGTATACACCACCATGTCCAGTCTAATAATCCCAAAATGCATAAGGACCCATATTATACAAATATCATTGAATATCAAATAATAATGATATTTATAATATTATAAATATGAATACTAGAAAATATTCGTTAAATAATTAAAACGGAAACCCACACACTCATACCAAAATACGTCAACACGAATGTCATTGGACATACCGCATGACTACATGGGCTTGGGCTCAGTTCGGGTCCAGTTTGACTAGTTTGGTACGACCGGATCACCTAGACGTCAAATAATATTAATAATGAATAATTAAACTATTTATAATGGTCATGTCATAACTTAGCCTAGTTTTTCTATTTATGACATCACTGTGGCTCGGCCTTCCCCTACCATGACTAAACACTAGTCAAAGCATGCCACTGAGCTATCCGTGCCACGATTCCTAGTCGTCTTGTACTCCAAAACTCCATTATGGCTAAAAATCATCTACCATAATAATTAACTAAATAATTATTTATAAAATCATAATTCACCATTTTAATCAAATAAATAAAATAATAAAAATATTTTGAAAATTTTCGGGAAGGGAGGCTACACTATGCTTTTGCTGTTTGCTTGTGCCAAGTACTTCATTTGAGCTCCCTGGCGCATGTAATGTTAGGCGCATAGGATTTTCGTTCCTGAAATTCCATGCTTCTATAAGACCCCCATCAAAGTTTTCAAAACTTTTCGTCAAGTTTTGGAATACTTTGAACAAGAAGCATGGTGGTGTCTTCTCTGGAGCGCATGACTGTCCGGGGCGCATAATTGTTCTGGGGCACATGCTTCTCCCAGTTTTAAATACCCAAATGATAACGCTTCGGGATAAATGAAAAAGATTTAATGATGATCTTTTGGACTATCCACGGTTATTACTTCACAGAACCCTAAACGGCAGTTGACGTCACCCAAGCCTATAAATAGGCATCCGATAGAGAGAGAGGGAGTTCTTTCTCTCTTTGTTGTCTTCTTCTTTAGAGTTTTTTTCTTCCAAAAACCCTAATCTCCTTTTTTCGAAATGGCTCCATGATTATGCGCCGAGGCTTTACTGCTGACGCGCATGGACTTTTGTCCTGATTCTGCACCGAGGCTATCCCGCTGACGCGCATGGACTTCTGTCCTGATTATGCACCGAGGCTTTACTGCTGACGCGCATGGACTTCTGTCCTGATTATGCGTCGAGGCTTTACTGCTGACACGCATAGACTTTTGTCCTGACTATGCGTCGAGGCTATCCCGCTGACGTGCATGGACTTCTGTCTTAATTATGCGCCGAGGCCTTAATGCATATGGGCCTTTTTAGGCCCTGATGAGGCGCAGAAGCTTTGAACGTGCCCCAAATGTTTCGTCATTCTCTTAAGCCTTTTTCTCTTCTTGTTGCCTGACTTTTGTTTTGTGTCAGTGTCAATGACAATCCCTTTGTTGAACGAAGTCCTTTTAGATGCTTCCCTCTGCCAAATGGGGATTGACTTCAATGAGCAGATTGTTAATCTAGTGAGGGCTGCTATCATGCAGGACCAGTCTCCCGAAAGTATATTGCAAATCCGGAATCATTCGCCCATTTTTCTCCAGAACATGATGGAGAGTGGCAGACTAAAATCAGCTGAATTTGAGAACGTGACTTTTTTGAAGCCTGCCTTTCTGTTCGGTGACCGTTTGACCTCTACTGAGGCAAAGATATCGAATATTAAAGAGGATTGGTTCTTCTCGGCGAAGGGTGTAACCCTGTATATGCGGCAGTCTAAGAGTCAATTGCCGCTGACGGCTTTCTGCCGTTTGGCTTCCAAAAGGAGGATGCCATGGGAGCTTACTCCTTCTCAAGGAGGGGCAGTAGGAGGTACCCTTCGTATTGATGTTACTTCGAATCAGAGGGATACCTTGGCCGTCTCGCGAGCCGGGGCCTCGTTCAGTTGCCGAACTTTGCGCCCTGGGAGCCTCTACAGTGTCGTTCCTCCTGATACCTTTGCCTTTGGGGCTTCAACTTTTGTAAGTCGGATGCTGTCATCGCAGATCACGTATCCGAAAGGAGGTTTTCGAGTTGAGGGGTGGTGCCATCACGTGTTGAAGTGGGATGAGTTGACCCTCTGGGTTCTGTCAAAGTTCAAAACTGAGCTCAAAGCGATTGGGCTGACTGCCGCTCTTCATGCCACACAGGGGGGCATCGATATCAATAAGCCCATGTTCCTTGCGCTCCTTGAGATGTTCAACTCCCAGACTGGCACCTTCTTCACTCCAGTGGGGGAGCTGGGGTTGGCTCTGCACGAGATGTATGTGGTTTCCATACTTTCTTGGGGTTCGGAACCGTACGAGGAATATTTTCCGACGAATGAAGAGATCCAAGTCCTAGAAGAAAAGGACAAGGAGATGATGGCTGTTTTCAAGGAGGTGGAGAGCCACCATTATCTGTTACAATAGAAGGATAGGGGCGGGTCGCAGCCCCATGTGACAACTTGGAGGGACTACATCTTCAAGCAGGACTCGACGGACCCTTGTAAGATTCGGTTCGTGACTCCGCAGGGACTGCCTCATGCGAAGGTGACCTCCGAAGTGGGCCGTCTAGACTAGAAGGTTCCTCATTCAAACGAGAGTGGCACCGATGTATACAGTTGCTTCTGGCATTGCGTACACTGGATGTCTTCCAGGGCCGTGTTAGCCGCATACTTGATGATATGGCTCCAGGGCTATGTGTTCTCGGGCGGCTCTGGATCTGTAGAAAGAGTGAGCAGAAATCTCATCTTGCCAACGGTAAAGCTAGTTTTTGGTCACCCTCTGGCCCTCCTTCCCGCAATGGTGTGTAACCTGTTGCGGGGTTTGAGGACTTTTGCTGACGATGTGATCCATGGAAGGGGTAGGAACGATAACTTTCCCTGGGCTGAGCTACCATTCCATTATCTGATGGGATGGCTGATTCTGCATCATCCAAACGTGATGAGCCCCGGCCCTGAAGACGATCACGTTGTAGGTGACGCCTTTATCCGCCGTTTCTATAAAGGGAAGTGGCTACATACTGGCGTCCCTGTTTGTAGAAGGGTCTTGTCTTATCTTCAGGGGTGGGAGATCACCAAGATCAACCCCATCTTCATAGACTTTGAAGTCGACGAAGAGTTGGAAGACTCTGGCGAGGATGCGATCGCCCTGCCGATATGGGGGTTTCGCTGGTTACAGAGCATTCGGTCTTCCCAACTGGTCTACCGTGTAACACCCACTTTTCTAAATTGAGGGTAATTTTGAACTTTTGTAAAATTTTATTATTTAATAATAGGATTTATGATTTATGGGAATTTTTAATTAATTTAATACTATTTAAAATTGGTGAATTATAATTTTGATGTGTTAGCTAGTAAACTCTAAAACTGTTGAGCCTAGAGACTAACCATGACCATGGGGACCTAACCATGTGATTAGAATGACTATTTACAACTTTTTAGGCTAAGGGTATTTTGGTCATTTTATGACTTTTGAATTATTTAGGATTTTGATTAATTGGTGAATTTTAGATTATTTTAATAATATTTAAATTGATGTATTATAATTTTGGTTATTTTTCATATTTTAATATTTTAGAAATTTTTTATATTTTTAATATTATTTTATTGGATTTGTTTAGTCGGGTTTGAGTTTCGTCTCGTTCCGACTTGTATTGTGACCCGGGTAGCTTAAACTCTAGATGGGACCCAATATTAAGTTAAGCATGGCTCACAAAACCCAACATTTAAGTTAGTTAATTAAACTAATTTTTATCATGTTAGAATGGTTAAGTTAGAGACTCAAAACTAGATCATTTTGACCCCAAATTTGAACCTAGTCTAGACTTAACCATATGAGACTAGAGAGGGGCAATTAGGATATTTTCCATTAGCCCTAATGGACTCTTTATGGCAGCCACCTTTAGGAGAGAATGATTCATTTCATTCATTATAATCTTGCCTCTTTTATTTTCCTTTTGTTCTTCCCTAATTTTAGAGAGCCTTCCCATTGATTTGATCTCCAAATCAAATCATTCCTTCACCAAACCTTTCCTCAATCATTCCCATTCTCCAAGGGAAGGGTGCTACCAAGGATTGGAAGAGGAGTGCAAGGAGGAGTGTCCACTTTGAGGGATCTTCGTATCGGAGCCGTATCCTAAAGGATTTCATTGGGATTCCACTCCCAATAGGTAAAACCCATCATCTAAATCGATTTTCTTTGCATATAAATTAGTTTTGAATACGTAGGATCCATCCTCATGCATGTGTCCCATTTAGATTCAAATTTGAGACCATTTGGAGCTTTCTTGAGAATTTTAGATATGTGTCTTGTGTCCTACTTGATAGATCCCAAATTAGGACACCCCATGTGTATGTATGTATGTATGTATGATAATAGTTTAAATAGTTATTTAAATTCAGTTTTAGAATGGTTAGAGAGTGGATTGATCTTATTTAGGATCGTTAGAATGAGTTTTGTCACGACTCGCATCCGTCTTTCGAATACGAAACGTGTCCAAGTCCAGCCTACGCCGCAGTGTCGGCGGTAGTACGCTGTCTGTACTCAAGTCACGGCAATCTAGAGTCACGGAAATCTATATCTTATCCACAGAATAATCACCACAACCAAGATCAAGAAAAAGGCATGAACTGAATAATGAATAAACTGAATGTCAAGATCAATGTCACGTCCGGTGGACACAAATCCACTACCAATAGACGGAAGAAAATATAAGAATACATGGAGTAACTAACTGAATATAAACTGCTAATCTAGACCACCTCAAGTGCAAGCGATGCGATCTGATGCTGGCTCAACCCTCTGATCTGCTCCTAACTCAAACTCGGCTAACCTGAAGAGATCATCAGGTCCTCAGAGGACTAGCAAGATACATAAAAACGAGCCTTTCTAACAGTTTATTATGCATGGAGCAAATATAGAATAAACAAGTAAAACTGAGCAATGAATAAAGCACGAAACTATACACTGTCTATACGAAAATAAACTGCTGAACAAGGACGATAGACTCATGTCAAGATGTCAACGGATAACCAAATCGAATACTTATACCCTCGTCCCTAGTGTGGACTCGCAGGTTTGAACAACTAATCCTCGTCCCTAGTGTGGACTCGCAGATTAGTATCTACTACTAACCCTCGTCCCTAGTGTGGACTCGCAGGCTAGCATCACCCTCGTCCCTAGTGTGGACTCGCAGGCGTAACCCTATACCACTAACCCTCGTCCCTAGTGTGGACTCGCAGGCTAGCATCTACTACTAACCCTCGTCCCTAGTGTGGACTCGCAGGCTAGCATCACCCTCGTCCCTAGTGTGGACTCGTAGGTGTGGACCAATAACTACTAACCCTCGTCCCTATCGTGGACTCGTAGGTTGTTATGTTACCTGTGAACAGTCAGAAACTTGCATACTACCTAGCCTAGGCCTGATACCTATACCTACCTGTTAGGTTGCATAGCCTATGGGGCATCCTCCTCTGTTATTAAGATACATCTAGGAAACCAAGGTAATAAGATGTATTTATATGTACACCTGACTTGACCGTGGCCATAACCATCATGGCTGTTCAAGGACCTCTAGGCCAAGGGGGTCTACTGGCAACTGCTCCTATCCTATCTATCAAAGGGCGCTCTAAATACTGCTGGAAGCATGGTACACATTTGCAAGGTGTTGAAACAGCCCTTGCCTCCATATACAATTATCTGGGGTTGCTTCCAAATGGTTGTACAACAATCTTTTCCCCATACATCAGATGCCTCTTGCCTTTCATGGTTACAAAACAAGTTCCCATATTAATATCATGTCAGTGTAGAATCTGGATGTATGGTTTACCTAAAAATCTAAAGGATACTAGGGGAAAGGCTCATATGGACGTAAGAGCCTATGTGTCCATCCAAAACATCTACCTGGCTCCAATGTATCGACGCCTAGAGTGCAGGGGAATACCCCCCCCCCCTATTTCCTCGAGATTGGTTATTAAACAGAAGATTAAAAGATGGTAAACTGAACATCAGAACCACATAGCAGGAACAGGATAAACAATTATCAAATACAAATGAGTTGGTTGATAGAACAAACGTAATAATCATGTTGGCTATTGATAACTCCTAAGATTTCCTACTAAAAATAAGAGGCTCAGTTATCCCTACAATCAGAGAGGATATGCCACAGGAATGGTCAGGACATCCTTAAATGATCCCTCCTGTGGCAGTATCATGCGTCTCCTCACCAGTTGTATCAGGCTGAACATCACATCTGATCAACCTTATCAGGTGTCATGTATCATAATGGTTTCACTTAACTGCTGTTGGCAAGGCTTTACTCCATGGATTCCTATATAAACTTTTAACTGAGTTGATGCCTCCATCATCTCTGTGTAGCAGTAGGAATATTGGTTGCTGCTATGATGTACCAAGTCTAAGGATCTAACCTATTTGATGAAATTATCCTAAAGCTGCTATTCTAATGTTGATTCCTCAGATATTGCCAATCAATCCTATAGTGCTTATGATATTGATTTCAAGGATAGCAACTTACTTGCCTGGTGAAGCAATTCCCAATGTCTCCTGGTCCTCGAGTAGCCCCTCGATCTCAGTTTCTGCGGCAAAGAAGAATATAGGGTTGTAGAGGATTGGCTAATTCCCTCTACATCTATATATATATATATATGCGTAATCTGTAGATAAGGGGAATCTCGGTTTAAATTGGATGGAGCTCATCCTATTTGGATTTGGATCCCGATTCAAAAGGGAAGAATTTGTTTTGAATACCAAGGTTAACCCGTACCTGTGGATTGATTTGAATTCAGCTATTGGTGATTGAGATCAAGGGCTGACTAAGAGGAGTTAGGATTGAACTTAGATTGGACGAATCCCTCTCAGTGATTTGGAGAGCTCAGGATTTGAACAGGAGGGGTTAGGGTGTTATTCAAATTCAATCTGAATTTGAATTCAGAGTTCGGCTAAAGGGAGAATTTGGTGTCAAGACCCCTTTCCATAAAAGTCCCTGACAGTTCGTATATTACTCTTTGGTCCCTAATGTGGTATTTAATTGCAATAATTCTATAAATCATGACAACATATAGATATTTATATATGAGGCAGTAACCAATATTTGAGGCAGATAATAAACGAAAAAAATGGTTTCAAATTTTTATAAATTTGAGGAATTTGGTCAAGGGGTTGACAAGTTTCATTTGGATACCTATGTTTGTATCCAAGTATCTTGGCCTATATGTGTTCTTTTGTCCAAAACAACTCAAATTCGTCATAATATTCATCCACGTTTTTATTAACCAAAGCAACTTAGAAATGTCATAACTTTTAGCTTAGAACTCCGAATTATTTTCCGTTTTTTTAAAAAGAACCATATCGAAGTTAGCTTTCCAAATATATATTTTGTTAAGCCAAATTCTTTCTGTAACTTTCTGTAGAATTATTTGAGTGTCAGCTGTACGAAAGACGAACGTGTTTCGATATTTTTGCGATTTTGGGAGCTTTCGGACACAAAAATGCGATCCATTTAAAGTTTCAGAAAGCTAACATGAAGGGCTACAACATAATTTAATCCTAGAATTTAGTAGAGGCCCAATTGGTACAGTATTGGTTTTAAGTAGAAGAGTGACTATACGATATATGCATTTTGTGTAACCTATGAGCCTATGTAGTATGGATATTAAATAAATATAGAGTATGTAATACATGATATGTTAGATGAATGAAATGATATATATCCTCTTTACATTAATGTATATATATGGTTGAATGCAAGCATGTAGGAATGTAATTAATATAATGTATGTAAGCAATGCATAAATACATGAATGAAAGAATGATATACAATGTATGCATGAAAGTATATAATGAATGCTAGATATGAATGCAAGGTATACATGTAATGATAGATACGAATGCATAATATATAAATAATATAATGCAATATATAATGATAGCATGTATGGTAATATAGAATATATGATGCAAGCATGTATATGTCCACTGTTTTTCCTTTTCCTTACATTTTTCTTCCCTTCTCTTTCTATTTCAGTTTTTCCCCCTTTTTTCTCTTCTATTTTTTACATGTTGTATACAATGTATATAATATATAGATGCATGTAAGTATATAATATGCATGAATGACATGTATGTAATAAAAATAAGTATATGAATGCAACTTAATGATATGTGAATGGATATAATGCCTGAACTGAAATATGCATGCATATGGGATATGAATGAATGTATAAATGCATGAATGAATGCCATATATGAATGAATCAATCAATCAAAGGTATAAGTAAAATATAATGTATTGTAATGAATGTTAACATATATAATTTATAAAAGTATGTATGTAAATGTGCATGAATGTATATCTATGTAACTATGTAAATATGCATGATGTAACATATGCCTATATATATAAATATGTATGTAATGTGGATATGCATGTATGTATGAAGGTATGTATTTATATAAATTATCTATTTTATATTATGCATTGTTATGGTTCACATTGTCTTGTGATTGTGTGAATGCTAGCCTAGGCTTGGTTAGGCCTAGTGAGACTTGTTAGACTTGTTTGGGCTAGGACTTGACCTAGTTGACCTAATTTGACTAGTGTGGTTGACTAGAGTTGACCAAGTATTGACTTTAGTCTAGTTTGACCTAGACATCATGTAGATGCATTGTAGCAGTCTATTTCCTTATTTTAGACTTGTTGTGACTTGTACTGTTCTATAGGAGACAGACACCACTCTTCGGACAATATATTTTCTTCGGACATTCAGGATACCAGGCGAGTACATTCTCTGATCATTTCATATCTTGTTTAGGATTATATTTCTTGCTTTAGATTATCTTACTTGATGCTGACACGTTGGTAACACGGATTAGTACAATATGGATCCCCTCATGAGATGTTATCCCTCTCGGGAGCATCAGATACTCTTGTCTCGTGTATTTCACTTACATCACGTATCTCATGCTTCTATTATCATGAATCTTCGGGGATCAGCTAGTGACTCATGTACTCTCATGATCACCGAGCCTTCACGAATCAATTCATAAATCACCCTATATGGGTCAAGTAGTATAATCATGAATCTTAACGTAACTTGACTGGATCCTTGTGTATTTATTGGAGATGGGGGAGTATAAATGAACATGTGGATAAATCCAAGTAGTGTAATCATGAATCAATTCCGTAGTGTAATCATGAATCAGTCCCTAGCCATTCACATGTTTATTCTGTACTCTGAATCACTATCACTGTCTCTCTCCTTTATATGTCATAGATATTACTTACAGTCTCTCTTTTACATTATGATGTTCTTTCAGTTTCCTGTATTTTATTCTCTAGCCTGATTATATTTCCTTTTCTGCTATGACTTATTGAGATGTATTGTGCTCGCTCCCGTCCTGACTGGACCTGTTGATAAATTTTACAGATAGCTTGGAGGTTACTTGCTAGCCTAGAGGAGACACAGTAGAGGTTGGAGTAGCTAGCTAGAGTTTTCTTATTTATTTTCAGTTGTCTCGAGTTGTATTTACTTTATGGATCACTGTATTTGAGATTTGGGACATTAAATAGATTTGTGATATCTTAGACACTTAGACTTCTATCTACTTGTATCTCTTTGTGGATTTCAGTTTTATCTATCTATCTTTTTATCGTATTCCACCTTAGATGTGATTAAAACTGTATTCTGCTATGTCACCTCCATTCGGAGTGTATATACTGTACAGGTATCTTATATTGTTAGATGATTGACCTAGGACAGCGTTCTACCGCCGACACTGCGGCGTAGGCTGGACGTACCCACTTCTCGTGCCCTTACTCTAGGGTGTGGGTCGTGACACGTTTTTAGTGGTGGCCCATGCAGGTCGAGTTTATGTAGTGGTATTCGAACTAGAGCATCACTACATCCTGCAGTAGGATTAGGATATATTTTTGAAGGTACTCAATCACAGTTAGGCCTCATTGAGAGATTCCTGGGACGACCCTTGAGAATGTTATTTTAACTTCGATTTGAAATCTATTTTTCCCCTAATTTGATTTACCTTTACTTCCTGTTATTGAGCTTGATTTTGATGGAGTCCATTTTACCACGCCAGTTCACAATCTTATTTTAACTTCTATTTTTCCCCGGATGCACTGGAGTCCGTTTTACCACGCCAGTTCACAATCTTCGGCCGCAGATCTTGTATTCGGTTGTCACGCTGTATTGTGCCATGAACGCTGCATCCCCTGAATATGATAGGGAAACTAGTTTTATCATTGGCACACAGCTAGAGGCGACAACCAACATATAGGCGGTGGCTCGATCATATCGCCCACCAGAGGTTGCGGGTTATAGGTCAGCTGCTGTAGCCTCAACGGGAGGTAATCAGGAAGAGACCCCATCTGGAAAGAGGCAGGCTGATACGGAGTTCGGTTAGTCTGTGCTGAAGAGACCAAGGAAAGCTACGACTCCGAAGGTAGGAGCTCCGGAGGTGGCACCTGTCGTAGCAACTGGATCGGCTCCCGTAGAAGTAAAGACGTCCCATATAGTCTGGTTTTACTCTTTGATTTTTGTGACTCATGTCTCCTTTTTGTAGGCGGTGCCGAAGAAGAAGTCCCGGGCTTCGAAACCAGGTTTGGTTAAACCGACGGAGGTAGCGAGCTCTTCTGACGAGCGTGTTCCTCCGATTATCGCATCTCCCAGGGAGGAGAGTGTTGATGATGCCATTTGTGTGGGGACTTTGGGGTCTCCAGATGGTGTTGAGGGAGAAGCTGAAGGTGCAGCCGTCCCCAGGATAGTCCAAGCTGATGTAGAGATCTCTGATGTCAAGGTCCCAGTAGAAGTTGTGCCTCCGGAAAAGGAGGAAGAGTGGAGTTCGTCTTCTTCTGATGACGTTCCTCCAGATGTTGATGAGCCTCATGTAGGGACGGCAGGTGTGATTGAAACAGAGGAGAGGATTGGTTCCTCCCCTCGTCATGATGAAGAGAGGTCGGCTGTTTCATTGCCGAGCCCTACCCCGGACCCAACTGCAGAAGCCGAGCTAGCTGTCGCCCCTGAGGTAGCAGTAGACTTTAATTCCGCGGAGGGATTTGATCAGGGAGGGGAGACTCATCTGCCAAGCCCGACCCCCGAGAAAGTGCCCGACCAGGAGACGGGTGCTGATCCGGCTAGCTCGCCAGAGGAGGAAGGCCTGCGTTGGTTACAGATCGTACCTCAGAGGTGGAGAAGGCAACTTCGGATGTTGGTGGTTGTAACACCCAATTTTCCAGATGAGGGTAATTTTAAAATTTTATAATTATAATTATTATTTATTTCATATTATGATTTTTGGCGATTTTTAATTATTTTTAAACTATTTAAAATCATGACTTGTGATTTGGTATTTTTTAAGTGTAACCCTAGAGATAGTTTGACCTAGAGCCTAGCCATGTGATTAGGGTATTTCATTTATCATTTTTAGCTTGAGGGTATTTTGGTCATTTTGAATTAATTGAATTTATTATATATTCATTTGGAATTTAATATGATTATTATGAATGGTGTGATTTAATATCATTAAATGGATTGCCATGTGATTGTGATTAGCCGTAACCTAGTTTGGACCTAACCTAGATTAGTCATAGCTAGTCTAGTTAGCCATGGTGAGTATTAGTTAGTATTTTGGTTAGTTGGGTTAAGTCATGATTAGTTAGAATGAATAGGTTTCAACTTGACTAGAAGGGAAACCTAGATTCTAGGCCATTGAATAGGCTAGATGGAATGAGAGCCATTAGATTCATCCCAAAACCCTAATCCTAGCATTTATTACCAGCCTAGGGATTCCCCCTTGCCTATAAAGTATCTCTATTGGGAGTTGTGCCTCTTTTCAATATTCCATCATTTTCCTAAGAACAAGGTTAGCCTTCACTTTTATTTCTTCATAGTTTAATCATTAGTGCTCCATTTTTATTGATATTTCTTCCATAGTATTCTAAATACTGTTCTCCTACAGGTGGTGGAGTCAAATCTCAGGTTTGACATAATTTGGAGACTTTGAGTGGCTTTTGGAGATCTCTTTTGAAGGGGCTTTTTGTTGTGAAGAGCACACCTAGGTAAAACTCTATTCCTCCATTGAAATTAGGGTTTCTTTGCATAAACACCAAGCCCTATGTGTCCTTGTAATGTAGGAATAGGATTTGCACCATTTTGTGTCATGTACGTGTCCGTATCGGACACGTATCAGTTGAGAACGCAGGTGTTCGACGAAATGCCACAGTGGGCATTTCGACCGAGATTTTGAAATGTTTTTAAATAGGAAATTAGGTTTTTATATAGCTTATTGATTTCCCATTGACTGAGCTGGATTCGAGTCCAGTTTGTGTCAATACTGGACTCGTGGACACGCCCCGTGCGCGCGCAGTGGACTGTCCTGCTACTCGCGTGTCCGTACGACTGTTCTAGGGCTCGAAGACACGTGTCCTTTGACACAGGCCTTGGGGCAATGTCTGACACGACACCCCCAAGACCACGTGTCCTGTTAGTTCGTGTCGAGTACAGGAGTCGACCCGCACTGGACACAGGAACTGTCGATTGAACCCAATCTGTGTGCATTGAGTTTTTGTGTGTGTTTGGACACGTTGTGTCCTGTTTTTGGACACCATTTTGTTAGTATGACACACACTAATATCCACCATTAATTACCTACCTAGGTTTCATCATGAATTGTTAATTTGAATGTGGATTGGAAATGCCCAATCGACTGATACTCAAAGTATCAGTGAGAGTACACTGTTCTTCTTTTCCCTGTTTTTTAATGATTAAAAATGTTGTTAGCTAGAGTAAATTGCTAATTTATATTCTAAACATGGTTGCTAATCTCTGTTAAGTTGATTTTATATACTAGGATAGGTCTTTGATCATTAAATAGAATAATCGAGGTTGAGTTGGGGTTCTAATGTAAATTACTGATACATGTATTCTGATTTCTGATTTGGAATTAATTTCTTATTCTAATTGATTGATTAGTGATTAATTATCAATTAAAACTCCTAGACATGTTTGTTAGTATATGTTAGTTTAGTTTTACTAATTGGAATGGTTTTCCTTCACTGTTAGCTACCCAATGCCTTCACTCACATACATGTCATTTCCTGTCAACTGTTTGGTTACATTGTTTAAACTGTTAAGTTGGTTTGAACCTATGAATGAATGTCTTTTTTATTTTGAACTGTCAAGATGGTTTGGTTCTTATAAATCCTGCACCCTGAGGTTGATTTGGGATGAACTGAGAAAACCATTATGTATTGTTGGGCTTTGAATGATTGATTCCTTCCTTATCTGAGATTTAGCTATGTGTAACTATCATGTTCACTTCACAAACCTGAGATGTGATTCTCTATTCACTATCGATGTATTTTCAGATTTTCCCACACTCTCATATCAGTACACTACCATGTGACCTACATTGTTATTTCATTTCCTGAAAACTGAGATTTAGTGCATGTGAACTATCATGCCTATCACTCACTGTACACAGGTTCACACAAATGTAATCACTGATTTTTCCTATATCACTATTTCCAGATTTTCTAAGCCACTGTTTTGATTCATGCCTATTCCTTGTTAATGTGTTTCCAGTTGACACCACATATTTCCTAATATGCTCACTGTTTTTCTATTTCCTGTTTACACTACTTATCCCCTAATACTATGTCACTGTTTCCAGGTTAACCCTCACACCCTCATGCCACACACACACACATACACAAGTATCTAATTCACATGATGCCATGCCACTGTTTTTCTTCTATTCCAGTTTACACACTGTTTGTATTGCCTTGTTTTCCCATTGACACTCACACCTACACACACTCTTGTGCACTCTCATGTCTCACTAACACACACACATATGTCTATCTCACACTCAAGTGACACTCTCTTGTACTCTCACACACACACACACTTGAACACATGAGCAAATGCATTGCCCTTTCTATTCCTATATATATGTGTATATACATATATACATGTATATATATTATGTGAGATGTATATAGGTATCTTATATATTATAATATGTGTGTGTATTATATTTAGATATATGTATAGATATGTTAATATAAGATATGTGGGTATGGCTTGGACATGATATAGCCTATAGCCTAGGGCTCATGGCCTATGGGTGTGTCTATTTGCCTAGTGAGTGTCTAGTTAGACTTGTATAGCTTGTTTAGACCTAGAATAGACTAGTTAGACTAGTATAGACTAGTTTGACTTAGGTTTGACCTAGTTGACCTAGTTTGACTTCTAGGGTTGACTAGAGTTGACCAAGAGTTGACTTGGGTCTAGATTGACCTAGAATCATGTAGAATGCATAGTAGAACTTCATATTACCATTTTGGACTTGTTATGACTTGTGCTGTTCTGATTAGGAGCCAGACACCTCTCCTCGGACAGTACATTTTATCCGAACACTCAGATACAGGCGAGTACATTCTCTGATCATTTCATATCATGTTAGAATTATTTTTCTACTTTAAATCACTTTACTTGATACTGTCACGTTGGTCACACGGATTAGTACTATATGGATCCTTTCTTGAGATGTTATCCCCTCAGGGAGCATCGGATATTATATGTTCTGTTCGTTTCACTTATATTGTGTATCACTATGCTTCATGGTTCATTGAATCACTTGTGACATGTACTCTCATGATCACAGAGTCTTTCTTGAATCCCCCATTTATGGGCTTTCCTAGAATCCCTATTTATGGGACTATCATGTACCACCCTTCGGGGGCCGTTACATGAATCATAACATAACTTGGCTGGATCCTTGTGTATTGATTGGGGGTACGGGGGAGTAGAAGTAGACATGTGAATAACACCCAAGTAGTATCTCATCTGATCACCTCCGTAGTGTCTCATCAGAATCACCTATGCCATTCACATGTTTATATTGTACTCTGACTCACTAGCCACTGTTAGTTCTCTACTTATAGTAGATATTTCTATTACAGTTCTCTCTCTGTTTATATTCTGTACTTTCTTTCAGTTTCCTGTATCTCACTTTACTGAATGATTATATTTTCTAACCTGCTATGAACTGTTGAGATGTATTATGCTCGCTCTGTCCTGATTGGGCACCGTTGAATGTTTACAGAGGACGAGGATGAGGCTGGTGTTGACACCTTCTATGGGACAGCCCTAGACGACACTTGTGAGCTGGACTCTCAGGAGGACCCAACTCTAACTGATGACGTTACCCCTACTGCCTAGACTAGTTTAGTTAGGCTTTATCTTACTTATGTTGTCTTGGGACTAGTTTAGTTAGGCTTTAGTTCTGTCTTTGAGATCTGGATTGTATATATTCTTTCATATTCAATAGTTGAGACCTTGTATTCTGGATGTTTGCTGAGATGTTATCTTAGACACTTAGACTCTTCTGATCATCTGTATTTCATTTGAGTTCTATATCATATCGTGCTTCTTCTTCCTTAGTTTTGATTGGGTTTACATTCTGCTATGTCATCCCCATTCGGGGAGTATAAACTGCATAGCATTATATTGTTAGATGTTGTGACCTAGGACAGCGTTCTACCGCCGATACTGCAGCGTAGGCTGGACGTACCCACTTTTCGTGCCCTTACTCTAGGGTGCGGGAAATGACACGTTTTTAGTGGTGGCCCATGCAGGTCGAGTTTATGTAGTGGTATTCGAACTAGAGTATCACTACAGCCTTGTCACGCCCCAGAACCAGAATACTGGAGAGCGGGGGCGTACATAGCCAGCTACGTATATTGAAATGGAATCCACCTCGCTATACGGTCACGGCTGTCTAGATATAAGGGTTTACTACAAGCCAACGGTCTCTTAAGGTCAAGCCTATTGTCTCAATCTCAAGCAAGTAACATAGTCACAAGATGTTAGACCACCAAATATACAATAAAAGGCGTCCCAAATATTACATATTCAGCTGATCATCAAGCTAGACGTACAAAATGCGAGGACTAGCAAGAGTTAAGTCACACATGATAAACCCTAGGATTTGTTAATCATGTTACAGCCCGTAGGCAGACAGTAAGTAAAGATGCATCGAGCTAACAGGTGCTCGTCGGCTAAACGCCTCAAAAGAATAATTTTACAATGTAGTGAATGAAACAAAATGGAAAACCCACTCGTAGCCCGGATTCCTTCTAGTCGCCACCATCGGGCTGGAGGTTCGGTAGATCCTCGGGTGCTGTTCCAAAATCTGACCACACAAAATCAGCTGGGTCAAACCCCAGAAAGAGCAAGTGCCACAAGGGAGGCCACGAAATAAGAACAAAAGCCAGCATATTAGAACATAAGAAAATGGAAGAAAAGTACAGGTAATAAAGAGTACATCCGGACAATAAACGACTAGGGACGTGGAACCATTCCGGGAGCCAGGTTACAACCCGTAAACCAAACAAGGACCGGGGTTGTAACCCTTCGCCTGAATAGCACTTTGTCTCTACCCATTTATTGTTAAGATAAGTAAAACAATCATGTTCAAGAGTACCAGGTACAGGGACTAGACGAGACTTAGACAAGGCTGGACACCATCCATTCACAAGCGGCCAAGCAAATACTACGGCTTACTACTTAACTAGATAGGATTTTCACAAGCCTAATTACTAACAAGATGCAAATGAGAAATTTCCAGTCCCAAGCCCTGCAGACTATCCAGTTATCCTTCCGCAGGTTGAGAGTATGGTTGGGTACATCGCCCAGGAGACGATATACCCTTAGGTGACTTAGAGGGTGCAACACATGACAGTGTGCTGGAAATGTGGCCTACTCGTCGGCAGGCTACAAGTCCATTTAAAGCGCCCAGATAACGAGATCGCCTGTGACTGGAAATTCTCCATGAACTATAGTTTGATCTAGTCATTAGCCTAATCCATATTCAGTGTGAATCCCTGACCGTGGTAACCAGGGAGTCACGTCCTAGACATGATGCAAGATAAGACAAGACAAGTGGATTGTACGAAGCAGCAAGAATGAACACCCACGGAGTCAGAGTTGATTATATGAGTCAAGTTAGCCATCGCAACAGCATCAAGTCAAGTCAAGTTACAAGTTACAAGTCAGGAGTGCGTCGCCACGGGCCACTATCAAGTATTCCAATTACAAAGATAAATCATGGATCACAGGTCACAAGTTAAGAGCGCACCCCATCGGGTCACTATCAAGAAGATCAGAAAGTACTAGGATCATAAATCACAAAATTCACGAAAGCCGTACTAGTCATAAGCAAAACATCGAAAACCGTGCCAGTTCGTGTTGGATCGAGACAGTCGTGTTGTGTGTGACAAAATCTCAAAACTCTAATCCACAAATGAGTAGTCAAGTCCAAGAAATAAAACCAAACCATTATGGGCAAGTGGGTTGCACAGGGGGTCAGATTGTGCTGGGGGAATGGACTGCGCAGGGAATGAACTGCACAGGGGGTGGGCTGCACCGGAATTGGGTTGTGCTGGAGCGAACTGCGCTAGCGACGGGTTGTGCTGAGGGCGAGCTGTGCAGGGAGTGAGCTGCGTCGAAATTGGGTTGCGCTGGAGCGAACTGCGCTGGGAGTGAGCTACGCCGGATTGGGTTGCGCTGGAGCGAACTGCGCTAGGGACGGGTTGCGCTGGGGAGCGAGCTGCGCAGCAGTCAAGTACGCCAATGGAAAGAAGGCACTGGAGCTAAAGAGCGCCAGTGCTGGTCGAGGAGTTGTGCAGTTCGGCCTTGCGCTAAAGAGCGCAGGCCGAGGATCATCTTCTCCATCAGGCCAAGAGAAGAACCCCAAGAACTCCAATTTCTAAATCTTCATATCTTAGCCAAAACGAAACCAAATTTGGATTTTCAAAGTTCTAACTTGTGTAAAATTGAATTCTCTTCCACATGGAAGCCTCAAATCAAGCAAAAATCAAAGTTTAATAGATCAAAACCAAGGAATTCCGAAAATGGTTAAAACTTAGATCTAGAAAAATGGAAGCTAAAAATCACAAAATGCCAAGTTCTAATGTTGTTCTCCATGGCCTAATCTAGCTAATGGACAAATAAAATGGGGTGCTTATTTGGTGGCAAGGTGCACTTGCCTATGGTATTGGGTGTTGTGTGGAGGAAGGAAGAAGAAGATGAAGAAATTAATGGAAGTTATGAGGAGAGAGAAAGTTAGGTGGGATTTTAATGAGGGATGGTATGTTGTGTTGAGGGTGGAGGTTAGCTAAGTGTGGTCCAATACATACTAAACCAAACCAAACCAAACCAATTCCTTCTCCACAAAATAAAACTACGTCAGGTCCAAAAACCCAATTTATGAGAAAACCAAAATCCGTAAGTTAAGCCAAAACTCAATTACAGGCCAAAATCTGAGAAAATAAAATACAGGTCCGAAATACATATACGTCTAATTAAAAATATGTATTCTAAAATACGGACATTACAACTCTACCCACCTTAAAAGAATTCCGTCCTCGAAATTTAAATCAAGATGCTTAGAGATGTAAGAGCCAGCTATGCTATCCACAATTAAGCTACACTAAGCAAACAATCAAACAATCATACATGCAAGCAAGGGATGGAAAGCATAAGGCATAAGAAAGACATTATACTTTACGAGTCAAACAAGTCGGGATATCGCGATCGGATGTCGTCCTCACGCTCCCACGTTGACTCACCTAGAGAGTGATGACCCCAAGCAACACGGACTAAACTAATAGTCTTGTTTTTGAGTATCTTTTCTCTCCGGTCCAATATAGACACGGGCCTCTCCTCATACGAAAGGTTGGTACCAACAATCAGCTCCGAATGGTCTAGGATATAGCTCGGGTCCGGGATGTACCGTCGTAATTAGGACACATGGAATACATCATACACCTCACTTAGCGACGGCGGAAGAGCGAGACGATAGGATACATCTCCTACTCGCTCCAGGATATCGAACGGCCCTATATACCTAGGACTAAGCTTTTTCCGTACGCCAAAGTGAATGACGCCGTGGTTAGGCGAGATCCTAAGAAATACATGGTCGTCGATAGCAAACTCTAAGGGACGTCGAGGAGCATCGGTCCAATGGCGCTGGCGATCTTGGGCCACTCGAAGACAATTTTTGATCTTTCTGACCACTTCAACTGTCTGGCAATCATTTCTGGACCGAGCATCTACCTCTCTCCAATATCATCTCAGGCTAACGGGGATCTGCACTTCCTGCCATATAAGGCCTCGAAAGGTGCCATCTGAATACTGGCCTAGAAACTATTATTGTACGAGAATTCTACCAGGTGCAGGTGATCCTCCCATAAACCACCGAAGTCAAGCGTACAAGATCTTAACATTTCTTCAAGAGTCTGGATTGTGCGTTCCGACTGGCCATCTGTCTGCGGGTGATAAGCTGAGCTAAACTGAAGGTGAGTTCCCAAACTCTCTTGCAAGCTGCGCCAGAAGTGTGACGTAAACCTTCAATCTCGGTCCGAGGTGATACTGACGGACATACCGTGAAGCCTGACAATCTGTCTGAGGTACATCTCTGCTAGCTGAGCTATCGACTGACCAACTCTGAATGGAAGAAAGTGAGCCACCTTCGTGAGCCTGTCGACTATAACCCAAATAGCATCTCGACCAGCTGGGGATCTAGGCAATCCAGTCACAAAATCCGTGGTCACATGCTCCTACTTCCATTCTGGAATCGATAAGGGCTGAAGAAGTCCAGCAGGCCTCTGATGTTCAGCCTTAACCTGTTGGCAAACCAAACACCGAGAGACAACCCGGGCTATCTCCCTCTTCATGCCATTCCACCAAAAATGCTGACGAATATCTCTATACATCTTCGTGCCACCGGGATGAATAGAATACTATTAACTGTGAGCTTCTGCCATGACCTCATGTCTGATATCTCCACTGGGTACACAAAGACGAGTGCCGTGTCGAAGTGTACCACCTTCATGAATGCACAACTCTGGCCTTCTTCCTGCCTCACACTCTGCTCTGAGTCGCTGAATCTTGGAATCTGTAGACTGCGCCACCCGGATCCTCTCAACTATGTTGGACTGAACCTGTAGACTTGCCATCAATGCCACGTTGGTAGGAAGAACCACTTCAATTCCCATCTTCTGAAGATTTGCCAATAACTTTGGTTGCGCCGTTAGGAAATAAACTCCGGCTCTCCTGCTCAACGCATCTGCTACAACGTTGGCCTTCCATGGGTGATGCTGCAAATCTATATTATAGTCCACCAGTAGCTCGAGCCATCTTCTCTGCCGCATGTTAAGGTCCTTTTGGGTGAAAACATACTTCAGGCTCTTGTGATCAGAAAATATCTCCACTCTGTCTCCGTACAAGTAGTGCCTCCACAACTTAAGCGCAAACACTACTGCTGCCAGTTCCAAGTCGTGGGTCGGATAATTCTTCTCATAATTACAAAGTTGACGTGATGCATAAGATATTACCTTCCCATGCTGCATCAAGACACACCCTAATCCTCTGCCTGAAGCGTCGCAATAAACTGTGAATCCTTCGGTCCCATCTAAAAGTGTGAGAATATGAGCCGTTATCAAACCTCGCTTCAACTTCTCAAATGATTCCTGACACCCTGTTGTCCAAGCAAACTGTACATCCTTGCGGGTCAACTGGGTCATCGGTGTCGAAATCCTTGCAAAATCTGAAACGAATCGCTGGTAGTAGCCGGCCAATCCAAGGAAGCTGCGAACCTCTGCCACTGAACTAGGTAATGGCCACGTCTCGATAGCCACAATCTTCTGGGGATCCACTTCCACTCCTCCTCGGGTAATGATGTGACCCAAGTACGAAATGCGATCGAGCCAGAACTCGCCTTTACTGAACTTGGCATACAACTGATGTTCCCTAAGCATCTGAAGGACGATTCTGAGATGCTGCTCATGCTCTGCTTTGCTCTTACTGTAGACCAGGATATCATCTAGGAACACGATCACGAACTGATCTAAGGCATGAAAATACGATTCATGAGATCCATGAATACGGCTGGCGCATTGGTTGCTCCGAATGGCATAACAAGGAACTCCCAATGCCCATACCTGGATCGAAAAGCTATCTTCGAGATGTCCTGCTCTATGACTCTGATCTGGTGGTATCCTGACCGCAAGTCTATCTTCGAGAACACTGAAGCCCCTTTGAGTTGATCAAACAAGTCATCTATCCTCGGAAGAGGGTATCTGTTCTTGATTGTCACCGAGTTCAAGATACGATAATCTACACATAACCTGGATGTACCATCCTTCTTTTTTATAAGAAGCATCGCAGCTCCACAAGGCGATCCACTTGTACGAATGAATCCCTTGGTCCTCAGTTCTTCAATCATCTTGTACAAAATCTCCAACTCTGAAGGCGCCATCCTGTAGACTCGTTCTGATACTGGTGCTGTCCCGGGGATCAAGTCTATAGTGAACTCGATCTCCCTCTCTGGCGGCATTCCTGGAAGTTCCTCTGGGAAGACATCTGGAAACTCTTCAACTATCCGGGGTAACTGTACCGCTGCTACTGCCATCCGCAATACTGGGAAAGATGTCTCCACTGCGCCTCTGGAAAATGAAAACTCTGGCTTGCCTGGAATACTAAAGACAACCCTGCCAACATGGCAGTCTATCCTAGCATACTGGTTCCTCAACCAATCCATGCCTAAGACTACATCATAGTCTGCCATAGGGAACTCTATGAATCTAGCGGGGAACTCTCTACCGCTAACTACGATCCGACACGAGAAAAACACTCGATCTACTCCCACAAGACCATTACCAGTAAGTATATTGAGCCTCACTGATAATGACTCGGACTCCAATCCTATCCGTGTCGTAAATCGTGCAGACATGAATGAATGCGATGCACCAAAATCAAATAATACCGATGCTGGAGAGGAGTTGACGAGAATAGTACCTGCCACTACCTCACCTGGTGCAACTTCTTCTTCCATAGTCATCATTATTGCCCGACCGTGTCCTCTGGCTGCGGGTCCCCTCTGCTGGAAACCTCTATGCCTGCTCTGCACTTGGGCTTGGGTATACTTGTTTTCCATAAATAAATTCTCTTTATTTATTATGTTTCTGGGAAAATTACAACTGTGGGAATCTGATCTAGAAGACGATCACTTTATCCCTTGGACTATGCGAAGAAGAAAAGCTCTCAAAATTTTGACAGTAGATAACTATGTATCTGTACAATGAATGAGAAAAAGAACTCTATTTATAGAGTCAAAAATAAAACTGAAAAGATAACTGTCTTCACAGCCTGTGCTTAGTTGAAAATTACGCAGGATTTAACATACGCAAGGTTGTGAGAAGTTACTGGACGTGGCCTGTAACTGTTGGACACATGGCGATCATGCATGAGTCGTGTGCAAGTTACAGGACACGCAGGCGAGAGATCAGTGGCATGGCTGCCACGTACTCCAATTTGATGAAATCCACGCAGACTTTGTTGAAGACGAAATCCACGCAGACTCGGAGTAGAAAGCTTCAAAATCCATGCAAACTTGGGGCAGGAAGCTTCAGGATCCACGCAGACTCGAGGCAAAAAGCTTCAAAATCCACGCAGACTGGAGGAAGAAAACTTCAGAATCCATGCAAACTTGAGATGAAGATCTCACAATACACGCAGATTTGAGATAAGACTGCCAGCTGTCTCAATTTGGCGTGCCTCGACTAACACAAAATCTCTGACAGTGATTACTTTTGTCAGTCGCATTAAATGACAAGAAGCTCTTTTGGTACGCCAACTTGACGAACGCTGAGTCTTGTTGAAGAAGATTTCGAAAATCACGCAATAGTCGGCTGTGATCTCTCGAGTTCCGTGCATACGTGGCATACGAAGAGACATTCTTCGACTGTCGTGCTGTCAGTCATGATGAAATTTCTGACAAATGATGAGCTGTCACCCAGCATAACTTTTTTTAATATTGTCCTGATCAACTCAGCATGACTTTTGGACCTTGTTCTGATCAACTCAGCGTGACTTTCATTTTTGAGGCCTACAATACTGCTGCTGGTTCTGCTTCTGAAACGTCTGGGCCTGAGGCAACAATGGCCTCGGGTACTACCGCTGCTGCATAGGTGCTGGTCCCCTAACCGACGGACTGGTTAGGTTGGAAGAGGACGAACTACCCCTATTTGGCCAGGCTCCTATCTTGTGATCTGTCGCTCCACAAGCCAGGCACAATCCCTGCGCCCTGCGACAATCTGCCACCACGTGCCCTGGCTTCCCGTATTGAGAACATCCCATCGCGGAAGTCTGCTTCTGCTTCTGCTGCTGCGGGTACATCGGGGTTGAATGCTGAACCGACGTTACTGAGGCCGCCCGCCTCGGAGTTCCAATGGTCAAACCCCTTGCTGCCGGGACTGGAGCTGATGATTGGTACATCTGATTGTGGGACCGCTTCCTACCTCCGGTCCTATCCACGATCCTCTGGGAGGTGTACTCGTGTCTCCTAGCTGCCCTCAACACTGCATCAAATGTCTGGTGCTCGAACTGCTCAACTGCCAACAAGATCTCCAAATGTAGCCTCTGCTGGAACCGCTGGGCCCTGTCAAACTCGGTTGCCACCAAGGTGGAGGCAAACCTACTGAGTCTAGAAAACTCAGATGCATAACCGTCGACCGTTCTGCCTCCTTGCTTCAAGTTGGTAAATCTCGTCTGCAGGTCGTACCGAGCTACAATATCGAAATACTTTATCTGGAATCTTTTTCTAAACACCGCACAAGAAACCGGCGCCGCTAATCCTACGGCCTGCGCCGCCCACCAACTGCGAGCTAAGTCTAGCAACTGTAGGCGTACCACCGCCACCTTCTCATTCTCAGGTGTCCTAGCTGCTTCCAGAACCACCTCGGTATCCTGAAGCCAAGCGTCCACGGCAATCGCATCTTCGCTGCCGTCGAAGAATGGAGGATTCAAGCGCTTGAAGCTATTGGCCGCGCTGTTCTCTGGATGACCGCCTCTGGTCAAAGCTTCTGCCACTGCCTGGTGTAAGGCATCTCCTCTACGATCCTGGGAAGCTATCAAGGTCCTGATGAGACCTACCAAGATGCCATCATCAGGCTCGACAGGCTGGACGGGCTGAACTGGTGGCTCTCCTCCAGTAGGCACAACTCTGGAGGCCACTCCGGAATGCTGGGCTTGATCTCCGGGTTGCTGCTGGTCCACGGGAAGTGCTCCACCTTGCTGATCGGTGGAGTCAGGTACAGTGCCGCTGAAGAAGATGACATAGGAAACAATAAGGAAAGACCAGGACAGATCAACGAGACAAGCATGTGATCAGGTCAAGATTGTCAGGGATTTGAAGATATGGGCAGAGATCAAGGGCGAATACTGATTGAGACATCTATTAGGTAAACCCTCACATTCTTGAATGCCAAGACCTATATGGGCCACCACTTAAACCATGTCATGCCCCAGAACCAGAATACTGGAGAGCGGGGACGTACATAGCCAGCTACGTATATTGAAATGGAATCTACCTCGCTATACGGTCACGACTGTCTAGATATGAGGGTTTATGACAAGCCAACGGTCTCTTAAGGTCAAGCCTATTGTCTCAATCTCAAGCAAGTAATATAGTCACAAGATGTTAGACCATCAAATATACAATAAAAGGCGTCCCAAATATTACATATTTAGCTGATCATGAAGCTAGTCGTACAAAATGCGAGGACTAGCAAGAGTTAAGTCATACATGATCAACCCTAGGATTTGTTAATCATGTTACAGCCCGTAGGCAGACAGTAAGTAAAGATGCATCGAGCTAACAGGTGCTCGTCGGCTAAACGCCTCAAAAGAATAATTTTACAATATAGTGAGTGAAACAAAATGGAAAACCCACTCGTAACCCAGATTCCTTCTAGTCGCCACCATCGGGCTGGAGGTTCGGTAGATCCTCGGGTGCTGTTCCGAAATCTGACCACACAAAACCAGCTGGGTCAAACCCCAGAAAGAGCAAGTGCCACAAGGGAGGCCATAAAATAAGAACAAAAGCCAACATATCAGAACATAAGGAAATAGAAGAAAAGTATAGGTAATAAAAAGTACCTCAGGACAATAAACGACTAGGGATGTAGAACCATTCTGGGAGCCAGGTTACAACCCGTAAACCAAATAAGGACCAGGGTTGTAACCCTTCGCCTGAATAGCACTTTGTCTCTACCCATTTATTATTAAGATAAGTAAAACAATCATGTTAAGGAGTACCAGGTACAGGGACTAGACGAGACTTAGACAAGGCTGGACACCATCCATTCACAAACGACCAAGCAAATACTACAGCTTACTACTTAACTAGATAGGGTTATCACAAGCCTAATTACTAACAAGATGCAAAAAAGAAATTCCCAGTCCCAAGCCCTGCAGACTATCCAGTTATCCTTTCGCGGGTTGAGAGTATGGTTGGGTACATCGCCCAGGAGACGATATACCCTTAGGTGACTTAGAAGGTGCAACACATGATAGTGTCCTGGAAATGTGTCCTACTCGTCGGCAGGCTACAAGTCCATTTAAAGCGCCCAGATAACGAGATCGCCTGTGACTGAAAATTCTCCATGAACTATAGTTTGATCTAGTCATTAGCCTAATCCATATTCAGTGTGAATCCCTGACCGTGGTAACCAGGGAGTCACGTCCTAGACATGATGCAAGACAAGACAAGACAAGTGGATTGCACGAAGCAGCAAGAATGAACACCCACGGAGTCAGAGTTGATTATATGAGTCAAGTTAGCCATCGCAACAGCATCAAGTCAAGTTACAAGTTACAAGTCAGGAGAGCGCCGCCACGGGCCACTATCAAGTATTCCAGTTGTAAAGATAAATCATGGATCACCGGTCACAAGTTAAGAGCGCACCCCATCGGGTCACTATCAAGAAGATCAGAAAGCACTAGGATCATAAATCACAAAATTCACGAAAGTCGTACTAGTCATAAACAAAACACCAAAAACCGGGCCAGTTCGTGTTGGGTCGAGACAGTCGTGTTGTGTGGAACAAGATCTCAAAACTCCAATCCACAAAAGAGTAGTCAAGTCCAAAAAATAAAACTAAACCATCATGGGCAAGTAGGTTATGCAGGGGGTCAGATTGCACTGGAGGAATGGACTGCGCAGGGAATAAACTGCGCAGGGGGTGAGCTGCGCCGAAATTGGGTTGCGCTGGAGCGAACTGCGCTAGGGACGGGTTGCATTGAGGGTGAGCTACGTAGGGAGTGAGCTGCGCCGGAATTGGGTTACGCTGGAGCAAACTGCGCTGGGAGTGAGCTGCACCGAAATTGGGTTGCGCTGGAGCGAACTGCGCTAGGGATGGGTTGCACTGAGGGCGAGCTGCGCTGGGGAGCGAGCTGCGCAGCAGTCAAGTGCGCCAATGGAAAGAAGGCGCTGGAGCTAAAGAGCGCCAGCGCAGGTCAGCCCAGCACAAATCGCTGGTCGAGGAGTTGCGCAGTTCGACCTTGCGCTAAGGAGCGCAGGCCGAGGATCATCTTCTCTATCAGGCCGAGAGAAAAACCCCAAGAACTCCAATTTCCAAATCTTCATATCTTAGCCAAAACAAAACCAAATTTGGATTTTCAAAGTTCTAACTTGTGTAAAATTGAATTCTCTTCCACATGGAAGCCTCAAATCAAGCAAAAATCAAAGGTTAATAGATCAAAACCAAGGAATTTCGAAAATGGTTAAAACTTAGATCTAGACAAATGAAAGCTCCAAATCACAAAATGCCAAGTTCTAATGTTGTTCTCCATGGCCTAATCTAGCTAATGGACAAATAAAATGGGATGCTTATTTGGTGGCAAGGTGCACTTGTCTATGATGTTGGGTGTTGTGTGGAGGAAGGAAGAAGAAGTTAAAGAAATTAATGGAAGTTATGAGGAGAGAGAAAGTTTTGTAGGATTTTAATGAGGGATGGTATATTGTGTTGAGGGTGAAAGTTAGCTAAGTGTGGTCCAAAGCATACTAAACCAAACCAAACCAAACCAATTCCTTCTCCACAAAATAAAACCACGTCAGGTCCAAAAACCTAATTTACGAGAAAACCAAAATCCGCAAGTTAAGCCAAAACTCAATTACAGGCCAAAATCTGAAAAAATAAAATACAGGTCCGAAATACATATACGCCTAATTAAAAATACGTATTCCGAAATACGGGCATTACAAGCCTGCAGTAGGATTAGGATATTTTTGAGGGTACTCAATCACACTAGAAAAACTCCTTATCAGATCCCTTTTATCTAAATTTGCTGCTTATTGTTTTCCCTTGAATATAAACTATTCTCCTTTGATTTTTTCACTTCATTCTCAGTAATTGCTTGTTGTTTTGATCTGTCTTCATGATGGCTATGGAGATATGATCTCATCGCTCCGGTCCGGGGATACCATCGAGAGGCTGGCCACCTCTCGTCCTGTTCATCAGGGCCTCGAGACCGCAGCTTCTGTTATGCCAAATCAGGTTGGCGTTTCTGCTACATTGGCGGTACACCTTCGCCTGTACAGAAACTTTTTTTTCCTGTTATTCCTGATTTCTCTCAGCAGCAGCGGTTCATGCAGCATCAGCAGCAGACCCGGGAAACCAGCAGGGGCAAGCTATCGCCAGGAAAGTCGAGGATGCACAGACCATTAGAGATCTTGCTGCAGGATTTTGATCTTCTCGATTCCATTTCCACAAATGCCTCTTATAACTATCTTGATATTCGATTCCATCTGTTCCTTGTTGACTGATCAATTTGTTCTGTTGTTCTTGTATTATGTTGTTTTTTTTTTGAAAAAATCATATGGGCTAGGTCACCTCAATCATGGGATCTAGAATCTTCGATAGTCGTGTTAGCCGACATAGTGAGGACATATAGTCAGATTTTGGACGTATTTCTCGGGTGTGGGAATTTAAGGTTTTCGCCGTCGCATGCGGCAATGCAAAAATTTTAAATACCATGATTCTAGAGGTATGTGCCTTAGTCGAGGACTCTGTGATTATCGTAGCCATGCTTACTAGTATGACGAGGATTTAGAGTAC
This sequence comes from Iris pallida, assembly GCA_029216955.1. Taxonomy (NCBI): domain Eukaryota; kingdom Viridiplantae; phylum Streptophyta; class Magnoliopsida; order Asparagales; family Iridaceae; genus Iris; species Iris pallida. The sequence goes on along the minus strand of JANAVB010006599.1, from coordinate 32,454,702 downwards.
CATAATTTTGGATAGACGCATATAATTATCAGATTGTACCTTAAATGCTCTTGAACAAGTTTCTCTACTTTTGTTCAGTCTTTCAAAAAAAAATTATTTTGTTTGTTTTGTTTCTCATTATTTAACTTAGGAGTAGGAGTAGCTTTAGCTGTATTATAAACCTTTGTGTAACTTCTTACTATGAATCTCTTCTTAAAATAATGAATCGATGATTTTGCTAGATCATATCTTGGATTTGATATTATAGCTCTGGTTTCAAATGGTTCCTTCTTTTAAACAGATAAGCAGAACAGATTTTATCGTTATTTCCTTCTTGCTATTTTTCTTGTATTAAATAATAATAATAATAATAAAACTGTCTTGATTATATCAATCACCTGCTTTGCAATCTTGGTAGGAATCTAAATGCTGGTCTTGATATAGAATTTGATTTGTATATTGGGACATGAGAATATATATAGTGGACACAAATACTTGCCTGATACGTATGCATGCTACACTTTGATTACTAACCTATCTAAATACATATTAATATGTTGTTGATGTATAAATTCTCAAAACCCCAATATTCTGATACAGTACAGTATCAGAGACTGGTTCTCTGCTTTTCAAGTTTAAATTCATAATTTAAATATAAATTTCATGTTATTAGTTTTGTTTACATCACTGCACATGTATCTTATACACAAGGTTTCAATTCTTAAAGAAATTGGTTGAGTTTTGTGTTTAAACTTGTCAAATCTGAGACTGTGTGCATATTAACCCTTAATACTGGATTTTAAATGTTAGTTCAAATTGCTGTTTTTAAATGTAATATTTTGAGGTATATACATTGTTGTATGTAGAGATATAATGTTAGGTTTCATATTTTTACATATTAGGTTATGATAAACATTGGGTTAGTTTGATGTTCGAATTTCTCCAAAATCCTAAAACTGAATACATGTTAACATTTTCACATTGATTTCAAATGTTTAGTTCAATTTCAGATTTAATATGTAATATTGAACTGTATACATAGCTAAATGTATGGATAGTATGTTAGGGTTTTATCTCTATCATGTTAGGATGTGTTGGGAGCATTGAGTTGGTTGTGATGTTTCAAACCCCTAAAATCTGAAACTGCATTATGTTAATATTACACTGGTTTAAATGTGGTTTAAATGTTAGTTTATTTTCAGATTTTGTATGTAAATGCTGAACTAAAACTGGGTTTAACCCTTCAATTCTAAAGCTATAACCCTGTACAAGGACACACACACCCTAACTTAGTATACACTGCCATGTAAACCTAACCTTTCCTCTCTATGTTATGTTTATATATCTATATAGATATATAGAGTTTATGCATACATGTTATAATGTATATAGATAAATAACTAAATCTCTACCTCTTTATATATATATATATATATATATATATATATATATATATATATATATATATATATATATATATATAGATAAATAACTAAATCTCTACCTCTTTATATATATGTATGTATATATATATATATATATATATATATATATATATATATATATATATATATATATATATATATATATATATATATATATATATATATATATATATATATATATATATATATTATATATATATATATATATATATATAATATATATATATATATATATATATAATATATATGTGGTTTAAATGTTAGTTTATTTTCAGATTTTGTATGTAAATGCTGAACTAAAACTGGGTTTAACCCTTCAATTCTAAAGCTATAACCCTGTACAAGGACACACACACCCTAACTTAGTATACCTGCCATGTAAACCTAACCTTTCCTCTCTATGTTATGTTTATATATCTATATAGATATATATAGAGTTTATGCATACATGTTATAATGTATATAGATAAATAACTAAATCTCTACCTCTTTATATATATATATATATATATATATATATATATATATATATATATATATATATATATATAGATAAATAACTAAATCTCTACCTCTTTATATATATGTATGTATATATATATATATATATATATATATATATATATATATATATATATATATATATATATATATATATATATATATATATATATATAATATATATATATATATGTGTGTGTGTGTGTGTGTGTGTGTGTGTGTGTGTGTGTGTGTGTGTGTGTGTGTGTGTGTGTGGTTAGCCATGCATGCTATGAGTAAATAGGTTGTGCATTGTAGATTGTTAACCAATATGCCATGAGTAGTGTAACTGGATAGCTATTATTTTGAAACCCAAATCCTCATATACACTTTCATGTATATTTTAGATACACACATGCCTACTATCTAACCATATGAACATGTCCACATACACACACGAACCACATAACCTTTACATAATACTAGCTTTTCCCTCTCTAATGCTCTCTCTATCTACCTATATATATATATATATATATATATATATATATATATATATATATATATATATATATATATATATATATATATATATATATATATATATATATATATATATATATATATATTGTGATTGGATTTCAATGCAATTGACTTTCATTCTTTAACTTTTGATTTTGATTTTTCTTTGAATAGTATCCCTTTATAGATAATTGGTAGTTATATTATTTTATTTTTTGATAAGTACCAGTTTTCATATAGGATGGTAGACTGCCTTACAGTTTTGATGATTTGTTATTTCTGTATCTTTTCCAGTTTAACACCCCTGATTGCTTGTATATTTTGATACCCTACGACCGTTTTGATTTAGCATGACTAGTATAGCTAGATGAGACTTTCACTACTACCGTATGCCATGACCCTGTATGTCGTCCTTTTAAATCGTATGATTTGTTTAAGTTCTAAGACTTTGATTGTGGGGGTTTGACCTAGAAGGAGTATGAACATCTTAATTTCGAGGACAAAATTTTTCTAAGGTGGGTAGGATTGTAACACCCAGTTTTCCAGATGAGGGTAATTTTGAAATTTTGTAATTATAATTATTATTTTCTGATATTTATTTCATATTATAATTTTTGGTAATTTTTAATTATTTTTAAACTATTTAAAATCATGACTTGTGATTTGGTATTTTGTTAAGTGTAACCCTAGAGATAGTTTGACCTAGAGCCTAGCCATGTGATTAGGGTATTTCATTTATCATTTTTAGCTTGAGGGTATTTTTGTCATTTTGAATTAATTGAATTTATTATATATTCATTTGGAATTTAATATGATTATTAGGAATGGTGTGATTTAATATCATTAAATAGATTTCCATGTGATTGTGATTAGCTCTAACCTAGTTTGGACCTAACCTAGATTAGTCATAGCTAGTCTAGTTAGCCATGGCTTCGTATTAGTTAGTATTTTGGTTAGTTGGGTTAAATCATGATTAGTTAGAATGAATAGGTTGCAACTTGACTAGAAGGGAAACCTAGATTCTAGGCCACTGAATAGGCTAGATGGAATGAGAGCCATTAGATTCATCCCAAAACCCTAATCCTAGCATTTATTACCAGCCTAGGGATTCCCCCCTTGCCTATAAAGTATCTCTATTGGGAGTTGTGCCTCTTTTCAATATTCCATCATGTTCCTAAGAACAAGGTTAGCCTTCATTTTATTTCTTCATAGTTTAATCATTAGTGCTCCATTTTTATTGAGATTTCTTCTATAGTATTCTAAATACTGTTCTCCTACTGTTGGTGGAGTCAAATCTCAGGTTTGACACAATTTGGAGACTTTGAGTGGCTTTTGGAGATCTTTTTTGAAGGGGCTTTTTGTTGTGAAGAGCACACCTAGGTAAAACTCTATTCCTCCATTGAAATTAGGGTTTCTTTGCATAAACACCAAGTCCTAGGTGTCCTTGTAATGTAGGAATAGGATTTGCACCATTTCGTGTCCTGTACGTGTCCGTATCGGACACGTATCAGTTGAGAATGCAGGTGTTCGACGAAATGCCACAGTGGGCATTTCGACCGAGATTTTGAAATGTTTTTGAATAGGAAATTAGGTTTTTATATGGCTTATTGATTTCCCATTGACTGAGCTGGATTCGAGTCCAGTTCGTGTCGATACTGGACTCATGGACACGCCCCGCGCGCGCAGTGGACCGTCCTGCTACTCGCGTGTCCGTACGGCTGTTCTAGGGCTCAAAGACACGTGTCCTTTGACACAGGCCTTGGGGCAATATCTGACACGACACCCCCAAGACCACGTGTCCTGTTAGTTCGTGTCGAGTACATGAGTCGACCCGTACTAGACACAGGAACTGTCGACTGAACCCAGTCTGTGTGCATTGAGTTTTTGTGTGTGTTTGGACACGTTGTGTCCTGTTTTTGGATACCATTTTGTTAGTATGACACACACTAATATCCACCATTAATTACCTACCTAGGTTTCATCATGAATTATTAATTTGAATGTGGATTGGAAATGCCCAATCGACTGATACTCAAAGTATCAGTGAGAGTACACTGTTCTTCTTTTCCCTGTTTTTTAATGATTAAAAATGTTGTTAGCTAGAGTAAATTGCTAATTTATATCCTAAACATGGTTTCTAATCTCTGTTAAGTTGATTTTACATACTAGGATAGGTCTTTGATCATTAAATGGAATAATCGATGTTGAGTTGGGGTTCTAATGTAAATTACTGATACATGTATTCTGATTTCTGATTTGGAATTAATTTCTTATTCTAATTGATTTATTAGTGATTAATTATCAATTAAAACTCCTAGACATGTTTGTTAGTATATGTTAGTTTAGTTTTACTAATTAGAATGGTTTTCCTTCACTGTTAGCTACCCAATGCCTTCACTCACATACATGTCATTTCTTGTCAATTGTTTGGTTACATTGTTTAAACTGTTAAGTTGGTTTGAACCTATGAATGAATGTCCTTTTTTATTTTGAACTGTCAAGATGGTTCGGTTCTTATAAATCCTGCACCCTGAGGTTGATTTGGGATGAACTGAGAAAACCATTATGTATTGTTGGGCTTTCATGATTGATTCCTTCCTTATCTGAGATTTAGCTATGTGTAACTTTCATATTCACTTCATAAACCTGAGATGTGATTCTCTATTCACTGTCGATGTATTTCCATATTTTCCTACACACTCATATCAGTACACTACCATGTGACCTACATTGTTATTTTATTTCCTGAAAACTGAGATTTAGTGCATGTGAACTATCATTCCTATCACTCACTGTACACAGGTTCACACAAATGTAATCACTGATTTTTCCTATATCACTGTTTCCAGATTTCCTAAGCCACTGTTTTGATTCATACCTATTCATTGTTAATGTGTTTCCAGTTGACACCACACATTTCCTAATATGATCACTGTTTTTCTATTTCCTGTTTACACTACTTATCCCCTAATACTATGTCACCGTTTCTAGGTTAACCCTCACACCCTCATGCCACACACACACACACACACACAAGTATATAATTCACATGATGCCATGCCACTGTTTTCCTTCTATTCCAATTTACATACTGTTTATATTGCCTTGTTTTCCCATTGACACTCACACCTACACACACTCTTGTGCACTCTCATGTCTCACTAACACACACACATGTCTATCTCACACTCAAGTGGCAATCTCTTGTATTCTCACACACACACACACACTTGAACACATGAGCAAATGCATTGCCCTTTCTATTCCTATATATATGTGTATATACATATATACATGTATATATATTATGTGAGATGTATATATAGGTATCCTATATATTATAATATGTGTGTGTATTATATTTAGATATATGTATAGATATGTTAATATATGATATGTGGGTTTGGCTTGGGCATGATATAGCCTATAGCCTGGGGCTCATGGCCTATGGGTGTGTCTGTTTGCCTAGTGAGTGTCTAATTAGATTTGTATAGCTTGTTTAGACCTAGAATAGACTAGTTAGACTAGTATAGACTTGTTTGACTTAGGTTTGACCTAGTTGACATAGTTTGACTTCTAAGGTTGACCAAGAGTTGACTTGGGTCTAGATTGACCTAGAATCATGTAGAATGTATAGTAGAACTTTATATTACCATTTTGGACTTGTTGTGACTTGTGCTGTTCTGATTAGGAGCCAGACACCTCTCCTCAGACATTATATTTCATCTGGACACTCAGATACAGGCGAGTACATTCTCTGATCATTTCATATCCTGTTAGAATTATTTTCCTGCTTTAAATCACTTTACTTGATACTGTCACGTTGGTCACACGGATTAGTACTATATGGATCCTTTCTTGAGATGTTATCCCCTCAAGGAGCATCGGATACTACATGTTCTGTGCATTTCACTTATATTGTGTATTACTATGCTTCATGGTTCATTGAATCACTTGTGACATGTACTCTCATGATCACAGAGTCTTCCTTGAATCCCCCATTTATGGGATTTCCTAGAATCCCTATTTATGGGACTATCATGTACCACCCTTCGGGGGCCGTTACATGAATCATAACATAACTTGGCTGGATCCTTGTGTATTGATTGGGGGTACGGGAGAGTAGAAGTAGACATGTGAATAATACCCAAGTAGTATCTCATCTGATCACCTCCGTAGTGCCTCATCAGAATCACCTATGCCATTCACATGTTTATATTATACTCTGACTCACTAGCCACTGTTAGTTCTCTACTTATAGTAGATATTTCTATTACAGTTCTCTCTCTCTGTTTATATTCTGTACTTTCTTTCAGTTTTCTGTATCTTACTTTACTGCATGATTATATTTTCTAACCTGATATGAACTGTTGAGATGTATTATGCTCGCTTCGTCCTGATTGGGCACCGTTGAATGTTTACAGAGGACGAGGATGAGGCTGGTGTTGACACCTTCTATAGGATAGCCCTAGACGACACTTGTGAGCTGGACTCTCAGGACGACCCAGCTCTAACTGATGACATTACCCCTACTGCCTAGACTAGTTTAGTTAGGCTTTATCTTACTTATGTTGTCTTGGGACTAGTTTAGTTAGGCTTTATTTCTGTCTTTGAGATCTGGATTGTATATTTTCTTTCATATTCAGTAGTTGAGACCTTGTATTCTGGATGTTTGCTGAGATGTTATCTTAGACACTTAGACTCTTCTGATCATCTATATTTTATTTGAGTTCTATATCATATCGTGCTTCTTCTTTCTTAGTTGTGATTGGGTTTACATTCTGCTATGTCACCCCCATTCGGGGAGTATAAACTGCTTAGCATTATATTGTTAGATGTTGTGACCTAGGATAATGTTCTATCGCCGACACTGTGGCGTAGGCTGGACGTACCCACTTCTCGTGCCCTTATACTAGGGTACGGGTCGTGACAGTGGTCCCTCCGAGACGGGAAAGGGCAAGGACCTGCTGGTGCAGGAACCCTCTGTTGCTTTCTCGACTTGGGAAACGATATCGACACCCCACTTAGCTCCTTCTGCCCTCTTGGCACCTCGGGCTAGTAGCGGAGTTCAAGTCTCTGACAAGGGAGGGTCCGCAAAAGTTGAGATTTTGGCCTCGCAGATTGAGGTCGGCGGGTCTTCTTCAGGTCCGCCGTCCAGAGCCGCTCCTCCAACTCCGACTATGACACCACAAGTGCTGACGGAGGCGGATGAGTATGTGAAGTTTATCATTGAGGCGGTGTACAAGATGTTGCAGAGGGGCGTATCGGCAGTGATGAACGCCAACGGGATTTTTGCGATGGCAAAAACCACGACGCTCCCTCACATCGGTCTGATACGTTCCCACCAGGGCCATGACCACGTGGCTGAGATTCTGGAGGCATCGGTGGCCGAGCTCGACCAGCTGCTTTTCGAGTTTCAGAGTATCCAGCGAAATGATATCTCCGCTCTGATAGAGAGAAAAAAGGAGAAATTGATCGCTGAAACTGAGTCAACTTATCAGGCCACCGTGGCTGTCTGGGAGCGCGAGGTGGCCGAAGCTGAGGCTGCGATGGAGAGACTTTCTCAATCCGCACAGGAGAAGGTGGAGTTGCGGGCTGCGTTGGACGCAAGTATAGCGGAGGTTAATGCCAAGATTCGCCTCCTTGAAGACCAGCAGGCCCAACTTTTGTTAGATGCTGAGTGAGTCCAGGCTGAACATGTAGCATCTAAGGAGGAGGAAGCAGCTTTCACCCGCCAAGCTCTTTCCTTAGCCCAGCTGCGGCAATAGCTGGACGAGAAGTATGAGGATGACAGTTCCCCTGAGGCCATAGAAATGATGCATCAAGAAGCCGAACGCCGAGTTCTGGCGACTGCAGAGACTCGGGCGGAAGACTTGAAGCGTCGGATCGAAGAGCTTTCAGTCAATCCCGGTGATGCTTAGGGATTGTAGTCCCTCCTTTTTTTTGTTATTTTGTGTAATTTGTAACTCCTGCTGGGGATGTAATCCATTACTTTTAAATATAGAATAAGGAGTTTTATGATACGTTCATTCTCGTTGTCATGAACTTGATGATTTGTGTGGACCTATTATCTTTTGTGCACCTTGGTTTTTAGGTACAGATAATAAGTTTGAGAGAACCAACATATTTGCTCAGAGGTAATGTGGACGTGGTAAATATGGGGTTCAAATGTCGGAATCTTCCTCCTCAGAGGTGTTATGGACGTGGTAGGAGTGACTCTGGGGAGATACGCAGAACTACTCAGAGGTAATATGGACATGGAAGTTCTGCGATCAATGTACGGCAACGCGGGGGTTGTTTGTACAGAATGTTTACTTAGAGGTGATGTGAACGTGGTAAACATGACAAGCATCATAATCCTTCATGGTGTCAGATTATGCTTTGCAAGGCGTAGAAGGGCAACTCAGACGTAATGTGGACGTAGTTGTTCTTCTACTGAGGATAGAACGCCACGGAATAGCTGGGTTCCGGAAGCGTAAGATTTTATGGAAGGAAGGTGTACGTGAGCCCTGATGATTGGGTCCGCAGACTCCCTTGTTGGGTGGAGATAGAAGTACATGTCTGAAAGATGTCAAGAGTAGTACTTCTTTAGGAACTTGCCGTTGATGGGCATCATGAACAAGTCCCCATTGGGTTTAGCGAGGCGGTAAGCACCGTTTGAGTGTACCGTCTCTATGGTGAAAGGTCCCTCCCACTTGGGCTCGAACTTTCCTGGTGTCTTGTGAGTCAACACCATCGGCCTCCTGACTGCCAGAACCAAGTCGCCTACTTGGAAAGTCCTCTGCTTGACCTTCTTGTTGAAAGCCTGTGATATACGGGCTTGATAGAGTTCGATGCGCTGTTGAGCTAGGAGACATTTTTCGTCAAGTGCTTCCAATTCTCGCAGCCGGCGACGTTGATTGCCTTCTTCTGTGAGTTGATTTGTGATCGCTATACGGAGTGAGGGTATCTGGATCTCGAGAGGCAGTACCGCTTCGTTCCTGTAGACCAAAGAGAATGGTGTGTTTCCCGTCGGGGTCCGTACCGTTGTGCGGTAGGCCCAAAGGCATTCGCCGAGCTTTTCGTCCCAGTCTCGTTTGTTGGATGACACGACCTTTTTGAGTAGTTTGACGATAGTCTTGTTAAATGCCTCGGCCAATCCGTTTATTGTCGGATTGTAGGCGGTCGATGCCACGTTCTGAATGCGATTCTTGTCACAGAATCTGCTGAAAACATGGCTGATGAACTGTGGACCGTTATCGTGGATAATCCTTCGGGGTACTCCGAAACGGTAGATGACATGGTGCTTAATGAAGCTGATCACCTTAGAGCTCTTTACTTCCGTCAGGGGAACTGCTTCTGTCCATTTGGAGAAGTAGTCGGTGATGGCTAGGGTAAAGCGGTGTCCTCTCGATGAAGGAGGGGTGACATGTCCTACAATGTCCATGTCCCAAGCTTCGAAGGGCCAAGAGGCGACCGTAGGATGTAGTAGTTCCGATGGTGTATGGATGAAGTCGGCATGAAGCTGACAAGCATGGCACTTCTTAGCATAGTCGACAGCGTCGGCTGCCATGGTCGGTACAGCGTCGGCTGCCATGGTCGGTGATGGCACTTCTTAGCATGGCACTTCTTCGTTGGACAGGCATCGAAGGAGAAGTCCATCGTAGGAGCGTCGGTACAGCATTTTAGTAGCTGTATCGTAATAGAATCGAAGGGAATGTCTCCTGACTAAGACGGCTTCTTTCGGGTCTTCTGGGAGAATTTCGTAGACAGCGAAGTCGATGAACGGGAACCTCCAGTCTCGGACATTAATACCAGCACTTGTTGACATGGCATTGGCCATTTGTGAGCATTGATTGTTTTTAGGACAGACCAAGGCTCGACCAACTACCGTGACGTAGTACTGAGTCCCGAGGGGTGCTGCCAATGAGGCTGCAAGGCCAGCCAGAGCGTCAGCCTCCAGGTTTTATAACCGGGGTACGTGTTCTATGAAGAACTTGGTGAAGGTTAAAATAATATTCAATGCCACTTCATGGTAAGGAACCAGATTTTCATGACGAACTTCGTATTGCCCTCTGATCTGGTTAACGACGAGTTTTGAGTCGCCGTAGGCTTCCAGATGATCCACCCCCAGCTGTTGCGCCAGCTGGAGTCCCATGATAAAAGCGTTGTACTCGACAACATTGTTGGAGCATGGCTTCGAAAGGGAATAAGCATGCTGGATGACCAGCTGATCGGGAGAGACTAAGACTACCCCCACTCCTGTGATGATTTGACCTTTGGGGCCTGTTCTTGAAGCGCTATCGAAAAACATCCATCAGACGGGGCTTTCTTCGATGACGTTTAATTCTTGGACCTCACCCGGGATGTCTTCATAGAGTCTGGAGGACTCTGGGATGGGGGGCGCAGCTAAAAAGTCGGCCAGAGCTTGATCCTTGACGGCTTTTTATGGAAAGAACACCATGTTGTACGGCGTCAACAGGATCGCCCATGTCGCTAGCCGAGAATTCAATGATCATGGCTTCGTCATGAGAACCCTCAGTAGATTGACTCGGGAGATAACATAAATTATCTGGCCCGAGACATAATGGCGAGTCTTCTGGATGGCGAACACCAAAGCCAGACACTCCTTCTCTACGAGGTTGTACAGGTGTTCGGCCCCGATCAGTGTCCTACTAAGGTAGTAGATTGCTTGCTCATAGCCTGCGTCATTGTTCTGAGCCAGTAGAGCGCCGAGGGAATGATCCATGGCACGGACGTAGAGGAGAAATGGTTTGCCTGTGACGGGTGCCACCAGGACTGGCGGGCTTGTCAAGTAAGCCTTGATATCATCGAAAGCTTTCTGGCACTCTTCTGTCCAGACGTAGGAGGCTCCCTTCTTTATGAGCTGGGTGAAGGGTTGACATTTTTCGAAAAGGTTTGCTATAAACCTTCGGATGTATGCCAGACGCTCCTGCAGGCCTCGAAGTTCTCGGAGGTTCTTCGGAGGGTCCATGTCAAGGATGGCTTTGGTCTTCTCGGGATCGACATGAATGCCTTTTGCCGTGATAATAAAGCCCAAGAACTTTCCGTTAGAAACCCTAAGGAAGGATTTAGCGGAGTTCACCTTGATTTGATGCGCTCGCATGAGATCAAAGACTGTCTTTAGGTCTTGTAGGTGATCACCTTTGAGACGGCTCTTGACAGCGATATCATCAATATAGCATTCGACTATTTTACGAAGATGTTGACGGAAGATGGTACTCATAGCTCATTGGTATGTAGCACCAGCGTTCTTCAAGCCGAAGGACATCACTGTGTAGAAGAAAACCCCTTTCGGCGTCCTGAACGACGTGTGTTTTGCATCATCGGGAAACATCTTAATCTGGTTATAGCCCGAATACCCGTCCATGAAAGATATGCATTCGAAGCCACATGTATTGTCGATCATCACATCAGTGATCGAAAGTGGAAATTCGTCTTTCGGGCAAGCAGCATTGAGATCTCTGAACTCGATGCAGACCCGTATCTTTCCATTCTTTTTGGTGACAGGGACGACGTTGGCCACCCAATCCGGGTGTTGTTCTTCACGGACAAACCCGCTGGTCAAGAGTTTGTCCACTTCTTGATCGATAGCGTTCATGATGTCAGGGCCAAAACGTCGCTGTTGTTTATAGGCTTGGCATCAGGTAAGATGTTAAGCCTATGCATCACGATCTGAGGATCAAGTCCTGGCATGTCTTCATAGCTCCAGGCGAAGACATCGATATAATCTTTAGCCAGTTGGATTAAAGATTCCCGGTCTGGTCCCTTTAAACTCTTGCTGACGAAGATGGATTTGGAAGAAGTTCCATCCCCAAGGTCGATCTGCTCGACTTCGTCTTCGGCAGGGGGTTCACGTAATTCAAAATAAGACTCCCACTGCGCTCCTAGGCGTTGAGCCCAAGATTATTTCTCGAAGAATTCTGGCGTTTGGTCTTCTCCTTCATCTTCTTGAGATTGTGCAGATGCCATGTTGACTGATAGCACCTTCTTGAAGACTGAGCCGATACTGGTATCGAAATCCAAGGTTGATGCTTCGGACAAATGAGAATGTTCTACTTCTTCTGCCTCCGAACTCTCTAGAGTTGACGGTGGCGTTACATAGAACCCCCCTCCCCCCCCCCCCGTCGAGTTCGATGATAGTAATCCTGCGGCTTTCCTTTAGGTGTTGGGAGCCGGAGAGGAAGACGCCGGCCCTTGCCGTAGTTCAGGCCTTTGTTGCTTTTTAGATCGTAACCCATCTTTTGGATGAGGTACTTTGCCTTATCCGTGTACCGATAGACTTGTATTCTGCCGATATCTGGTTCTTGCTCGAGTGGCGGGAGGTCTTAGTGACGTTCGACTTTGCCAAAGATAATGGATTCTTCGTCTCGATTCCGCGGTGGGACTACAAAACAGACCCCTTGGGACGGAACTACTCGATTTCACGGTCGTTATTTGTGTTTGCAACGACCGTAGAGTGTTATCTAATGTATACATGGCATTCCAATGTGGAAGGCTAGAATAATTAAAATACACTCTATTATTGATGAAACACGAGATTTTATCCCGCGGGATTACATTGTTCAGAGAGGGTGTATCTACATCAGCAGATATATACTCCCCTAGCTCTTCATCTGTGAGTACTGGGGTTGGATCGGGAAAATCCACCGCAGCTTTGACCTTGGAGTCCGAGAGGGCTATATGGGCCTTCTCCGACAGCTTAGGTGAGACAGATGATTGCGGAGGCTTGCCTTTAAGATGCACCTTCAGAGGTGCCTCAACTGCACCTTTAGTGATTGGTGTCTTCCCATGTAGTTTTGGCTCAAGGGGAGTCGAAGTTTGAGGCGGCTTTCCCTTGAGCCGTATCTACAAGGGAGCTTCATTAGGTGTTCTACCTAGAAAAGTTGGTGCTTTTCCAGGTAGCTTGATGGTTATGGGAGGCAGCGTCTGAGGCGGCTTCCCTTTGAGTCAAATTTTCAAAGGAGCATCGGGAATCATCTCAGGCTCGATGTCCGGCTCTGCTGCTGTTTCTGCTTCATCGTCAGCATTATTGGCTTCCCCTTCGTCGGGCGACTTCTACAGGGTCGAATCAGTGAAGTAGGCTTCGACCCCCTTGAAAGGGTCAATGTCCGCGAACTCTGTCCGGATGATGTCGTTAGTGGATACATCCTTCATATATTTGTGGAGTGTAGATGGAACCACCATGTACTCATGCAGCTACGGATGACCCAATAGGAGGTTGTAGTTGACGTCAGCGTCCACGACATAGCAAGTCACCTCGGTTCGGAGGTTACCGATATGACATTTCAATCGTATTTTTTCCAGCGGTTCACTTTTGCTAGCATTGAAACCACTGATTGTGGTGTTGGAAGGCGCCAGACGGTACATTGGGATCCCCAGTGTTGAGAGTAGCGTCTTCGGAATAATGCTGAGGGAAGATCCTGGATCGATCTGAATCTGCTTCACCTTGACGGAACCGACATACCCTGTATAATACAGTAGCCTGTTGTGTCAGTTGTACTTGAGCAGCATGTCTTGTTGGATGAAAGTTATGTTGGGGATAACTTCATCCGTACAATGACAGTGTGCACATATGGTCGGGGTATCCTCAGGCTGCTTAACCTGACTGATAAAGGATTCAACATCCTTCAGGGCTTCACAGAGAGCTTCACGAGTGTCCTTGGAAAGACGAAGAAGCTCAAACAGGGATAGTCGGGCAGGAGTACTGTCAAGTTGTGCCAGTATGTCGAAGTTCTAGGACTTGGCTGGTCCCGAAGCATTCTCCTTTCGTAAAGGCTTGTCGAAACGGGCCTCTACATGCTTCTGTTTATTGGCCGTTGGAGGCTTGGATGGACCTCCTTCTTCGGCAGCAGAGGCAGTGCAGGGAGGCACCGCCTCAACGACAGCTTCATCGGATTGGACGTTCAGCTGCGAACGGGTTTGTACAGGAAGAGCCTCTTATGCGGAGGAAGAGACCATACGGCAAGACTTGATCTTCCTGCCCTTGGTTTTGGAGGCAGAGCGTACCTCCGGTTGAGTAACCTCAGAGACGAGATCGGGGTGAACCCATAAGATCTCTTTCCGAGATGTGGTGAGTGGGATGAGTCCACTCACGTTATCACGAGTAGGTGGTAGATTGACCACCTCCATTGTCGCCTTTGGAATGTGGACGACGCCATCTTGTGTTGTGGTTGGCGGTAAGGTGCCAAATTGGAGCGACACCAGGTTGGCCGAGACCGTTTTCTCCTCGTAGTCGATGGAGATGACATCCTCATTGATCATACGCTGGATGTAGTTCTTAAGGACGTAGCAGTCCTTACTTGGATGTCCGACAAACCGATGGTAGTGACAGTACCTCAGATTGTCCACTTTTCCAACCTCGTCGGGACGCTTCGGGTCCGACAACTTGATCTTGTCACCCTGCTTCAATATCTCGAAGTGCTGCAGGGTATCTTCATCATTGAAAGAATAAACCTCCTTTGGCCTTGGTGCAAGTGGAGGCTTCTGAGTGGATGCTAATGCACCTTTGGAGGCATTGACAGTCAACACCTGCTTCCCCTTCGTCTCTCGTCCAGGGTTGTTGGCTGCAGGCCGTTTTCCCTTGTCCTCAAAGACAGGAAAACTGACTCCCAGAAGACGAGCATTGGACGCCTTCTTTTCTGCTGCTTCGGCCTCGATGATCAAGGAACTCCAGTCGAAAGGAGGAGTGGAGTTGAGCCAGAGTTTGATCGCAGGCAGCATGTTCATGCTGCAGGAGGAGAGGAGTGCATGTTCTGGCATACCAGGGGGCAGTCTGAAGCAGGCTTGTCGGAACCGTTCGATGAATGCTCGAACTGTTTCCTTCTCCTTCTGATGTATCTCTATAAGAGACGCCATTGTCATGTCCTTCCCTCCGTCGTAGAAATGATCGAGAAAGAGACATGTCAATTCGTCGAAGGAAGATATGGAGATGTTAGGGAGACTGCAGTACCAGTCGTAAGCCACTCCTTTCAGTGCCCCGATAAATATGCTGGTGAGAAGTGCGTCTTCCTTTAGAAGATGTCCCGTTTGAGACTGGAAGTACGTCAGATAGCGGCCCGGAGAGTCCTTCCCGTCGTATGGCGTCAATGTTTGTGGTTTATATTTGGGAGGATAAACCACTTTATTCTATTCGAGGGGATATGGTTAGGGGATCCCCATCTTCTGGCGCTCCTCATGTCTATTCTTTAACTCGAAGCGCTCTCGTAAGTTCTTGATCATCTCCATCATGCCTTCTGTGGAGCTGGGATTAGGAGATGGTGGTACAGCCTGGAGTTGAGCATTTGACGGCTCCGACGTCCGAGGTGCCTCGCGACGATCTGTATCCAAGGATACCCGTTGAAGGGGTACACTTGATTCTCCATTGGCCCCTGGGTCAGGACTGGTAGATGGTGCCCTGGACAAAGCTGATCGTATCTCAAATACTGCTTGAGTCAGTGTTTGCATGGAGGCAGAGAGGGTTTTGAGTCCTCCCTCCAAGGTATCCATGCGCTGGACGAGATCTGCTGGCGGCGCATCTGACTCCGCATCACCAGCTCCCGTCATGTACACCATCATGACACGACTGGAAGTGGATGGATCGGTTGAGGCTTCGCTTTCGGCCTCGCTCTCTTGCAGAAGAGGAACTTCCCCCTGGGCTTCGTCTTGGCTACCCCCAGCTATGTTCTGGAGATCACCTTTGTCTTCGGAAGAAGTATCAGCAAGGATCTAACTACCCCCAGCTTCGTCTTGGAGGACTTCTTCGTCTTCGGGACGCAGATCCTTAGGGGCTTGAGAACCCCAAGCTACGTCTGGGAGGCTGACTTCGTCTCCAGGATGAAGATCCACAGGGGCTTGACTACCCCCTGCCTCTTCTGAGATTTTCTTTCTCCCCCGAGTGCCCTCAAACACTCCTGAGGACGGGACAATTGTCTTGGTCTTCCTCGGCTGGTTCTTGGATGAGGACAAAGCCGAGGAGCTGCCAGTCGCCTTCCGATTTAAAGGGGAGTTGGAGACTACGTTACAAGAAGCAACCTGTAGTTACGGCTCCATTTCAGCGGACACCTTCTTCCCGAGGCGATGTTGGAGAGGTGTTGATAATTGCAGTCGCTGGAACACCGACTGCCTTGGTGGGACCGCTGTATTACAACAGCAGTTGATGGTGACTACAGCACAGGTGTGCCCTGTGAAGGGCACATTGTGCTTGTCAGTTGACTCTCCTGATCGACGTTTGTGAGTGATCACGTTACGCAGATCATTGGAGGAGAGTGCCACCTTCGTACCCCTATCAGGCGCATGGCAAGGCCAAGTGCCGGGATGGTCAAGTGAATGCTGTGCCCCCTGATCCAACGTAAAACATGCGCTCAGATCAGTAATGGGGGCACAACATTTAAAGTGACTTGAACGAACCTCAGACGCACCACCAATAGAGGCGCGGGAGTTCAAGACCACAGGATTTGCCTTGCTTGACTTAGTTGCGAACGCAGCAGATGCGCCCAAGTGAGACAAGGACTTTAAAGTTTGGCTCGTTTCTGGTACAGAAGCACCCGAGTTGACCTTATACAGCTTAACATCAGCAGCGCGTATGATCGTGAGCGCATGCTTTTGGTTTGCCGCTGGCATAGCACGTTTGAGGCACATGGCCCATGCCGCCTTGGACGTCTTCGTACCAGCCCGCTATGGTGCATAGTATTCAGAGTCCAAATTCCCCTCGTCACGACAGCGAGTGAGTCTGTCAAAGACAGAGACCTTCTGTGGTGCATCAGAGTTACTGCGCAGGACATTAGCTGCGCCCCTACTCCGTCGGCGTATCTTCTTCGTCTAAGAGGAAGATAGTTGGGGAACGTGGTCGGCCCCATGTTTCTCCGAGAGATGCGCTACGGCGGTGGACGCATCTTTGCTGCTGAGGACGTCAGCATGAAGGGTAGGCTGCATTGGCGCATCCCCTTCGATGGTGGTGCCAGAGGCGTCGACCTTGCGCACCCAGACTTGGCGAGTCTTCTTCGGTTTGGCAGCCGCTTCGAAGGACTTGCGCTGCCTTCAGAGATGAACTCCTCATACGCCTGTTGATTGAGGCGTACGACCAGCGTCTTGTGGGAGGAGCCCACCTTCACGTCGTCGGATTGCGACACAGCTTTCTCGACGGAGGAGAAAGAGGTCCCCAGCACAGTCGCCAGCTTGTTTGCCATTAAAATATTTTGATGGAATTTTAATACAAATAGAACAGTGTTACAATATAGGACTTAGATATAGTCCTAGGAGTACACTTTTGTTTATCTGGGTCCTTTGTGCCGATGGAGCGAGTGATAATGCGTTGACTCCGTTGACGATCTGACGACGGTTCTCGGTTCTCTGAAGGTCTGAGTTGCTCTGGGTGCTAGAGCTTACGGAGAGGAAGAAGACGTTGTGTGTCTCTTCCGATCTCTGGGAGTAAACTCTGATGTTTTGGTTGACTGTGTGTCTTGATCTCTGACAGTCTCTGTGTATCTCTGTGTGTGTGAGAGGGAATAATCCTTCTATTTATAAGCAGCAGGTTGGCTGCTCATATGCGCATATTTAGGATGCGCCTGTTTGTGGGGATGCCACGTGGTAATTGCTGATGGAGGCGCATGGGCGGCGCACTCGGATTGAGGAGTTGAACTCTTCTTGTTGCATTTGTGGGCTACGGCAGAGCTGACACGTAGCAATAGAGAAGATCTTTCGGTTGCTGAGATCTTGGGTGATTAGCACCCCTTCATCGGCTGAACTGAGTCAAAAGACACGTGGCGCGTATCTGTAGCTCAAAGATCTCGGATTTGGTGGAGAGTAATCTGACAGGATGCGCCTAGGATTGGGCACATGAGTAGACTTTGGTCTGTAACCTTTTAGGAGTCACGAACCAGTCTGGGCGCATGGCTTTTGAGGCGTATGCAGGGCTTCAGTAGTGACTTGACCTCTTTCTTTAGGGATCAGAGAAAAGTCTGAGGCGCATGGCTTTTGAGGCGCATGCAGAGATTTGGGCGCATGGCTGCGGAGGCGCATGCAAAATGGTGGGGCGGCCACGTGGCTTGTAACCGTCGAAGGAAAGTAAATGATGATGCTGACATCAGCGACACTTTGTCTTCTGAAAAAGCTGCTAAGTGTTCAGTCCTCGGGGGACGTGCTGCCAACTCTGTCACTTGAGCATTAATTGCTTGATGGGTGACGAGCCAAAATGGATGCATGGGTCCATGTTGATTAGGACCCATGGATCTGTGCTTTGTTGGGCGCATCCTTACGGGGCATTTTGGAACGGGCGCGTCTGTACGATGCGCGGTGTCTGGCCGGCGCATCCGTTTACATGACATGCCTTTATTAGTCCGACTGTTGTATTCTTCGAGTGCTTTAAATAGCCGTTTTTGACTTGGTCCAATTCGAAGCGTCAGGTTCATCATTATAAATGCAAATTCATTGCACGGGATTCGAAGAGCCCGCCACTTGGCGCATGGGTTTGATTTGCCCGGCCTATAAATAGTGGCAAGGTGAGAGTTTGCTTCTCGTTCCCTCACGTCCTCCCGAAGTAAACATTTTTGCTCATTTTGCTCGAGCACATTCTGTTGATGAGATGTTCCCGAGGGTGAAGATGCGACGACTTGTCTTTGTTCATGCACTTGAAGGTGACCGTTACATCCGAAAGTCGGAGTCGAGGGCTTCTGAGGCAGGCGGAAGGTGCCTGTTGCATCCGAAGATCGGGATGCTCGAGCCTCATCTCTGTTATGCTGGAAGAGCCGCAGATCGGAATTGCGGTGCCCCGATCATCTTTTTTGGGCTTTGGGAGAGCTCCTCCTCCTGCTAGAGTGGGTGTTGCCCATTCTGGTTGTGTTGAAAGCCTCCTTTTGCCGCGGATCGATTGCGGTGCTCTCCTCTTCCTTTGAAGAGCTCTTTCTCCCGCTAGGGTAGGGTTGATATCCCACCCTTGCTAAATAATGCTTCATTAGTCGAAGCACCCGACCGGGTCGAAGTGGAGCGCATATGCTGAGACTTCATGATACGCATGACTGAGATGCGGAAGGGATACACATAACTGAGCTGCTGAAGAGATGCGCCTGACTGAGACGCTGAAGAGATGCGCCTGACTGAGACGCTGAAGAGATACGCTTGACTGAGAGCGCATGGCGGTTGCTGCACCTAGCTGTAGACTTAGGGTCTTTTCTTTGTAGGAATTCTTCTTTGTAATTTAGACATGTAATAGACTTTTATGTGAAATAAAAATCTTCTTTTAATATCTATGCTTTTGCTGTTTGCTTGTGCCAAGTACTTCATTTGAGCTCCCTGGCGCATGTAATGTTAGGCGCATAGGATTTCCGTTCCTAAAATTCCTTGCTTCTAAAGCTGCCTCCAATATCACCTTTGTGTCCTGAAGCCACGCATCAGCAGCGATAGCATCTTCGCTGCCATCGAAGAATGGAGGGTTCAGACGCTTGAAATTGTTGGCCGTGCTGTTTCCTTGATGACCTCCTCTGGTCAGAGCATCTGCCACTGCTTGGTGCAAGGCATCTCCTCGCCGATCTTGGAAAGCTAACAATGTCCTGATGAGTCCCACCAAGGTGCCATCATCTGGCTCTGCAGGCTGGACGGGCTGAACTGGTGGCTCGGGATCCCCGGTAGGCATGACTCTGGAGGCTACTCCTGAATGTTGGACTTGATCTCCAAGTTGCTGCTGGTCCACGGGAGGTGCTCCGCCTTGCTGATCGGCAGGTCCAGGAACAATGCCGCTGAAGAAGACGACATAGGAAACAATAAGGAAGGACCAGGACAGATCAACGATTATAAGCATGTGATCAGGACAAGGATTTCAGGGATTCAGAGAACATGAACAGAGATCAAGGGCGAGTACTGATTGAGACATCTATTCGGTAAATCCTCACATATCTTGATTTACAAGACCTGCATGGGCCACCACTTAAACCATGTCACGTCCCAGAACCAGAATACTGGAGAGCGGGGGCGTACATAGCCAGCTACGTATAATGAAATGGAATCCACCTCACTATACGGTCACGGCTGTCTAGATATATGAGGGTTTAACTACAATCCATCAGTCTCCTATAGTCAAGAACAAGCCTAGTGTCTCAATCACAAGCAAGCAAATAAATGTTCCAAGATATAAGATCACCAAATATACAATAGTAAGGCGTCCCAAATATTATATATTCAGCTGATCATGAAGCTAGTCGTTACAAAATGTGAGGACTAGCAGGAGTTTTAGTCAATACATGATCAACCCTAGGATTTGCCAATCATGTTACAGCCCGTAGGCAGACAATAAATAAAGGTGCAATCGAGCTAAACACGTGCTCGTCGGCTAAATGTCTCAAAAGAATATTTTTACAATAGAGTGGGAGAGCCAAAATAAACCCACTCGTTGTCAGGGTTCCGTCTAGTGGTCACCATCTGGCTGGAAGGTCGGTGGATCCTCTGGAGCTGCTCCAAAATCTGGCCATACAAAACCAGCTGGGTCAGACCCCAGAAAGAGCAAGTGCCACAAAGGAGACTTCACTTAGGAACTAAAACCAGCAATCAGCACAAGAATATAATTAAATAATAAAAGACGGTAATTAAGGAAAAGCAGGACAGGTGATATATGATGAGATAACCATGGGACTATTCAGATAACCAGGTTATAACCCGTAAACCAAACAAGGACCGGGATTGTAATCCTTCGTCTGAACAGAACTTGGTTTCTCCCACCATTTATCGATAAAATAAAGCACAAGCATTCAGGTCATGTTACAATCTTGTACAGGATCAAGACAAGTCTAGACTAATTATACCTCATCCAATCAATCACGGCCAAGCAATAAGTACGGCTTGATACTTTAGCTAACTAGGGTTATCACAGGCCTAGTTACTAGCAAGATGCAGCGAGATTATTCCAACAGCCATAAGCCCTGCAGACCATCCAGGCTATCCGGACGTAATTAAGGGTTGAATTCAATTGGGTACATCGTCCAGGAAACGCATGTACCCTTAGGTAACTTAGAGGGTGCAACACATGACAGTGTGCTGGAAATGTGCCCTACTCGACGGCAGGCTACAGATCCCAAGTGGGGCGCCCAGATAACGGGACTGCCTGTAGCTGGAAAATCTCTTCATGACTCCTGTGTTATTCTAATTATTAGCCTTAGTCCTTTTTAGTAGGTACCCCTGACCGTGGTACTCAGGGGTCCTTGTCCTAGACATGATGCAAGACAAGACGATTTTATTTGTACAAGCACAATCGTCCACGGTGTCCGGTCATTCATACTTGTCATGTCAGGTTAGCCATCGCAACAGCATTTCGAGAAATATCATGTCAGGTTTACTTGTCAAGAGTGCGCCACGGCGGGCCACTATCAAGAATTATCATGTCAAGTTTATCATGTCAAGTTATCATGTCAAATTTATTTATCATGAGTGCGCCACGTCGGGCCACTATCATGTCATGTCATTTGTCAAAAGTATACCACAACAGGTCACCATCGTGTCAGGGAACAATTAATATGGCACAAGCATTCATGTGGTACTTAAATACTAGCAGGGGCAAGGACGTGGACTCATGCGGCTCAGGAAAATTGGGCCATAAGCGGCCAGCAAATAATAGGCCATATGCGGCCAGCAAGTGGTTTGGCCTTATGCGACAAACAAATGAATAGTGGCCAGGAATTGAATAAAGGCCATATGCGGCCAAAATATTATAAGGCCATGCGGCCACATTATATAAGCATGCAAACAACCATGCGGCCTTTAAATATTAGCATGCAAAACTAATACTAGCACAGGCCATGCGGCTCACTAATATTCATGCGGCTACAAGGATTGGTCATGCAAATTGCCAGCATAAAAGTGCATATGCGGCTCACTAATATTCAAATAGCTTACGGCCATAACATTGCCAAGTCAATTAAATATTGCCTTAAAATGGCCATGCGACCATAACATTAATTCTCATGCGGCCAAGCTACTGTACAAAAAATCATGCAAGCAAATAATGCTTGCAAGTATAAACATGTATGCTTGCATGCATTAATATAATGCATTAAATAATGCTTGCAAGTATAAACATGGGATTCCCATGCATTAATAACATGCGGCTGGTGCTAAATATAATGCATGCTAAAGCATGCATGCATCAAGTATAATGCATTAAATATATGCATTAAGTATGCATGCGGCTGA
This sequence comes from Iris pallida, assembly GCA_029216955.1. NCBI lineage: Eukaryota > Viridiplantae > Streptophyta > Magnoliopsida > Asparagales > Iridaceae > Iris > Iris pallida. The sequence continues at coordinate 32,432,122 of JANAVB010006599.1, read as the reverse complement.
ACAGTAGTATGCGGCCAATAGTATTTGGAGCACTATTCATGCTAATGCAACTATTCATGCGTTTAAACTAATAATGCAACCATGGAGCCATTACCCATGCGGCTCACTTATAATAGCATGCAAGAAAAGCTTGCATGTAATGCATATTAAATATGTAACATGGCATTTGGCCATATTATATTAAATATTCATAGGCCTATGCGGCTAGCATACTTTATACATGCATGCGGCTACTAAGCTGCTTGCTAAAGCTTAATATATATGCGGCCAAGCTATGAGTTCATGCGGCCAACAACTGTTGGCCATGCAAAATTTAGCTAAATGCATGCAAGCATTTAATGTCTAAGGCCATGCACGTGAATGCTAAGGCGATGCATTAAAATATACATGGCATAAAAATATACTTGGTCATGCATTAAAATATACATGGCATTGGCCTATGCGGCTCAATGCTTAGAGCAATGGCCATGCGGCTTAGGAAAAATGTTAATGGCTCATGCGGCCAATCAAGTGAATGCTTATGCAGCCCAGCAAATAAACATTTGTACGTGGCCAGCTAATACATGCAATTAAATATTCAATTAAATGGCTATGCGGCTCAGAGCAAATATGCTCATGCGGCTCAAAGTTAACAAGCTCATGTGGCTCAGAGTGCAATTAATGGCTCCCACAGAGAACGTGTCCATGAAAAATACCATGGCCTCCATGCTCCTCCAAACCATAATAGGAACCCAAATCCAGACTCCCGTAGGTCAAATTTAGGTAAAATGGAATTTTTTACAACATGGAACCATCAACTAGCAAAAATATGCAAGTTTGATAGATCAAAACTCCTGAAAACTAAAAATACCACAAAGCTAGATTTATAAGAATTTAACCATGGAAATGAAAAATGCTAAGTACTAAAGTAGGTTAGAAATACATGAGGAAGACAATGGAACAACAAAAAAGGAGTTCCCCCATGAAGAAGATGCACTTGCCTATAACTTCTCTCTCAGGTTGGTGGAGAAGTTATGGTGGGGAAGAAGAAAGTTAATGTGGAGAGAGAAATGTATGATGGAATATAAATAAAGAAGGTGGTGGTAGGTGGGAGTGGTTTGGTTCACATAAAATCAAGCAAAACCGAACCATGCAAAACCAAGCCGAACCAAGTCAAGTCGGGCCGAACCAAATAAGGAGACATGCAATACGGGTCAAAATACGTACACGTATACCGAGATACGTAATACGAACCATGGGTATTACAGATATGAAATGACTAAGTAACTACGGAACTAGACTATGTGAATAACCTATGAATGGAACGTATTGAATATAATTACGAGATGTCTAAGCCGTTGGGCGTCGTGCATCAATACGGATGTGTTGGGGCATAATGCCGACGGAGCTTGAGATAGGGATGGTGGATTATGTTTATGGAACGTGAGATTGGTTGGAATGTTATGACTTGTTTCCTATGACGCGTATTGCATGGTCAATGGACACGGATGGCCCGTGCACGGGTGCGACTTCCCTCGGACGGTTACGACCGGGACACCGGGACCGTTCGGCCTAGGAGGGAATTATGTATGGTATTTATGGTACACATTATTCGGACAGGTTGCGACCGGCCAGTGTTGTGATAAGCTATGATATCAGTAAGTTTAGGATCCTTCGGATACTGGGCTAGCAACCCGTATCGAAGCGATCATAGGCTTACACATAAGGATGCCAAGTCCATTACGGTACGAAATACCGTGACCTTCATATAGATAGGGCCGGTGGGCTGAGATTAGAGTTGGGTGCAGGCGCAGGGCCTGCCACCCTTATGCATATGTATAAGTATGGTTGGTTAGTTGCGTGAATTTTATGATTGCTCATGTAAAGTTCTAACCATTGCAGGCTAGGCTAAAGGAGACGGAGAAGAGCACGAATTACTATGTTATGTTCAGATTATGTCTAACTGTATCTGCTGCAGGAACACGATATTGGACACACTTACATTAAGTTGTTATGCATTGAATATTGCCATGAAACTGATCCTAAGGCTAAATAGAAAGATCACCAATTAATGTGCATGTTTCACTAAATCTACTTAGTGTTTGGTTTGGGTGCGAGTGGGTCTTGATTAGTGCAGCGAGGAAGAAAGCACTAATCCCCCACTAGTTTGTGTGCAGGTTCAAGATATGTTCAGCTCGGGGCGGGGCTTGGCTTGGATGCGCCGAGGCATGGAGTCCTTAGCGTTTCAAGAGGAGCTACCGCATAGGTGTTCGGACTTACGACATGGAGATGTTCGGCCGAAGACTAGTTGTTGGCTATAAAGAGGCATAATGTATGGAACAATGTAATCCTTTGTGAGCTAGAGAGATCATAAGTGTTGTATCCAATTGGCATGTTATGTTGGGCTATTCAGATCCTTTGTAACCTTCAGTTCATTATGAATAAAAGAGATTCTTATTGTATACTATGTTTCCTTCCGCTGCTTATGTTATCAATTTGAGATAAACACTATGTGAACCTATTATCTTGTCTTACACGAGCGCAACTCCAGGCTCGTGCGGCATCACGTCCCAACGAGGACGATGATTCGGATAAAATCTAGCGAGGACGAGCGATTTCTCGGACCGGGGCGTGAAAGTTGGTATCAGAGCGGTTCCATCCTCCGGACCGTGAACGAATCTCTTTGACCCTCAGTTGCTTCGCTATCGAATTCAGTTGACTCTAAGTTGTTTCCGTAACCGCATGGCTCATGGATCTGCTTGACGCTACATTGGATGTTCCATACAATAAGTCTATATTAAGTGCGTACATCTGCCACAAGTATGTCGTGACTATCACGCTATCTCCGAGTGCCATCGGAGAATATTGGTTGCACGAAGTGCAACGAGTTATGATATGTTGGTTTTCTGGAGTACAAAGAAGTGGTGAGTCATTGGTTGCATGAAGTGCAACGAATATGGTGATGTTGGTTGCATGAAGTACAATGATAAACGTATTATTGATCGCACGAAGTACAAGCAGTTATGTGTTGTTAGTCGTACGAAGTGCAAAGAGATACGTTTTGTTGGTTGCACGAAGTGCAACGAGTCGATATATGAGACGATACGTGTTATGTGGCTATGCGAATGGTTATGTGTTGTTGATCGCACGGAGTGCAGCAAGTCGTGAACCGTTCGTTGCATCGGTGTAACGAGTCGACATGGTATGATACATATTGTATGGCTATGCGGATGGATAGCGATATGTTAAACGAGTTTGAGTAATGACCTTAAGTATCGAGAGTAAATTGTTGCACGAGTTGTAACGAGTAAGATTGGAAGATCGAGGATGCGATAATAACGAGTCGAGTTGGTCGCTAAGTCGAGTTTGAGTATGTCACGACCCGCTCCCGAATAATCGGACACGAGTCGGACACGCCCAGCCTTTACCGATGGATACGACGAAGTAAGCTGTACAATTTTAAGGAAAACTTCAAGATACAAGATACATAAAACAATACAGCTGCTATACACGTTCCCAGATCAAATCTCCACAATCTATCAATTCAATAGAATATCATCCGAAGACAAATCCGGTAACCAGAATAAATTTATACAATCCTGAATCCTCAATATAATACACATGATACAATTCTAATAAACTAGAAAGAATCTAATCTAGGGCACTGCAACTCTAAGTCCATCCTGAAATACCACTCCACCATCTCCGGGCTCTGACCCAAGGTGGTACCATATTCTCAAAATACCTGCAACGTATCCTGTCAGAAAAAGAGCAAAGTACAACCCCGACAAGAAGTACTAAACAATGTAAACTGAAATGCATGAAAGGAATCGCAATATAAACTATGGTATAAGATAGGAATATGAAAAGGTGGTACATGAATAACGATGAACTATAGTACCAGATCCTGAACAATGAACTATACTATATGTGTAATATGCATTTGAAATAACTATCAGAGTATGTGACCGGCTGGGTAACAATGAACAGTGAATAGTGAACAATGAACAATGGTACGGCTTAGAGTCCTACGTGCACGATGTGAGACCTAAGCTATTAGTCAATGCCTAGCTAAAATAGGATTGGTCACATATCTGTAATATTTTCCCACCCCAATGTACAGGTAAAGAACACTGAACAATGAACTATGAACAATGAACGATGAACTATGAACAATGAACAATGAACGATGAACAATGAACGATGAACAATCGTGTGTACAACGTGTCAATATGAGAACATGAAGCAAGACAGAAATACAGAGTAAAGAGATCGAGTCGGTGTACTTGCCTGATGTTGTTGTAGATGTCAAGTCCAATATCTAGAGAAAATCTGTGATAAGAAGACACAATATTTCTAAGAATATTATTCTAAAACTTAAAACAAACCAAAATGCTTAATTTATGATCTATGTCTAAATAGTCTAATAGCTAGTTCTAAGTTAATACCCATAACCCCTTTATTTTGGCCCAACTCATTATTTAAACAAAATCAGAAAGCCTAAACTTGACCCTCAAAATACTAAACAACTACCTTAACATCAGTAATTCCTTTATTATAAAAACCTCAATCCAACTCCTGCCTAATCCTGGACTCAAGCCCACAATTCAAATATCAGCCTAAAACACTATTACAGTTAAACAAGCAATTATCTAATGGTTAGGTTATCCATGCATATGTTTCTTATTTCTAGTAAACCTGATTCCATGTTTCCAAACAGTGAGATAAACTTGCTAACCACATAAACCTAAAATCTTTATTATATATTAGTTTAGGGGTTCTCCTAAGCAACTAATACAATATAGACTAATAGAACAACATTTCCACTCCTCTAAGTTATTCCCAACCAAGTTTCCTTTGATCCTGAAAGGCCAAGGCCAATATGGATATACTCACATCAGCTAAGGTAATCCTAACTAGTGATAAATAGGCATTCCTTATATTCTGTAGGTACTCCTAATATCCTGTCCAATAGGAGTTTTTTTTCTAAATCAGTTATCCATAGTCAATTTCCTGCTTGTATCATGAATTTGTCAAGCTAAAATCCCAGGTTCCTATTTCCAGAAATGCACTCCTTAAAGGGGGTCAGTCCTGAACAGGAATGTCATCATTAGTCCAATAAAACTGATACAATCAGCTTTACTAGGCTGACACAGTCCAAGATATTAGCTTATTCGGTAAAACTGATAAGCTAAGGCTATAGGAATTATCATTCACTTCTCTAAATATAAAATCTTAACTCCTATCAACAGGGAATGTACTGAGCCAAGGTAATATTTGAAGTAACTACTAGACTGCTGATCAGTGGAATAATCAGCCTATTCAATAAGAAGAATTAAACTTCCATTATAAAACTATGCAGTAAAGATTAGGAATTGGCAATTTAGTTTAACACAGGACATGGGACAGGACATTTATAGGACTTAATGTTCAATTGGTCCTAAGTACTGATGCAAAGAAACACAAATTCAGGCTTAAAGGCTGTGATTCAACCCAACATTGATCTTCCATCCATCATCCACTCAATCTCCCAAACTGAATTTCATCAAGTAACAGTAAGTATCAGGTTTCAAGGTTGAACCCAATACTTAAATCTGGTAACTTCCTTAATCAAAATGAAATAACTGCCAACATCCTACCAATGTCAGCTAATGCTAAGAATCTAAACCAACAAGAACCACAGAGATCCTAACAGCCATCCAACACACCTGCTCGTGTCTTCCATGTCCGTAGAGTTTGGACACTCACACGAATGGTAGCACGGTCTCGACACAAACTCGTCCAATTTCTTCAACCGAACAGAACACCCCCCAATATCAACTAATTCAGTGTAATGGATCAAGAATTGTACCTGAGTCTCCTCAATGGTTTGACACATGAGTGCAGTGTCCAATGATGGTGTCCCCGAGTCCACGGCTTGCCGATACGTTCTTCTGAGCATTTCATCGAACACGTAACGTGCATGAAAAAGAACAGCGATTAAGAGTTTAATTCGAATGGAAATTGACTCCAAAATTAGAGAGAAAACACAAGATCAGATCTAGAGCTCACCAACACAACAATCAGTGAAATCCAAGAATTTAGACAACTGCATCGATCAGAAGACTGTCGATGCTCGATCAAAAACACAAATCAGAAATGTATTGCAATCCTTCAAACAAAGAGAAGTTCACAATCAGGACTTACCAAAACGAGAAGGATGACCACTCGACTTGCCTTCAGCACTCCGTCTTCTTCACAGAGTCGTGCTCTGAGCTTCGATCGCCATGGCCAGCTCGTCGTCGTCGTCGTCGTCATCGTTCTTAGCCGCAGTAGCAGAGACTGGAGGGAAATGAAAAGAATGAGGAATGAATTGAGATTTGAAGAAATAACGGTTGGTTCGGGTTAGCAGGCTTTAGGTTTTCTGGTTATCGGGTTGGGATCAATTGTGGATCCGCGCTCAATGAGATGGGTCGGCTGTCCCGGCCCAAAGGAACTGTTGGACTCAGAATGATTATAATTCTAAGAGCATAGGAAATAATGATTAAATAGGAAAAATTAAGGACAAGGGAATTAGTAAGATGTTGATGAAGGAAACTTGCTTTAGTAAACTTCCAAATTCTAAAATATTAAAGTAAATATACTAATATTTGCAAATATTTAACTGGGTAGATAGTAAACATATCAGCACACATGTTCCAAATAAAGAATGAGTATTAGGAAAAATAAGGAAAAATATATCTAATTAATCGTAATATAACACATGAGTCATAAAGAACTAAACTGAGAAAATATAAAATAGAGCCAAAAACTTAATGCATCCAAATAATCGAAATAATTATTCTGAAATAATAATACTAATCTCATATTCCAGAAAATTACAAAATTTTAATAATTCAGAAAAGCGGGGTTACAGAGTAGGCGAACGGTTATGTTGGCCGAATATCGCGTTGAGCTTTGAATAAGCGAATGTTGCATGTGCGATCGATATGATCGCCAAGGCACGGTTAGATTGAATGTATGTCAAACATGGACGAACGACTATCATGTTGGTCCAAGTTGTTGTGCCGACTATCGAGTAAGCGAACGCTAGATCTGGGATCAGAAAGATCGCCATATGGGATAGTTGGTTGGAAAATAGATGTCGGACCTATGCGGAGTGTGATGTCGAGTAATGACTCGATTTCGAGTGGTATATGCAATACCACTTAGCGACAGCTATATTAAGCCGTTTGGTGACTTGCAATAGAATGCATCAAGACGATTGTGTCGTTATGTTAATTTTGTCCTCAACAGACGGGGTAGTACCAAGGCTCGAGTAGGAATAACTTGATAGAAGTCGATGCAAGTATGCTTCGATGAATTGAGTTAAACGATTATGTACAAAGTCGTACCTATGGATGATATGTCGGACGAGGAGTCGTTAAGTGTAAGTCGAACGATAGGCTGAGCATAGCGAGGGAATATTGTGTTGGGTAAATGGTTGACTCAGACGAAATTGAGCTAAGTCGGTATGAAAACTGTTCGGAACGAGTTGAGTTAGTGCGATGAGTCGGTAGCACGATTGGAAGTGCGAGTTAGGAATATAAGAATGGATATGTGAATTGGAAATTGTGCCGTGATGATGGTAGTTAGTTACAACTGAATGGATCTTGATACGTACAAGACTTGATTCGTATTCGAGTTCAGATAATGGCAGTGATTGCAACGAATTGGAGCTTGTGAGAGAGGAAGATGTTCAAGTTATGCATATCGATGATGGTATTGAGGCGTATCAAAGACGATATGCAATAACTCGGGGATACTATGATCGAATGAACGAAAATTATGTTGAGCATTGTTGTTGGATGAATAAGATGCAAGTTAAGTTGATGTCAGTTTGGATGACAATGATAGGAATGGTTCGGAGAATTTAAGAGTGGTTGGATATTACTTGGATGCAAATGAGAGGATCTTGATTGCTTCGAGGATAACCACAATATTGATATTCTTGTTTTATACGAGTGCAACTCCAGCATCGCACATGCGTTACGCCAAATTACGGCGATCATTCCGCGTGAGCGCTGGTATGATGATTCATCCAGCAGGGATGGTCGAACTTACAAGGCGTGACAAATTGGATTTATACTTGTGGTTTGATGCAAAATTTGTTTGAGGATGGTTTTGATAAGTATGGAATGTGTCGAACTAAGATCACGAATAGGTAAACTCAGACTTGTGGCGAGTAGATGTCATACGACTAGCAAAAATAGTCTGCGGTAATGCATGAGTGATTTGAGTAGCAACGGCACACAATGTGCATAAGTGATTCGAGTAGTAAACGGCGCATCAGTTGTGCGGGGGTAGATGAATTGTGGATTGGTAAATTATGTCGGATTGGACAAAGTCTTACAGAATTGTCGAAAATTGATTTGGATCCGCGATAGGATAGAGCATGGTTCGTTGTAACTGTCCCTCATTGATGATCTTCAATTATCGAGCGTAGTTTCGGGGCAGATGACCCTAGAAGACTTGACCGCCAAATCAAGTGAATATTGAAGTCCCATAGGACGACCCATGAAGCCGTGTAAGAAATTTCGTCGAGGATGTATGATGATGTAGTGAATGTTGAGGATAGGTCTAAGCGATTAAGTATCGTGTTTCGAAAGTTAGCGAGTAGCCTTCGACTAGATCGATATGGTTAGAAAATTTATGATCGATCAAATGGGTACGTAGATAGACTTGATTGATCGATGGTCGAATGGATGTCGAGGAACGTACTTAGCATAGTGATGCGGTAAGGCGATTGTAAGAGTTCTGCAATGCGTAAGAGCGACGAATAGTAGAATAATCCTAAGAATTGTGTCGTAGATCGGGTTGAGTAACGGTTAGGATATGTGTGTTTGGGCATGCGATATATGTTACGTAACGAACTAGTTGGGATTGATTCAAAGATTGAGTAAGGAATTCCAATTCGATCAAGAATCGGAGATGGGCGTATCATAAGAGACCATGGGTCGGAAAGATTGTTGCCTTTGAGCATCGTAGACTCAAGTTGACCTCTTGTGTCGGAAGAGATTAAGCACGATGTCTGGACAAGTTACCTAGCGGGGGTAGCCCCAGACCCGATGCGTAGGTAGTTCGAGAACGTGGATCATGTTGGAATAGTTGTGTGCGAGACTTAGTGCAATGGTAGGCAAAGGAATTTGAGACATATTGGACTTAGTCCATGTCATTGAGGCCAAATGTTATGAATGACTAGATGAAAGACTTGAGTTATGTGAGAGACAGAAAACGATTGGGCGAATAGGTGTTGCAAAGAATTATTGCGATCGGATGCGCAATGACTTAATGCAATGCGAGTGTTAGATGGCCAGCGAGAAACTTATGGGATCGAAGTAACGGTTTTGAGTTAAGTTATATGCAAAAATGTTTGGAAGAGGATTACGTGTTATGGGATAAGGCATACGAGGAGTATTTTGAGAATAGGCGCTAAGATTTGACTAAGTCGAGTACGGATGATTGGTGCTTGAGGATTTAAGTTGATCCTGTTAGCTTTGTCCCGATATCCTACAACTGAGCTTGGCTGAAATGCATATATTGGTGGGATGCCTAAAATATGTGTATGATCCAAACTAAGTTGTATGATTCCAACGATAATAGCACGAGATCGTGAAACGATCTAGCGGAACACTTGGATTTAAGTGTTAGCTTCGGTTCGAGGACGAACCTTATTTTGAGTGGAATATTATGTAATGCCCCGCTCCGCACGGTACATTACGATGAGTCGTTGACTCGAAGAGTTGTGTTGACCCGATGAAGTATCGATGCGAATTGATGCAAAGCATAAGTTTGGTTTGAGCAAGGCATTGACTTCGATTAATCTGGTGTGTAGGCTATGCTTTTACGCTGGATTGTAAAGGGTCAAAATGATGTCCGTGAAACCAAATCATCGTCTGGCAATGGATTGTGGCATGGGCGCGATAGGCCGAATTAATCAAGTAGCTCAACGGAGTGGCTAAGTCAGGAGAGTTAGCTATGCGGCCAAGTTATGGAATCGAGCCGCTTCAGCTCGGCGAAACGACAAGACGTATCGGCTTAAGGTGGACGGATTCTTGACTCTCTCTCCCTATTCCTTTACGTCTAATAAAATATATCCTTGTATGTGTAAGTTACTATCAAGTTAGCGAGCGTGGCTCGACGAATTAAGTATTTTAGTATGTGTCGAACATTAAGATAGAACATTGAACATTAAACAATTGAAGCGACGAGTATCAAGTATACGGATCGCGGTAGGGCGGTAAAGGTAGAACATTGAAAGGAAAATATCGAGATGTGCATCACGTGCACGACTCTGAGAACATTGAACACTAGGCCTAGAATATTGATTATGGCACTGAGCATGCCCTTGTGCACGGAAGCTATGAAATGACTAAGTAACTACGAAACTAGGCTATATGAATAACTTATGAATGGAACGCATTGAATATAAGTACGAGATGTCTAAGCCGTTGGGCATCGTGCATCAATATGGATGTGTTGGGGCATAATGCCGACGGAGCTTGAGATAGGGATGGTGGATTATGTTTATGGAACGTGAGATTGGTTGGAATGTTATGACTTGTTTGCGATGGCGTATATTGTATGGTCAATGGACTCGGATGGCCCGTACACAGGTGCGGCTTCCCTCGGACGGTTACGACCGGGGCACCGGGACCGTTCAGCCTAGGAGAAAATTATGTATGGTATTTATGGTGCACATCATTCGGACGGGTTGCGACCGGCCAGTGTTGTGATAAGCTATGATATCAGTAAGTTTGGGATCCTTCGGATACTGGGCTAGCAACCCGTATCGAAACGATCATAGGCTTACACATAAGGATGCCAAGTCCATTACGGTGCGCAGTACCGTGACCTTCATATAGATAGGGCCGGTTGGCTGAGATTAGAGTTGGGTACAAGCGCAGGGCCTGCCACCCTTATGCATATATATAAGTATGGCTGGTTAGTTGCGTGAATTGTATGATTGCTCATGTAAAGTTCTAACCATTGTAGGCTAGGCTAAAGGGGACGGAGAAGAGCACGAATCACTATGTTATGTTCAGATTATGTCTAACTATATCTGCTGCAGGAACACGATGTTGGTGTCACGACCCGCACCCGCTATAAGGGCACGTGTGCGTAACAACGCCCAGTCCTCACCGTAAAAATAACGTGAAACACTATAGGTTTATTACTCTAACAACAGTTTATATAATATCAAAACCTGTCGAGAATATGGTCAACTCCGAATGGAGGACAAGCAATGATAATATATGAGTACTCAATCACAACTCTAAGATGATAAAGTAAATACTGAATGATAAAGACAACATGACAATAGAAAATATAATATGTCAAGTCCATCACAAAGAATATACAAGTCCAAGTCCAAAGTCTCTAATACTAAATAAAATAATAACAGTCCCGAGAGTAACTGGAGACAAGGTCCAGTACAAAAACCTACTCTATCTACAGGATAGGCGGTATCTCGCCCTGCGGTACTGCACCCTGCTGATCTAGGGTATCTGTCTCTAAACCTACTACGTCCGATGGGTCATAGTAAGTGCAGTAATAGTCCTCCTCTGTATCTGTAAACATTATCAATATATCCGGTCAGGATGGAACGAGTACATAAATCTCATAACAGATCTCAAGATAGAATAAAAGCCATAAGACTGTAAATAGAGCATATACAATAAAATTATGGAGTGTACATATATGTATCATGGCATGGTAAGCTGTAGAGCTAGAACTAGAACAGGAAAGTAGAACTGATCATGGTATGTACACAAATCAGGGTAAGCCATCTATCCAATATGTGTGAGTAGTAGTTTCAACTTGTGATCGGCTTGGACACCTGTAAGTAACTGGCCTAGCTAGTCATAAGTGCGGTATATGACTAACACTGTTCGGGAATGCGGGATGGATTTGATCACAGGCATACGCTACTACTCTCCCACCCCCAACTGGTAGAATGGATCCAAACAGGATACGTCACTTCACGGGATTCTATGAGAAGGGAGCAAGTCTTCTCTAGAATCGGTGACCATATATTGTGCAAGAGCTACAAGGGAGCTTGCACAATACATCCCAAGCTAACAAGGAGTAACATCTCTCATCGAGATCCAGGAATACCAATCCGTGAGAACCATATGTCAGGAATAAGCATATCTACACTAAGTACATGAATCATAACAGTTATCATAAATTGGAAAAAAGTTATCAGAGAATGTACTCGTCTGTGATATGATATAATATGTCAACTGGATCCAATGCAGCGCCTCGAGGACCTATAGATAACAAGACGTATCAATACTATGTTTAGGAAGTAAAGTCAAATCAAATTTAAATCCTTTTAAGTCATTCTAGGTCAAGACACGTCAAACTAGACTGTACAGGGTCAACCTAAGTCATAGTAGGCCTAACCAGGTCAAACTGGGTCAATGCAAGTCAAACGAAATTAAACTAGGTCGATTTAAGTAAACAGTTGACTTACAGTTGACATTTGGTCAACTGGTCAACTCTGGTCAATCCTAGGTCAACTCTAGGTCAGCTTTAGGTCAATGATGACTAACAGTTGACTTTTGGTCAACTGTTCAACTCTAATGGAATTTGGGACTAAATTGGGTAAAGTATTGACCCATGGTTGACTTTTGGTCTAAAAAGTCAACCATGGTCAACCAAGGTCAAGACTAGGTCTAGGCGACTATTTCTAACCATTACCAACCCTTACAACCCATATCCAAGTCCATCTTGAACTCCAAAATCCATATCTTGGCCGTAGGCCAATACCTTAAATTTACCCTTTACAAGGATAAATTCCTAACCTAGTCCAATACCAAGTTAGCCTACCTACGCTTGGTATTTCGACCCGTGCTTCCTAGGGTAGTAGGATACTAGCCTACACTATCATTACCTACCAAGCTTCCTAGGTAGAGTGGACATCCAGTCCATCTTACGGCGTATGTTGCCGATTCACCGATTATCTTGAGTATCGCGAGATACTCAATGATATCGTGCGATACCATCGTCCTACTCCCACACGAAATCCCGATTTCAACTCGGGAGCCTACCCACAAAATCTAATTCACAATATCTAAGTCTCATCCAATTTTGGACGCATTCCGACACTCGGAACTCAATTTTCCTCCTTTTACAAATTTTTGACTCACTCACACACACTCTCTCTAACTCACTCTAAAATCTCCTTCACACACAAACATATCTATATACATATAGACACACACACTCAAACACATCTATATATATATATATGGATACACACACACGCACACACATATCTACATACACACAAACACATCTACATATATACATACACATCTACATATATACATACACATCTACATATATATATGGACACACACACAAATACTCATATATATATATATATATATATTCCTCTCTCAAAAAAAGAAAACCCCTAATAAATCCTTAAACTAGGTTTTAGGAAAACCTACAAAAGCTATGGTCAATAGGTAGAGAATGGTCTCCTCTACATTTATTGTGAAGGAATAAATGAAAAAGAGGAATTTATGGGGGTTTAATGTGCATACCTAAATGGTTGATCTTCTTGAAGAAGAGGGAGCTCCAAAAAGAATGAAATGAAGAGAGAGAGAGATTACTTAAGAGTGAAGTAAAGGGAGGGGGAGTGGCCTATGTGTGGCCGGCCATGGAGGGGTCCTAATGGGTTTGGGTGGAGACCCATTAGGCCTCCACACCCATTAGACTTGGTTTGGGTTGGTTTGGATTTGGTTTGGTTCGGTTTGGTTTGGTTCAACTTCAAACTGACTAATTAAGCCTCTAAATGACTAGTTAAGCCATGGGAGTATGGTTTATGGTTTCTAGCCTAGTTAGGATGGCATGTGGGCCAAGCCCAGCTAGTATGTGGGTCCCACTAGCGTCCAGACTACCCGGGTCTCCAACTTAAGTCCAATTTGGATAAAATTCAAACTAAAACAACCAAATCCCTAAAAATCCTATAAAATCAAATAAAATTCCCAAAAATTATAAAACTTGGAAAATGACAAAAATACCCCTAATTCGAAAACTGGGGGTGACAGTTGGACACACTTACATTAAGTTGTTATGCATTACATATTGCCATGAAACTGATCCTAAGGCTAAATAGAAAGATCACTAATTAATGTGCATGTTTCACTAAATCTACTTAGTGTTTGGTTTGGGTGCGAGTGGGTCTTGATCAGTGCAGCGAGGACGAAAGCACTAATCTCCTACTAGTTTTTGTGCAGGTTCAGGATATGTTCAGCTCGGGATGGGACTTGGCTTGGATGCACCGAGGCATGGAGTCCTTAGCGTTTCAAGAGGAGCTACTGCATAGGCGTTCGGACTTGCGACATGGAGATGTTCGACCGAAGACTACTTGTTGGCTATAAAGAGGTATAATGTATGGAATAATGTAATCCTTTGTGAGCTAGAGAGATCATGAGTGTTGTAGCCAATTGGCATGTTATGTTGGGCTATTCAGAGCTTTTGTAACCTTCAGTTCATTATGAATAAAAGAGATTATTATTGTATACTCTGTTTTCTTCCGCTGCTTATGTTATCAATTTGAGATAAATACTATGTGAACCTGTTATCTTGCCTTGCACGAGCACAACTCCAGGCTCGTGCGGCATCACGCCCCAGCGAGGACGATGATTCGGGTGAAATCTAGCGAGGACGAGCGATTTTCCGGACCGGGCGTGACAGCAGTCCGTCTTCCCCGTGAACGATCCACGGTTGCTCTTCTTTCTTCTTTTTGTTGAATGAACGAAAGGGGGTCTCACCGGCAAGGGAGGGGAGCTAAGGGGGCTGCGACGGTGGGAGGAAGGCGGAGCTGGGGCTTTGGTGGGGGAGGGAGGCAGAGGGGGGGCTGCGACGGGGGGAGGGGGGCTGTGGCGGTGGGAGGGAGTCGGAGGTGGGGCTGTGGCGACCCCAACCCCTCCACCGCGTGCCTTCTCGTCCGTCGAGCTCCTTCCCGAAGCAGTTCGTCGAGCTCCTCCTCCGCCTCCTCGAGCTCCTCCCCGTCCGCAAAGTTCACAAGTTTGCCGAGCTCCTCCCCGTCCACCGAGCTCCTTCTCCGCCTCCTCGAGCTCTCCTCTACGATGTTCGCGAGCCATGCGACCTGGGAGCTCCTCCTCCAAAGTCCTCTTGGTGGCCCTTAGTAAACTTGTGAACTTTATGTTGCTCTTAGTAAAAAAAAATACAAAGGCATGGTTGTCCTTAGTAGATGGGTTGCCCTTAGTAAAAAGGAGGTGACCTTTAACATCTGCCAAGAAGAACTGCCAAACATTGTTTGCTAGTGTATGTACATTTAAACTCAAAAAACTGAGTTTAAAAGGAAAACCAAACCGGCTCAAACTCTTTGGAACAAGGATAATATATAGTTTGTGAGAAGTTGTCGCATTAGTGAGAGGATGTTTTGAAATTGTCACTATTGGGGGTTAAGGGATTTGGAATATTAGGATAAAAAAAGAGTTCAAAGTAGTCTTTTGGTTTTTATTTTTCTTTATAAGAGGGTTTTATGCATACTTCATTGTACTTCGTTAGTGAAAGATTAGCAAATCCACACTAATATCATTACAATGTAAAAAAGAGAGAATTGCATTAATCTAAATAAAAACTGGAATAATTAACCCAAATGGGCAATGAATTTATTTATATAAATGGATCAAGAAGGATTAACATTTACTTGGTATGTTCACTAATATTTATTTTAAAAAAAAGGGAAAAACTATACTTTTGGTTACTGAATGTTTGTCTAACCAAAGTTTTAGTCATTCAAAGATATTTTTCAAAAATTTAGTCACTGAATGTTTGATTTTCCCAAAAAAATGGTCACTCTGTTAAATTGTTATTTATTTTATTAACGATTTTTGTTGACATGGCATATTATGTGCCATGTCAGTCGTTAAGTATGACGTATCACATCCACGTGGATTATTTTTGGGTTTTATTTTGCAAAAAAATTCGTTTGGGTATTAAGTTATGTGTCATGTTTCAATGTTTATGACATGATATTTTTATTTTTTTTAAACTTAATACCTAAACGATTTTTTTGAAAAATAAAATTCAAAAATAGCCCACGTGAATGTGCCACGTCATACTTAACGACTGACATGGCACATAACATGCCATGTCAACAAAAATTGGTAATAAAACAAACAACAATTTAACAGAGTGACCTTTTTTTGGACAGCCAAACATTCAGTGACTAAATTTTTAAAAAATACCTTTGAATGACTAAAACTTTGGTCAGACAAACATTCAGTGACCAAAAGTATAATTTTCCCTTAAAAAAATATGTTATCCCAATTTATGATTTTCTGCCATTAGCCCTTAGCCCTTAGCCTTAGGTATAGGTATCTGATTGTAGATGATACAACACTCCCGTTCATCGAAGTTCAACATATAAGTGCTCAAAGTACCACCCGACGCCATGACGCTTCGCTCTATAAGACATTCAGATTAAGGGGTTGTTTGGTTGGGAGGGAGTGAGTGGAAAGTGGGGGTTTTGGACGAGAGATGTAGCAACTCCCTCGTCACTTTCACAGATCCGGTGTTTGGTTGCAAGTAGAAATTGAGAGGGAAGTGGGGAATCTCTGGCTCCCAACAGTGTCTTGTCCCCTCACCGAGTTACTCTCCACCTACACCAAAAAATGGGAGTAACTCCGGTGGAGCTCCTCGAGACTCCTCACTTTTGCAGGCCAGTTGCTATTTGGAAGAGCCTTTTCGCTCCAGTCACCCCCTTCCTCCCGCGCTCGACAGTTGGGGAAAAAATTTTGCAGAGGTAAAACTTTTTCCTTGTGTTCGAGGCTGTACATTTTTGGGAAAATTTTGGGAAAAATTAGGTCACCGGATCTGTGAAAAATTTATGAAAATTTTGGGAAAGATACTATCCTTGATTCTTCAGATCTGCTTGTTTGAAATAGAAATAGTAGTTGTCCGAAAATTACTATCCTTGATTCTTCAGATCTGCTTGTGAAAATTCGTTGTCAGGAATTTTTTGGGAAAATTAGTTTGGAAAAATAGTTCGAAAAATTAGTTCGAAAAATATTCCCAAAATTTTTCGAACACATCCGGATTGTCAGAAAAATTGTAGATCGAAAAATTACTTGTCTGCAAATTTTGGGAAATATAATATCCCTGATTCATCATATCCGGGTGTGAAAATTTGGGGAAAATTACTATCCTTGATTCATCAGTGCATATATGAAAAAAAATTCTTTATTTTATATTGGGCTTAAATGGTGAGGAATAATAGGCTATATTTTCCAGATCGGGTTGTTTTCTTCCAGATCTGTTTTTTTTTTCAGATCTGTGTATTTTACTCCAGATCTACGAACTTGAACAATATAAAATAAAGAATAAAAACACGAGAATTGACTCTTTATTTATGATTCATTGTTTTTGATTTTTATGTAGATGGATTTGTCGAATCCTAACGATCCATTACTTAATGCGGCAATCGCTAGTATAATAACAGTCATAACCATAATTATGACTCTAATTGAAATGGAGGACAATGACCGACGGGGCATTGCACGGGAACCCTCCCTAATTAGAGAACAGTGGAGGCAAGAACATATGTATCGAATTTTGACAGCCGGACCAAATAACTGTGTCAACTATCTAAGGATGAGTAAAGGTGCTTTCTACGGTCTCGTAAATATTCTTCGTTCCAATGGGTCACTGCACGATATGAGATATATTTGTGTAGAGGAACAACTTGCCCTATTCATGTACAAGTTGGGACATAAGTCCAAAGATAGAGTATGTGGCATTAAATTTATTCGGTCTGGAGAAACAATTTTTAGGTATTTCAATAAAGTTCTAGGTTCAATTTCTACCATCCGAGAACGATTTGCGAGGCAACCCGGTTCCGAAACTCCATTGGAGATAAGGAATTCAGCGGATTGGTTCCCGTACTTTGAGGTAAACTAAAGTTATTTTAATAAAAGTCTTATGCTAATGTAATGTAGTAGTAGTAGACATTAACAATGCATTTTATTGAAATTTAGGATTGCGTAGGGATGATAGATGGCACACACGTGCAGGCTACCCTCCCAGCATCTATAGTAGCGAGGTTTAGGGGTAGAAAACAAGTAACACAAAATGTGTTAGCTGCTTGTACTCCTAACAAGATGTTCATATATATCCTTGCTGGTTGGGAAGGTAGCGCCAATGACATGACAGTTTAAAGGATGCGCTTTCTAGGCCATCTCTACATGGCCTGAAGGTCATAACAGGTAAATAGTTTGAACCATTCACACATTTCTGTTTTTCTTTTCCACAAGTTGCTTTCGACATATAAGAATGAATTAATCTGCAAATTTTGTAGGAAAGTATTACTTGGTTGATGCTGGCTACACCACGATGCTTGGTTTTATTGCTCCTTATCGTGGAGTTAGGTACTACATCAATCCTAAGAAGGATCGTCACCCTAGCAATGCAAAGGAACTATTCAACTATAGGCATTCAAAGTTGCGTAGTAAAATTGAATGTGCCTTTGCTACGTTGAAGAACCGGTGGTGCATACTAGAGAAGAAAAAATTCCACGACTTTCCTACCCAGGTTGATATTGTACTAGCATGTTGTGTTTTACACAACTAAATTCTTGGAGTCGACCCTAAATACGAGTTAGTTGTGGATGACCCGACTAACTTTGAAGGAGAAGACGTTGAAGAAAATTTGTTCCAATATGAACAATACTCCCAGACTAGTACACAAGTCCAACGAACCGCCAAGAAGGCTTGGGAAGACATGCGTGATCAAATTGCACAACACAGTGGCATGATTACTGTACTGGAAATGGTAGGGTACAAGTATAATTTAAATGATTCGTGTACTTGTTTATTAAAGGGTTGTTTTTTGTTTATGTGTTATTTTTGAATTAACAGTACGCTCTATTTCTACCCTGTTTTAGGTATATTTTAATTATGCAAATTGTTATCATTTCTCAACAACTTTCAATATATACATGTGAACAGGTAAAATGGGAGATAACTTTCCAACCTATCGACACTTTCAAACACATACGGGTAGTCCTTTCGCACCCCCTCGATTGAATAGGAGGTCGTTGGGAGGAAGTACGGATAGTCAAGGGAAAAATATAGAAGAAGAACGGGGGCAAGATAGGGTCACACACCCAAGTCCAATACGACCCATTGCAAATCCTATGCTAGACACAAATTTGGGATTCCATGTAGATCCTTACATGGATACATATTCGTACATTCTTAGCGAAGGTTCAAATCTCCAATCTAAAGAAAAGTATGAAAATGTTGACAACCAAGTTGAATCTCCTCGAAAGAAACAACAAAAAAAGCATGTGGCACATAAGGGTAAGAATGTCCAAAAAGAAGGAACACCCAACAAACGTTGGGAGTATGAACACACGGACGAGCTCCTTAAGATCCTTGCAAAAGAAGTGGAGGACGGTAGAAAGTGTGATAAAGCTTTTAGAGGGAGTTCCTACAAACTAGCCTCCAAATTAGTAAATGAAAAGTTTGGTACTTCTTATAGTGTGAGCAATGTTGTCAATCATATGCGTGGTTGGAAGGTGAAATGGTTATTGATTTTGAAGGCAAAAGATTTGTCAGGTGCGGGTTGGGATGAAGAAAATATGTAACTCCCCTTCCCGATTTTTTTTTAAATTTTTTTTTATTATTTATATTTAATCTTCTAGGAATTATTAGGAATTCTCTAGAATTTTTTTGATTATTAAATAGTGGGGAAAACCTATTTTTTAGGACTTCTAGAATTTATAGTGGTAGCCTAAATAGCAAGTATTGACCCCAAATATTTTTCTAGGGCTCATTATGCTATTTTATATTTTCTGGAATTTTTCCATAATTTTTGGCAATATTTAAGTATTTATTTATTATGATTTATATATTTTTTAAAGGCTTTAATATTTACTATAAGATCATTTGAGACTATTTTCAGACAAATTATTTTTATCTAGGTTCTAGGTGGTAATAATATTTTTTATAATTTTTTAGGATTTTTCTAGAATTTTTAGGAATTTATTTGGAGTTATTTGGGTTTAATTTGGTTTAGAAAACAGTTTTCTGAATTAAATACCCAGTCAGCAATTAGGCTGGCCCACCCGTCAGCCACCCGCTGAAAGCGGGCGGGCCCAGCTGTCAGTTGACGTGGCTGCTGACTCAGCGCATTTTATGACTCGGCTGCTTAGCCGAGTCCTAGTCGGCTCAGCCAACCCGCGCCAACATCTGGCCGTTGGCTTAATTGCGGGAGCGTGGAGATGGCGACACGTGTCCATAAGCCGACCCGACCCGACCCAGCCGCTGCTTTATATATATATATTATATTTTCGGTTTCTTTAGAAACCCTAGTTTATTGCTGGCCGACTTTTGTGGTTTTGATCCCGGCGATCCCCCGACTTCCCGAGGTGATTCCCGTCAACCCCGACCTCATTTTTGTGCGCCATTTTTTTTTGTCAGATTCGTATCGAGGTAAACTCTCTGTCTATGTAATTTATTTTCGTAAATTTTGAACATGAATTTCTGAAAAATTCGTAGAGTGTCGGTTGTCCGAAACTTGACACGTTTCAGTGTTTTCGAGATTCCGGGAGAACCAGAAATCGAAATCATGATCCGTTTAAAGTTTCGAAAAGCTAACATAGAGATCTACGACATATATTTTTCTCAGAAATTATTTCGTTAATTTAATATTTTATTTATTCTGTTGAACTCAGAACTGATTATTTGATCTCCGTTTTGGTCACGATTAGCCATAATGGCGATATCTTTTGACCAAAGTGTGATTTTGAGGCACGGTCAATTCCAGCACACTCGTGGCACTGAAATATATCAAGGTGTACTTTCAAAATCTAGGGTTCATAGCGTTTGACTAAAAAGTCAACGGCACATCTCGATTTGCGTGCCATAGTTTCCGAAATTGAGAAACACGACTTTTGATGGCCAAACTTGCATATGTCGATTATATTCAGATTATTATTAGGTTAAATTAGGTTTTTAAGTAAATTATTATAGAATTAATTATTATTAAACTTAGTAACCCAACTAGCCACTATTTAGAACTAGAACATTAGAATTAATTTGTGGTTTTCGTGCACTGTTCGTGGTGCGTTGTATGTTATAGGTTGATAGCTTCTAGATCGGCTTTTCCTTCACCCTCGGCTTGTGACTACGATTTATGCAAGGATTCAGGCAAGTGCACTTTCTGATTGCTTTCCGATTCATAGTAGTCTTATCATTTCATGTCTATACATATATCTTGCTGCTTGTTGACACGCTCGTCACACGGAGTAGTCGGGAGGGGAAATACTAAGTAAATATGTGAACAAACCCAATTATATTACTGAACGATAGGTAAGTCATACACACTCACGTATGAGTTAGCCGTACCATTACTGAACGATAGCCATCGTATGATGTGTCGTATTAGCCCAGCCGTTCACGTATTAAAAGGTATTTCACACCACATAGGTAGATGTCTTTTATTTTTCCTTTTACTTTTCCACCGTGCCATGTCATCAGTTTTCTTACTAGCTTTCATATTCCATATGCTATTTTTATGTCTTGTTAATTCTATTATGTTTTCGCACTGTCGTCGGTTTGTGTACTTGTTCCAATCCTGACTGGATAACCAACATTTTTCAGGTTTAGCCGCTATCACTCTTAACACTGGGGAAGACTTGGGTATGCTGAAGGCAACTTAAAAATAGATAGCCATTGTATCATTCTATTAATTGTAAAACTTTGTATTTTCCTTTAAACATAAATGTTGTAACTGTTGTAATAAATTTAGTAATGTGAATGAGCTGCAAATGCTTTATTTTGAGCATCTATTTCTTGCGGGCTTGACAGCGTTCTACCGCCGACTCTGCGGTGTAGGATGGCTTGGACACGTCTCGTATCCGAAAAGCGGGTGCGGATCGTGACAAGTTTTTGTGGTAGCCCATGCAGGTCGGTTTTCGCAAAAGATTACGAACTCGTGATGGTACGGTAGTCGTACTGTTGCGAGCCTGCGCCAAGAAATGCTCATTCACAATTAGGATTAAAATGATTTAAGAGAATGACTAAGACTAGGAGTCCCTTGTTCAAATTGACCGTGGGGTAGTTAAGGTTATTAGATAGGCCATGCAATTTAGATAACTTGCTAGATTCTATATGTACACTATTACCCTTGATATGACGACATAATCCAACGTGGGTATACTACTCACTTGGCTAGTTAGGCTTTCCCTAGAATTAAGGCTATAATTTTGATAACCTATTCAGTTTTCTTTTGTTCTTTGTGGATATACTATTCGCTTGCTATGTTAGTCTTACCTAGAATTAAAACTTTAACCTTGATGAACTGTTTAAATTTCTTTTGCTTCATTAGATATAAATCTTATATCATAAGTTAGAATTGCCTATTTTAAAATTCTATTTTGCTGTAAGGAGTTAGTTTATAATTTCTGATTATGTTATTTGTGTATGAATTTCGAGTTAGATTTTGATTCTCACAAAACTCGAACTACTTGTACCTCCTTTCCAAAACTCTCGCGTACTTATATTTTCACTATCTTGACCAACACTGCTATTACAGCCTAGTTTTTGCAAGCTTACTCTTTTATTGAGCTTGATTCGAGACATATGTTTATTGGGGACGCCCGCTAACATATTGCCTAATCAGAATCATTGTATTACGGTCTGATCAACCATGATGCAATTGGTTCGCTCTTCATCTAATTTTCCTACGTGGATTGAGATATAGATATCCAGGATCTCATCCGCGATTGCTTGATAATTTCTCTTGAATTATATATTCGCCTTTGAATCACGTAATTGTGTTCAACGACATCTCTTGAACTCTTTATTGTTTTCGTCTTCACTGATTGGAAAGACGAAAGCTCGCAATTGATAGATAGATATAGAGTATTCCCATGGCTATGATAGTTGTATACGAAAGTGTAGCTACCATCGGCCAGCCCTGTGACAGGAACCTTGCCACCATATCCTAGCCTCTAAGGTGGGTAGAAGTCCTCGGAGTTTCGGAGATACAAAATGACTAGAAGGAGGACACAACTATTTTGAGAAATTAATTTGAAAAGATTAAAGAAGTAGTGGATTTATTTTTTTATTTTGAATTTTAAGCATGTTTATGAGTTAGAATTTCGAGGACAAAATTATTTTAAGGTGGGTAGATTTGTAACTCCCCTTCCCGATTTTTTTTATTATTTATATTTAATCTTCTAGGAATTATTAGGAATTCTCTGGAATTATTTTGATTATTAAATAGTGGGGAAAACCTATTTTCTAGGACTTCCAGAATTTAGTGTGGTAGCCTAAATAGCAAGTATTGACCCCAAATATTTTTCTAGGGCTCATCATGCTATTTTATATTTTATGGAATTTTTCCATAATTTTTGCCAATATTTAAGTATTTATTTATTATGATTTATATATTTTTTAAAGGCTTTAATATTTACTATAAGATCATTTGAGACTATTTTAGACAAATTATTTTTATCTAGGTTCTAGGTGGTAATAATATTTTCTATAATTTTTTAGGATTTTTCTAGAATTTTTAGGAATTTATTTGGAGTTATTTGGGTTTAATTTGGTTTAGAAAATAGTTTTCTGAATTAAATACCCAGTCAGCAATTAGGCTGGCCCACCCGTCAGCCACCCGCTGAAAGCGGGCGGGCCCAGCTGTCAGTTGACGTGGCTGCTGACTCAGCGTATTTTATGACTCGGCTGCTTAGCCGAGTCCTAGTCGGCTCAGCCAACCCGCGCCAACATCTGGCCGTTGGCTTAATTGCGGGAGCGTGGAGATGGCGACACGTGTCCATAAGCCGACCCGACCCGACCCAGCCGCTGCTTTATATATATATATTATATTTTCGGTTTCTTTAGAAACCCTAGTTTATTGCTGGCCGACTTTTGTGATTTTGATCCCGACGATCCCCCGACTTCCCGAGGTGATTCCCGTCAACCCCGACCTCATTTTTGTGCGCCATTTTTTTTGTCGGATTCGTATCGAGGTAAACTCTCTGTCTATGTAATTTATTTTCGTAAATTCTGAACATGAATTTCTGAAAAATTCGTAGAGTGTCGGTTGTCCGAAACTTGACGCATTTCAGTGTTTTCGAGATTCCGGGAGAACCAGAAATCGAAATCACGATCCGTTTAAAGTTTCGGAAAGCTAACACATAGCTCTACGACATACATTTTTATCAGAAATTATTACGTTAATTTAATATTTTATTTATTCTGTTGAACTCAGAACTGATCATTTGATCTCCGTTTTGGTCACGATTAGCCATAATGGCGATATCTTTTGACCAAAGCATGATTTTGAGGCACGGTCGATTCCAGCACACTCGTGGCACTGAAATATACCAAGGTGTACTTTCAAAATCTAGGGTTCATAGCGTTTGACCAAAAAGTCAACGGCACGTCTCGATTTGCGTGCCATGGTTTCCAAAATTGAGAAACACGACTTTTGATGGCCAAACTTGCATATGTCGATTATATTCAGATTATTATTAGGTTAAATTAGGTTTTTAAGTAAATTATTACAGAATTAATTATTATTAAACTTAGTAACCCAACTAGCCACTATTTAGAACTAGAACATTAGAATTAATTTGTGGTTTTCGTGCACTGTTCGTGGTGCGTTGTATGTTATAGGTTGATAGCTTCTAGATCGGATTTTCCTTCACCCTCGGCTTGTGACTATGGTTTATGCAAGGATTCAGGCAAGTGCACTTTCTGATTGCTTTCCGATTCATAGTAGTCTTATCATTTCATGTCTATACATATATCTTGCTGCTTGTTGACACGCTCGTCACACGGAGTAGTCGGGAGGGGAAATACTAAGTAAATACGTGAACAAATCCAATTATATTACTGAACGATAGCTAAGTCATACACACTCACGTATGAGTTAGCCGTACCATTACTGAACGATAGCCATCGTATGATGTGCCGTATTAGCCCAGCCGTTCACGTATTAAAAGGTATTTCACACCACATAGGTAGATGTCTTTTATTTTTCCTTTTACTTTTCCACCGTGCCATGTCATCAGTTTTCTTACTAGCTTTCATATTCCATATGCTATTTTCATGTCTTGTTAATTCTATTATGTTTTCGTATTGTCGTCGGTTTGTGTACTTGTTCCAATCCTGACTGGATAACCAACATTTTTCAGGTTTAGCCGCTATCACTCTTAACACTGGGGAAGACTTGGGTATGCTGAAGGCAACTTAAAAATAGATAGCCATTGTATCATTCCATTAATTGTAAAACTTTGTATTTTTCTTTAAACATAAATGTTGTAACTGTTGTAATAAATTTAGTAATGTGAATGAGCTGCAAATGCTTTATTTTGAGCATCTATTTCTTGCAGGCTTGACAGCGTTCTACCGCCGACTCTGCGGTGTAGGCTGGCTTGGACACGTCTCGTATCCGAAAAGCGGTTGCGGGTCGTGACAAAATAAGATGGTAATTTTGGAGGAAGAAAGCCACGAGGACCTTAAGAAGGTAAACATGTTAGCATTGTGTATGCTTAGTTGTGTATTTTTATTACTAACGATTGTGTCCTATTTGGTTGATTTGTCTAGGCCAAATCAAGACTAGCACCATGGATTAACACTCCGATAAGAAACTACGATCTACTACGTATTACTTGTGGGGATGATCATACAAGAGGAGACAATGCGAAAGATGTTTGTAAAAATTAGGGACCAAGAGAGGATTATATCGATCTTGATGCTACTCAAAATGTCTCACAAGAGAAGAATGTAATGTCCCAATCTTCCAAATCCTCAAGAGGAAAACGTCGTAGGGAGCCCGACGTGGCTAGTGAAGCCATATCTAATTTGGTGAATCATGTTTCTAGCATGGCAAGTGCCCTTTGCACGGGGTTCATGACCCCGATTGAGAAGGTGGGTGCAAAACTATTTGCCTTAGAGGGTTACGAGTCCCATGTGCTTAAGAAGGCCTATAATTTTCTTTGCAAGGATAACTTTGAGGCAACTAAGTTCGTAGGTTTGCCAGAGGCATTTCAACGGAAATGATTGGATACCTTCATATTGGAAAATGAGGATGTTTGAGGGTTCGAATGTCTGCTTGCTCCTTCTTATTTTGGTGGGTTCGTAGGCCTGTAATCTGTAATTTGCTTCTTCTTATTTTGGAGGGATCCTATGTAGGATGTCCTGACTGTTATTTTGGGGGCAGTACAATATCTTCCAGTAAACTGGTACTGATGATGGATGGGAGGGATCCTATGTAGGACCCTGAATGTTTTGTTGTTCATAACCTGTTGTATATATGCTACTGCTGCTTCTGTTTTTCATAACCTGTTGTATATACTGCTGCTTCTTCTTTCCACAATGCTACTGCTGCTTCTGTTTTTCATAAACTGGTACTGGATATTCCCTGTAATATATGTCTCATACCATAGTTACTTATATTTCTAACTTGGTGAATCATGTTTCTAGCATGTCATACTACGTAGTATTGAAAGGAAGAAAGCCGAGAGTTTACACAACTTGGCCAGAATGTTTCATGCAAGTTAATGGGTTTAAAGGCGCTTGCTATTTCAAGTGCCAAGATTATGATGAGGCGGTGAGTTACTTCGAGTCGAAGATTAAGGTTAAACGAAGTGAAGTTAAGGAGGAAGTTGTAGTCAAAGGGTGTCCAATGGGCAATGTTATTTTCTTTGGTTGCCTTGTGTTACTTGCATCGATTATTGCGCTTGCTTATCTTATATAAAAGCTATTACGAAGGAGACATAGTTTGCAACTGCTATTGTACTGGACTTTTGGAGACTATGATGATTAATCCAATCATGTTTCTGCTTTTGTACTGCTTGTTTGCAGGAATAGGCTCCCAATGAGGATTACAAGGGTGTGGCCGCGCTGAAAAGATAAAGTTGGTGGCCTCCCCCACCAATTTGGTGATGGATGGAGGTAGCAAACTTATACCTACACTGTACACTATGATGAGGAAGGTGCAACCTTTGAGTCTACATAAAATTGGCAATGATGAGTCATGGTGAATCCTTTGAGCCAATTTAACTTTAAATTTCTTCTTTCTTGTTTTTCATTGTGGTTCAGTTTTTTCAGGTTTATGACTTATACTTTTTTCTACATCCCTTTAACTTATATTCCTTTTTCAAAATGGGCTATGACGAGATTCACATGATACATGTTCTGATACATGTTCTTATATACATGTTGATACCTATCCGATGATGAGATTCTCAGGAAATGTTGGAAATGTGGGAAATGTTGGTTCCAGGAAAGATGAGATTATCATGATACATGTTCTTATACATGTTCATATGTGGCCTATGGTGATCTCCTCAAGATACATGTTCATATACATGTTATGATACATGTTCAGTGGCCTATGTTGGAAATGTTGGTTCCAGGAAAGATGGTTGGAAATTTTGGCAATGCGGGAATGTTGGTTGTAATACATGTTCAAGTTCAAAAATTCTAAGCCCATTTCAAACTTTACTTCACTTTCATTTGTTTTCATGCTTCAAGTTCAAATATTTTTTGTTCAATTTGTTGGTTTTTTTTGTTCATTATGGTTTTTTGATTTCCCAGGTTTTCGATTTATACTTCTTCTTATGTTGCCTATGTTGGAAATGTTGATATGTGGCCATTGTTGATATGTGGCCTATGTTGGAAAGTTTGGAAATGTTGGACATGCTATGGTGATAGATATTGGGCATGTTGATATGGGAATGTTGGTTCTGATATGTTGATATGGAAAATGTTGGACAGGCTATGGTGAAAGATATTTTTGCAATGTGTTGACATGGGAATGTTGGTTCTGATAGATATTGGACATGCTTCTTACTTTGAAATGTTGCTTCTTACTTTGGAATATCTGGTGATAGATATTTTTGCAATGTGTTGACTGCCTGGACAATTGGAAACCCCTGACTGTTATTTTGCTACTTTGTTGTGACTGCAGTTTAGATTTTGAGTTTTGAATATCTGATGCTAGTTCAGTTTTGGCTGGGAATGGCTTCTGAGACATTCGAAATGGGCTATGATGAGATTCTATGATGAGATTCTCTGGATACATGTTTTGATACATGGTCTTATACATCTAAAAATTTGGAAATTTGGGAGATAATTGATAAAATGTGACAATTTGAACAATTGGAAGTGCATGGCTGGGATACTACAAGCTCTGAGCCTGTTTTGATACATGGTCTTTTTCTTCTGATACATTGTCTTCTGATACATTATTGATATTTTTTGGATACCATGCTTTGGGGGCTATGCTTTGGTTTCCTGATACCATACTCCCAGCCTTGATATTTCTAAGTTTTAGTTCTACTCTGAGCCCATCATGCTGTCCTGCCATGAATTATGAATGTTTCAGTTTTCTAAGTTCTTTTGGTTCTCTCTGCATTTTTTATGCTTCTGCTTCAATATTACCTCTTCATACACATGTTATGTGAGCTGTTGATGCCAAGAAGTAATTGGCACATTTCAAACATATAATGTTCCTGCAAAGAAGCTTGTGTTTCAATGACTTGTTTGTTTCTTGTTTGTTTCTTGCAAAGAAGCTTGTGTAGTAGACTAGTTTGTTTCTTGTTTGTTTCTTGCAAAGAAGCTTGTGTTTCAAAATGGGCTATGATGAGATTCTCAGGATACATGGTCTTATACATCTGAAAATTTGTAAATTTGGCAGATAATTGAAAATTTTGACAATTTTGATAATTTTGACAATTGTGTACTCCATTGTCTTCTCATACATGTTACACATTCTGTTGGTTTCTGTTTGCTTTGGACAATTAGGACAATTTGGCCATTTTTTTCCACTGTTTGCTTTGGACGTAAGTTTGTTTCAACTTCGTTTCAAGAATAACTTGCTCTCAATTGTCTAACTATTTTGTATGCTACACTCTAAAATTCTTCTTTGTCTTTGTACTAGGAATATGAAAAAAGATAATATATTTAATAATATTAATTTATTTATTTTATTTTATTCTATTTGATAAAATGGTTGTGAAACTTCAAAGTGTAATATTGATATAACTTAAATTACTTTTATTTTTTTAATATATACAAAACAAGAAGTTGGGGGTAACCATACCTAGGTTTACCACATCTCCAAAAAATTTCCACTTTCAACAATCCAAACAACCGAACTACTTTTTTTCAATTACAACAACCATCCAAACACCAAACAAATTTTTCTTCCACTTGCAGCAGACAAAAATTACTCCATCCAAACATATTTTGGAAAGTGCTACTTGCCGCAAGTCAACGGAAACTCATCTTGCTGCAAGTGCCACTTTCATACTTCCAAAGAGTTACATCTACCCAAACAGGCCCTAAGTGCAGCATTACAAATGGTTCGAACATTCTTCAGAGAAATTGTCCTCTTCTTTCCGGACGCATTCCACAGCGGTATCCTCCAGGAAAACATTAGTGACTACTCTTGAAAGGACCGAGTATATTATTGTATCTGGTCATATTTTGGAGTCAACAATTTAGACATTTCTCTTAAACCTCAATCATATACTTATATTGAAAAAATTTCATATGGGAAGTTGGTAAAGTTCTATATTAATATTTGCATATCTAAACCTTATTTATTTGAGGACCATGTCTAACCAAACTGGACCTTAGAGCATCTCCAACCCTATTGTCTTATTTTGTATTGTGATTCTTAGATGGCATGAGACGCAAGACAATATCTTCTATAGGTGACAAGATTATATTCACAAACGACAATTAGTTTCAAAAGTCTTCTCACTACTAAAATAAGGCAAATTAGCGACGTCATTATACGTCGCTAATAATGGAAACTACGTCGCTAATCTTAATTAGTGACGACTTTAGCGACGGAAAATGAACGTCGCTTTTAAGCTAGTCGCAGATGGCACATTCGTCGCCCTACATCGCTATTTGCGACGTCAACGTCGTGTCGCTAGGGTCGTCGCAAAGTTAGCGACGTAGAGCGACGAAAATGTTACGTCGCAAACTTAGCGACGTCGGGCGACAACTTAGCGACATTTTGTTCTATTTACGTGATGACGTGGCAAGCCTGCCACGTCAGCAATGTGGCGACGTACAGCGACGTAACGCCGCTAATCAGCGATGTATAGCGACGTCCACTTCCCGTCGCTATCCGTCGCTATACGTCACAGAATAATAAAAAAATATTTAAAAAAATAAAATGTGTATTTTTGTTATACTGTGTGTCTGTGTTTACAGTGTGTGTGAAGTGCAGTGTTCGAACCATCGACAGTTTTGCTTACTGTTCTATATTTTATCTTGGATAAAAAGAGGAACAGTTCATGGTGCACTTCTCAGAGCTTCCTCTTCACGTCCTTCCTCTTCACTTTTCAGAGCTTCCTATTCACATATGGTTACAACCCAAATACCCTAAACTCTGATACAACTAACCAAGTGACCCCAAGCCTCTGATACATACTAGACACCCTATAGATTAGACCCTCTGATACATGATACTAAGGCTAACCCCCATGCCTATGGCCTAGTGTCACGAGTCAATGGCCACTTGGGCAATTACCAAAAAGGAGGGTGTTCCCTGCTACTGTCACTGCTCTGTGGCAGAGCCAAGGGCAATGCAGTAGCCAAAGCAAACTCTACTTTTCCTTGCCTCATGCCTATTGTCTGCAGTGCCTAGCCAAGGCCACTGCTCTCTGGCTACTAGCAAATGCAAGGCAAATGCCTAAGCCAAAATCTGTCAAGACAAACCATGCTAACCCAAGCACTGCAGGCCACACATGTATATGGTTTCCTATAAACCAACCCATCTAAACACCTGCACTCGACCATGGGGCACTCTCCTGTGCATCCAATGCACAGGTCTAATGGCCCCTAAACTTGTCACACCCCATCCTGCCATTAAGTTGCTGCCTATTAACACAGGTAACTCTCCTATACATTCATACTTCTCACACTCTCTTCCTCTGTGATACATGTATTTGTTACATCTGTTACATCCGCTGCCGCTACCGCTGCCTATTGCACTAACAGTATGTTAGTATCCCTCTACTAATCCTATTGGACATAAACCCATCCGAGCCACTCTCGGAATTTCTCCATGGGTGATATCAAACCCATCCTAACTTCCTAATGAGGACTCAAAAGAGCCTCAAAATCGAACCTATGGATTCAAAACACACACAATAGCTGTGTGTGTGTGTGTCCGTGTGTATCTGTGTGTGTGTGTGTGTGTCCGTGTGTCCGTGTGTGTGTGTGTGTGTGTGTGTGTGTGTGTCCGTGTGTCCGTGTGTGTGTGTGTGTGTGTGTGTGTGTGTGTGTGTGTGGGGGGGGGGGGGGGGGGGGAGAGAAGGAGGAGGAGGAGTGTTAGGGTTTACCGGAGAGAAGGAGGAGCAGCTCGGATTGGGGGAGGAGGAGCTCGAGGAGGAGGAGCTCGGGGGGGGAGGGGAAGGAGTCGTCGGAGGAGGAGGGAGTCGCCGGGGGGGGAGGGAGTCGCCGTAGGGGGGAGGGAGTCGCCGAGAGCTCCGCACGAAATATAAAATTTTCGAGTGAGGGGAAAAAAGGAAACAGTCCCGTGCCCTAAGTAAAAACATTAGCGACGTCAACAGTCGACGACGCTAAACGTCGCAAACTTTTAATATATGGCGACATATTTTAATAATATGTTGCTGAACGTCGCGGAATAGCGACGTCATTTATCTACTGTCGCTGAACGTCGCTATTCATCGACGATTTGTGATGTCAATATAAGGGCGTTGCTATATTACATATTTAGCGACGGTATTTTGTTCCGTCGCTAAACAACGTCGATAATATAACATATTTTAGTAGTGTCTCTAATGCAAAAGTATTGAGAAGACAATACAAAATATTTTTTTACAATTTTCAAGACAACTTCTACTCTTCTACCTTTTTTCTATAAACATTTTTATTCACAATTGATGATGTGGACATAAAGTCATTGTGAAGTGCATTGTCTAGATCTAGACAACAAATTTTACATTGTTCTTGTCATGTCATTGTTATGTCAACTTCATACTCTATTCACTTTTGCATTGGAGAAGTATTTTCAAAAAAAAAAAGGTTTGGCAGTCCTACGTGGCAACCATTTTTTCCAAACTCACAATAGGATTGGAGATGCTCTTACCCATCCATGTAAGGTCCGAATCAAGTAGGCAAAGTCAATAATATATATGGCTAGTCCTTTAGCAGGCATAGGCTTAGGCTTAGGCTTAGAGAGATCGACTAGTCCAGCCAATAATTAGAAGGGTGTCCTGAAACAATTACATTAGAAAATTGACTCCCATAGAGATTATGCTGGGCCGGGCCGTCAAAATCCTAATTGGGCCCTATAAGTGTTCCAAATAACATATGGATGAGCTACTTTGGGGGGCCTATCCATAACCCAGAATGAAAGTTAGTTTCCTAGTCTTAACTCCTCAATCAAATGCCCAAATTTTATTTGCGATGTCCAACGTAACGCACGGTATTTTGTGCATAACCCCCCCCCCCCCCCCCCCCCCCCCCCCCCCGCGCACGGTTCGATTCAAGACTTTCCATCTAGCCATGGAGGTTATACCTCTTCTTGCTGACTACAAAAGTTCGATAAATGTCCAAATAGAACCTCCAAGAATCTATAACAATAATTTCTTAGAAGCTGATTATATTCTACCTACGAGAGGAAATGTAGGAATTATCTAAGAAATCACAATAAATAATACTGATTAGTATTTCTGGTTGTGCCAAATTTTGTTGTACAAAGTAATCGAGATATTTGAGGTGATGTTGCTACAGAAAAACTCTAGAGTGTTGATCAATAACGAAAACTATATAGCTTGATAATGATTTGATGTCACGGCACTTTGATTTCAATATATGTTACTTATCAATAACCATTTCTTTCAAACAAGTTCAGAGGATTCACATTCACTCTTTGTTTTAATTAGTACAAAATCAAATTTCCTGGCATGGTGTCAAGAAACAACTTGTATTGGTTGGCGTTGCAAACAAGTTGAATATATCTTGCACAATGAACCATATTGAAAGTTAACAGAGTCGTAGGAAACCAAATTCTAAGAACTTATTTTCAACCGTCATTTCATTACACTTACATATAAGGACAAAGAAAAACAATTTGCGTAATCTCAATCCTCTAATCATACATGTCTTAGTCAATTTAGACAAGAGTGAGCAATTTCTGAAGATGCAAGTTAACCACTCAGTGCACTCACTAATCATTAATTCTACTATAATTGTATTATATTTGTATAAATTAAAAAGAAAATCCATTCCTATAGAGTCTATTTTTGTTTACTCATCCACCCTTCCATTCAAGTCAAACTAGGAGTGGTTTGATGAACATCTGCACTAGTTTTGAATACTAGTTTGACACGTGACAATTCTTGAATGGAAGGGTGAAGTCCCATCCGGATTTTGGATGGGGAAGAAGAGCTAGTAGTGGACTCCATTATGATATATTCTCGTTCTTTCACAGCCAAATGTCGTCGCCGTTCCAGAAGCTGCCTCCGATGCCCCCTCCCCAACTTCCGTACTCATCGGCGTCGACAACCGAGCCCTGGTTGAAGTAATTAGCGTCGATAGGACTCGTCGCTATATGTGTCCATTCGTCGTGCACATCAAATTCCGGTGCGACGGCGGCACGTTGCTCGTCGCTAATGCTGTTGGTCTCGCCGTCCTGAAAAGAGTAGCAATCCGACACGGACAGTACCGGCACCGGGGACGACACCATTGTCCTGCAGGCCGACTCCGAGGAGGAGTATTGTTCCTCCAGGTGGCTAGGGTTGGGGTTGGGGTGTACAAGTCGTTGATCGTTGCTCGAAGAAGTAGAAGAAACGGGCAGGCTGGGGCAGCTGCCCGTGGACGCTGCCCGGATGCGCTCCAGGAGGCGAGGCATCCAGAGGTAGTGCATGGCGTCCTGGAACTTCTTGCTGTTCACGTCGCACCGGAGCTGCTTCGCGTGCTTTTGCACTCTCGTCCTCCAGTAATTCTTTATTTCGTTGTCGGTCCTGCCTGGTAAATACTGTGATATTTTGGACCACCTGTCAGATAATTAGTCCCCCTCATTAGTTTGGCAAGGTAAAAAAAAAGGAAAATTTTCTGCAAATACCTAATTAAACGATGATAAGTAATTCTAATTGAAAACTCTAATGAGCTCAAAAGAGAGATGTTAATTAATTAATATATTAAGCTCAAAAAAATTAACCTTCGTATATATTATTAATTAAAATCTCCATTTTTAGTCCTTAGAATTTTAAAAAAAAAAAACTTTTTTTTAATTTGATCTTTAGAATGTCGGCCCTGAATATTGGTTACCTATTTCCCCAGCGAGAATGGAGTTGGAGGATGAGGAGCTGCTCTTCAGGGGTTATGTTGCCTCGCCGGACATTTGGTCGGAGATAGTTCAGCCACCGGAGCCGGCAACTCTTGCCTGTTCGTTTTAGACCTGTATATAGACCAAATAAATTCAAATATTTAAACTATTTTTCAACAATATTAGAAAAAAAAAAATTATTTTATGTGCGTTGCGTTGCACGTGAATTTACTAGTATATATAACAGATTTAATTTATTCCTCTAGTATTCTTAGTAAGAGAAATAAAATTGCTATATTATATGAATTGTACATAAAAAAAATTACGAAAATGATATTTTGTTTGTGGTTTGTAACCGCGGACGTGACTGCCAGCTGACGCGACGGACGGCCATTGGCCCTCCTGCTATCTCCGGGTCCCATCCTGATCAACTGCCGGCCGCCACGTCGGCCGGCGGTCACATTCGCGGTTACAAACTGCGAACAACGTAGCAGCTCCGTAAAAAAAAAAAAAAAAAAAAACCTGAGCTATGGGCGAGAGAGTTCCATCGTCCCTCGCCATGGTTCTCGATGTAGTTGATGAGCACGAGGTCTTCCTCCACTGTCCATGGCCCTCTTCTCACCTCCGTCGGCTCTTCTTCGCTGCTCCGCGCTGCCACTTGCTTCGAAGAAGCCGAAGAGGGGCTACAAACCATTAATCCATTAATTGTCTCCATGATCAATTCAATCTTAATGATGATCAGTTGATATATATATATAAAGCTGCGATTGAGAGAGAGAGAGAGAGAGAGAGATGGGATTAATTGTGATCGAGTTATTGATCAGATATAAGGGGGTTTTATAGAGATGAAAGGGAAATAGTGGAGTGCATGTAGCCAGCAATGCAATTATGTTAAGGCTCTTTAACTACTCCCAAAGTGGGGTTTGGATTGATAATTTAGCTTTAATTTGTTTTCTAGTCTGAGAAACCATACTGATTCCTTCTGTAGCTTTTCATGGACAGACATACTCCTTTTCCACCTACTTTTCTTTTCCTAATTTGGAGAAGCAGGGATACAGAGCTAATTAACATGGAATATTTATAAATACACTACAAAAGTTATTTGCGGTTGTCTATTTTCTTTTATTTACAAATTTGTCACTCAAAAATTTTACTAAAGATTTTTTTAGGAGTGTTAGAATTTTTTACGGTCCTAACAATATACTGGAGTGTCAAAAAATTTGACAATCCTAAAAAAGATATGATGTACATTTAGGGCTATCAAAAAATTTGATAGACCATGATGTATTTTGGAATGTCAGAATTTATAACAGTCCTAAATAAACAGTCCTTCCAATAGGTAAGATTTTCAAAACTTTTGACAGCATGTTATCTTTATGACTGTCAAATTTTTTGATAGTCATTTACAATAGGTAGGACTGTCAAATCTCTTGACAATCATAAAGATAACATGCAGAGGAAGATGTCTCCAATGGGCATGGTCCGACGACGCTGGGGCTACGGTGGCGCGCGGATGCTCCGGCGTCGATGGCTCGCGTGTGCAGTCACAAGGGCGACTCTTCGGCTGAGGTAGTGAAGGGCTCCGACGGAGGAAGGAGGGGAAGTTCTGGATGTAAGGCGCAGTCGAGGTCGATCGGATGGTGTATGTGCGGAGAAACAATAGAGGAATGGTTACCGTCCACGGGGAGGACGTCAATCATGGATCCGCTTTGCATGCTCAAGTCCAGCTCTTGCTAGAGGAATTTTTACGGTATACCAAACGAGACCTAAAATTTACTCAGTATTGTACAACATGTACACTTATAATAGGGTCTAAAGAATAGGTAAATTCTAAAAAAATTAATTTTCATATATATTAGTAATTTTCTTTTCCTTGTAGTCTATCCAAATTTAAGGTAGTCTATTCCAGCTAAAGTATCTGGATCCGTCTTTGTCTAGAGTGTTTAAAGAAGTTTTTTTTTTTTTAGTATTTGTATGGAATCTTAGAATGTAAGAAACCATAATAAGTCTCCTCCCGTGGTGCAAGAATAAAGTGAGAGCAACGGTTACAAATTAATTATAGAGACGAATAATATATTAGGATACATAACAAAGCTAATTAATGTCCGAAGCTTCCAAAAATGAAGCATTAACTGTGGGAAATTAAGAGAGGAGAACTGTGGGAAGCATTAACTCTGGTGAACATATGAATAGTGACAAAAAAAAAAAAAAAATGAAGAGAGGAGAACTTGTGAATAGCGAGCTCATTTATCAAAGTGTTGAGTGTTCTCTCTCTTTTGGCATATGTTGAGAGTTTAGTTGCGTTACGTACCTTGGCTTTTTATTTCATTATTTATTTAGTATTTGCATGTGAGAAAGGACAAAAAAGAAGAATGTTGTGGCTGTGATGTCCCCTTTAGCATCTAAGATTTTATTTTAGCCTCACACTTTTTTGGCATCTAAGATTTTATTTGTAGTGAACAGTCTATTAACTGCATTTCTACATTTTAGTCTATTTTTAGATAACAGTTTATTAACTATATTTATACATAGGAAGACTCGTTTGGATTCTTTCAATTTTTAAAAAAAAAATTTAATAATCTTTGATAGTGAGATGTTATTCTAGTGTCACTCTCCGCTACTTATTTGGCCTAGTGTAGCATTCGGGACCGAGTTTGATGATCACGACTATGGCTATAGTCATGGCAAATGCGGTTATAATCATGACAAATGTTAGAACTTGATGATCATGGCTGTGACATCATGACAAATGTCAATATTATTTGGCTGCCTTTTATTAACACATGCTAAAACTCCGTTATTTTGTGTTGTAAATTTATTGATTAGTTAACATGGGATTTGAACCCACACACTTTTGGACTATAAGCTTAAATCAACTCAACCATATCAACTTACTGATATTTTTAGGAAAAATAAAATTAGAAATTCACCAACAAACTCGACAGACTACGGAAGTTGCCAAATTGTCTTCTCTCTAATTCGACAAAATTGCCTCTCCTTCCCTAATTATCTCAAAGTAATATCTGCTTATATAAAAACATAAAAAAAAAATTGATGTATGTGGGTCGTTCCTGATCCTAAATGTAAGTGTCCGTGTTTTAAATCGATCTTATTTTTTTAACCAAAATAAAACTTTAATAAGTCTTAAACTTTTAGTAACTTTAGAATATTAGATAATTTGCAAAAAAAAAATATTTTTGGTCACTAAATGCTTGTAAAACTTAAGTTTTAGCCACTTGACGGTCAAAATACATACAGAAAGTGACTAGAACTCAAGTTTTACGAATATTTACCGACAAAAAGTATAGTTTTTTCCTTAATTTTATTTATAAAACAGACCCCTAACCGTTAAATATAATAGTAGTATGCTTTAAAATTGGAAAGGCATTCGGTATTCCCAGCTCAGAGTCTGAACGGATAAGCAAAAAAACGGCAAAATAAACTATTTCTAAAATAAGATGATAAGGCACGTGATAGAATATGTTGGCGCAACATTTCCTTAAAAAGGAAGGCACTAAAAATATATATATATATATATATAGATGATGCTATAGCTTAAAAGAACATTAATCATTAGTGTGATGCTTTGTTTAAATTAATCTCGAATCGAAGTGCCATGGAAAATGGTTAAAGCTACGGTGGGTCCTCCATCGATCATGTTCGATTGATCCCTATTTAGTAGCGTCTATTGGGTTAATGGAAAGAAAGAAAAAAAAATTTTCTTTTCTTTGTTTTTTTTGTGTTATTTTTTTTCGACTTAACAAATGTCAAGAAAAGATTAAAAAAAAAAAATTGCTTTTGTGGAACTTGATTAATATATCAGTTATATCGTACGACAACGAAGCATATATCTTTTTCATCAATTATTTAGTGTCGCTAACCTTTTTGTTAAACTAGTATACGTGTATATATATATATATATATATATATATATATATATATATATATTTTTTTTTTTTTAATATATATATATATATATATATATATATATATATATATATATATATATATATATATATATATAGTAAAAGCTGGGAAAGCATTGCTATTATAATTTGGACACCAAACTTAACGTTCACATACAAGTGACGTTCACATACAAACAGGACCGGCCCCGGCTCGGATAACTCCCCAGACTTAACATTATCCTACCAAAGATCAGAATCACGGATGACCACTAAGGCTAGTTGACAATAAGAATCAAAAGACAATTAAAATTAGCTCCAGGATAGAACAACATATTCCTCCGGCCAACCTTGCATATAAGTCTCACTAACTAACATGCATTTTCTACAACTATTTACCTACATCTGAAATTCTTACAAAAGTATGGCCATAGCCATGGAGGAGCCTTATGTAAAAATTTGGTAAGTTTTGTAAAATGTAGGTGGTCCTAAAATTTACAAAGGTCTTCCAATTTTACAAAGACATCCTAAATTAAAGAAATACTGCAACTTAATACCAACTGTTCCCCAAATTTTTTTAAGTATTTCTTTAATACTTAAATTTAAATGCCTTACTATAAATTATTAAACCGGATTCCAACAAAATTCAACAGAAAGATGCCAACTTAAGTGTAAACCAAAAAAAAATCAATACCTTATGGATACTAATTGAATTGGGCCTAAAAAAATTTCAATACCAATTATTTTTATGACCTCCCTACTTATTATTTGTCAGGTAAATGACAAAAAATCCGTCGTTAGATATTCGACTTTTACAAATTAAGACATATTAATCATTTTTAGCAATTCGTCCCTCCTTAAATTACAAATCCGCTCAATAAGGTCCCTCCAGTCAAAATTAAAAAAAAATTAATCCCGAAAATGTCCTTACCTCCCTCTTCCCTCCGGTGGCGGCGGCGACCCCCCTGCCCTCCCCCCGCCAGCCCCGCCCCCCCCCCCCTCCCCCCCCCCCCCCCGTCCTCCTCCCGCTCGCCCCCTCCGTCCTCCCCCCGACGGCCCTCCTGCCGACGATGAGCCCCCAGCCCCGCCCATCCCCTGCGAGCCTCCCTCCCGACCTCGCCGACCCCGCACGGCCCTCCCCCGCACTTGCCGGCCCCCTACTATCCTCCCCCGTCCTCGTTCCGGTCCCACGCAGCCCTCCCCGTGGGGCCACCGGCCACCCAGCCCCTCCCCCAATGGCCGAGGAAGGAGGGAGGGGAGGGATAAAATTGTCATTTGGAGAGTTTTTTTGCAACAAAAAATAAATAGTGAAAAATTTAAGAGCATGGGATCTTTTTTCGTAAAAATGGTCAATCTAGGAAGGATTTTTTTTGTCATTTAACCTTATTTTTCATTTTTTAGGATCTCCTAAAAATTTTGGGATCCTAGGACAATACCTAGATCCGGCTATGTAAACGAGGTCCTAGATTCAAATCTATAAGAAACATTAGAACTCCATTAAAACATCCATCGACAGTACCAACTTGAAATTTGAATAGACTTTGATCTATTTTTTTCTTTTCATATGAGTCAGTCCACACTCCAGCAACACAGCATCATCTTACTTATCAAAAGCCTAAGCAGATGCAAGCAAATCAGGTTAAGCTGTTCAGGGCTACTTTTCTGCCCCCAATTAAGCACCGAGTTACACACCCAAATGTCAAAAAGGGTGCCCTTGTTTTCAGGAACCAATATCTAGCTGATGCATCATCATCATCATAATCTAGTAATCTAATCTACCTACTCCTGCATTATTGAGAAACTGTCCCAAACTTTGTTATTATTAAATTAATCAAACTTTCTTATCACTTAAATGGTGGGGCTTGTGTTATTAACATCAGACTTTGTCTTCGCTAACTTCAATATGTAATAATCATAATGATGACAAGTAAGAATTGATGGTGGAGCTTGCGACTTCGCATTACTCATTGTTATTGGTCTAGACTCTAGATAAGATTAAAGTTTAGGATGATTTTATTTTCTTTTTTTAATCATATATATATTATTTTAGAATTTTTTTTTCCTATAAATTAGCCTAAACTTAGCCCACCCTAATTCATTCCGGCCTACCCTAACTTGAATTTATGGTTCCGTCATTGGGTGCAATACACGCACAATTAAAAAATTATTAAAATATAATTTAAATAAAAATTTATTATAGATAATTACGTCTTGTGGGATCGAATTTATCCCCAAAAAAATATATTATTTTGAACCGTTTTCAAGTTTATGAAGAGTAAAATATTTCATATGCCATATGTTATTTAAACATTATGCAAGAGAATGACACATAATCATTATTATAGTAGATTTTTTTTTCCCTAAAAAGTATGAATATTCTAAAAATTTTAATATTATATTGTGTCGTATATTTTCATGTCATGTGTCCGAATTCAAGTTGAATAGAAATTATAAAATTTGTCTCATTAGTTACGGAGCCAAGATATCAAATTTTACTGTAACATGACTTCCAAAACCCTTTTTTTATATAGAATCACAACAATTTATCTTGCTACTCAATCTAATTAGTATGAATAGTTGAAGCAAGTGAATGAATTGAAATTTAAATTATTTTACATAGTAACCCTCGTATATACTAATCTCCTTCCTAATGGTAATTTTATCTTGTCTCGTTCTTTGTTAGCAATTCGGTAAACCAAAAAAAACCGGAACAACAAAACTACGAATATAAATCAACATAGTACAACAAAAATATATTTAAAAATTCGATAAAATATTCGTTAAACGAAAATATTGAGGTTAGAAGCTTCACATGCTTAAAGAAGTTGTCAAATTTTGGTTAATTAAACACGTTTGTTAGATTGATTAGATTATCTTAGATTGATTAGATATAATTAGATTAGATTAGATTGATTAGATTATATTTGTAATGTAAATATGGCCCATAAGTCCAAATGTAGACACTATATATATTGTACCAAACCCTAGCAATGAATCAAGACATTATTATTTCCTACATGGTATCAGAGCCAGCCGAAAAATCCTAGCCACCATCTCCCGAAAAACCCTAGCCCGCTCCCGCGCCGCCCGTGCCAGCCGAGCGCCGAACGCCCGGCCTGATCCCTGATCCTTCGACGAACGACCCGGCCTGATCCCTGATCCGCCGACTTAGGTCGGTTGAGGAGATCCTTCAGCACACAAAAATTGTTCTTCTTCCAATAAGCAAAAGGAAGAATTAATTCACAGCATGTGCACATCCATCTCAAGTTTGGATTTGCATTTCGTATCCTCTATATAATTGGTGGTGCGCTTACAAAGCCTCTGGTTCTTCAACAGCAAAAGAAGAATTGACTCTTCAACCTCTTTTTACACGAAAGGAAGCCTGAAGGTGAACCATTCTCTAATTGATGGTGCGCTTACAAGATTTTTTATTTTATTTTTTTTCAGAGTTTCTTTCGACCTGTTATATTAAAAAAAAAAAAACGAAAAAAAAAAATCTTTTCTCTCTTTCGCAGATTCGTCGGAGTTGTACAAATTTTTGTACACCCGACTCGCCCCTACGCGCCAGTTCCGGCGGACCTGATCGCGGCCGATTCGCCGTCGACCCCGTCCATCAGCGACCGATTCGTCGGCGTTGTACAAAATTTTTGTACACCCGACATCCGCGATGGAAGATGATGCTGCGTCCAGCTACTCCGTCGCGACTGGCGGTGGCAGTGCAAATAACCCAAATTATTCTAATCCGAAGGATCCATATTTTCTGAGTTCTGCTGATCAACCAGGAAATATCATTACTCCTATTGTTTTCTGTGGACCAAACTATGCTGAGTGGTCTCGATCGATACGTCTCTCCCTGATCTCTAGGCGAAAGATCACTTTTCTGGAGGGTACTGAAATCAAACATGTTAATGATGCTAGCAAATTGCTTGATTGGCGAAGCGTGCAAGCGCTATTGATTTAATGGGTTCTTAATACCATTGATCCGTCTTTGAAGAAATCTTTGCCGTACTTTGAGGAGGTTTATCCATTGTGGAACTTGTTGGCGAAAAGATTTGTTGTTAGCAACGGCACTCGGAAGCAACAAATTAAGGTGGCTTTGGCCGAGTGCAAACAAACGACGTCGATGTCTGTGGAAACCTATTTTAGAAATTTGCAGTCTTTGTGAGATGAACAAGCTGCTTATTTCCCATTGCCTACTTGTACCTGTGGTGAACTTGCTGCCAAGCTACAAGCTATGAGGGATGAAGACCACTTTCAGGACTTTATGTATGGGTTGAATGCTGAGTTGTATGGTCATATCCGATCTAATCTTCTGGCTCAGGATCCTCAGCCAAGTTTAGATCGGGCATACCAGGCAATCCGTGAGGAGGAGGATATACGACAATCTCAGGTCCAATCCGCTACTGAGGAGGTGATGGCGCTGGCTATCAAGTCTTCACCTCGTATTTCTACTACTTCTAATAGTAGAACCTCAGATTCCAGGGACAAATCAGGCATGATCTGTACTCATTGCAAGAAAACAGGTCATGATGTTGTAACTTGCTTTACCAAGATTGGCTATCCAGAGTGGTGGGAGACTCGTCCTCGGCGTGAGGGCGGACGTGGTGCTGGTGGTGGAAGAGGTCCGGCACTACAGCAGAGACGTGATGGGGGACGCGGTGCTGGTGGCGCAGGGGTTGTTCATCATGTTGCCATTGCTGGTCATGGTGTCCCTGCTGGTCTTGCCGGGAGTTCGGCAGATATGATGCATGGAGGGTATCCTTCACCACTCTCAGGTGAACAATGGCAGAAACTGATGAGCTTGTTGGGTAACGACAATCCTTCCAACCCTGGTCCTTCAAACTCTGATCGTCTGATGGGTAAGCATTCTTTTGTCACTTGGATATTCGATACTGGGGCTACTCTTCATGCGACAGGCTCTCGTGACTGTTTAGTTGATTGCTTTGAGGGTCATGTATGTCCTGTAATTTTGCCTGATGGGAGCACTATTGAGGCTGTTCTGAGAGGCAAAGTATTTTTGACTGCTTTGTTGGTGTTGACGGATGTTCTTTACGTTCCGACATTGACTTGCAACTTGATCTCTGTCTCACAATTGATTGGTGCCAGAAATTGTGATATGTTATTTACTCCTGATTTGTGTTTTGTTCAGGACCGAAGTACGAGGATGGTGATTGGAGCAGGTGAACAAAGGGGTGGACTTTACTTCTTGGGGGAGGTTCCAGCTTCTTTGGCTTCGGTGATCCTGGCATGCAAAGAGAGTAATTCTGAGGTTTGGCATAGTAGACTGGGGCATCCGTCAGATAAAGTAATGCAGACTTTATCTTTTCTCTCTGGTAGTAGTGTGTTTTCTCATACGGCTTGTGATATCTGTCATCAAGCTAAACAGACTCGTGATGCCTTTCCTGATAGTAGTAGTCGTGCTTTGAGATGCTTTGAACTCATACACTGTGATCTGTGGGGACCATATCGTGTTCCATCATCTAATGGGGCACGGTATTTTTTGACTTTGGTGGATGATTTTTCTAGAGCTGTTTGGGTCGTTTTATTGACAGATAAGTGTGCTGTTTATTCTGTGTTTGTTAAATTTATTGCTATGGTGAAGCGACAGTTTGGGGCTGATATACGTCGAGTGCGGAGTGACAATGGCACTGAATTTAATTGTTTACGAGATTATTTTTCATCTAAAGGTATATTGTTCCAAACATCCTGTGTTGTGACACCTCAACAGAATGGAATGGTGGAAAGAAAACATCGACATATTTTAAATGTCGCCAGGGCCTTGCGATTTCAGGGTTCTCTTTCCGTAGATTTTTGGGGGGAATGTGTTCTGGGTGCATGTTATTTGATAAATAGGACCCCTTCTAGTATCTTGCATTTTAAGTCTTCGTATGAAGTTTTATATGGTTCGGCTCCTTCGTATGATCATCTACGTATTTTTGATTGTCTGTGCTATGCGTATGATTTGAAATCCCGACATGATAAATTTGCTAGCAGGAGCAGAAAATGTATCTTTGTTGGGTATCCACTTGATAAAAAGGGATAGAAACTGTATGATTTGGAGACTGGTAAATTTTTTGTGTCCCGTGATGTTACTTTTTACGAAAAAGAATTTCCTGGGTGTGGCTCTGCTAGCGAGATGTCTTCTGCGACACGCCATACATCTGTTGAGGTGCCAGGAGATGATATACAGGCTTTTGGGATGGTGTCGGCCACGGTTGCTGAAATCGGAGTGGTTGCTGGTGGCTCGGCACCGAGTGGTAAGGATGCACAGGTAGATGCAGAAGTATTGACAGGAGAGTCCGTTGGGGGTGATGTGGATACTGCTAATGATACAGGAGATACAATGTTGCCAGAGGTACCAGATGAGGTAGTATTGGGAAGAGGAATGAGAAAGAAATCACAGCCAGTGCGATTACAGGATTTTGTGACGAATGTTGTTCAAAGTAAAAGTCCCCCCCTTCACCACAGTTCCTCTGTTCCCGTCACTTCCTCAGGTACTTCGTATCCTCTAACACAATTTCTAAGTTATGACATATTTATTGCTGGACACAGAGATTTTCTCGCAGCTGTCACTGCCGGTGTTGAGCCTACTTCATATCGCCAGGCCTCGC
The DNA here is from genome assembly GCA_029216955.1 of Iris pallida. Lineage (NCBI taxonomy): Eukaryota > Viridiplantae > Streptophyta > Magnoliopsida > Asparagales > Iridaceae > Iris > Iris pallida. Next base: position 32,387,289 of record JANAVB010006599.1, on the reverse strand, counting down.
GAGATTTAGGCTGGCGCGCAGCCATGCAAACTAAAATACAGGCTATTGAAGATAATGGAACATGGAGTCTTGTCGATTTACCTCATGGGAAGAAAGCATTGGGAAGTAGATGGGCGTACAAAATAAAGTACAAATCTGACGGCAGTGTTGAGCGCTTAAAGGCACGACTAGTTGTGTTCGGTAATCATCAGGTTGAGGGGATCGACTATCACTACAACAAAAAACCCTTTTAATGACGCTCGACAGGGAGTTTTAATGACGGCTGATACATAAGCGTTATCAAGTTGAAAAATACCTTTTTTTTATGACGGTTTGGACTAATTTTGGACTTTTTATAACGTTTATAAAACAAACCGTCATTAATACTTTAGAGCGGTGGCAAACTTGTAATTTTTTTTCACTGTATAAAAGCTAAATGGGAGAGAGAAAATTCATTTCTCATCCATTTTCTAAGGAGCAGCATCTCTCCAAACCTCTTCTCCCCCAATTTTCTCAAGAGTTAGGTTAGGGTTTCTGATCCATGGGTTGCTTCTCCTTCTTCCGGTTTCGAGAGAGCTAGGGTTTTCGGCGGAGCTCGGAAGGAGCCATGGGTTTCTTCTCCTTCTTCCGGCCCCGGCGGAAGGAGATTGGGAGCAACCGGATCGAGGACAGCTCCATCGTGCGGTGCATTTCGTCTTTCGGTACTCGTTTTGCCCTAAAGTTTACATCTTTTTTCTTTTTTTCGACTTCTGTTGAAATTTATGGGCTTTTTTTTGTGTGTGGGGGGCAGAGCAGAGGAGGAAGCCGCCGCTGCCTGCCCACTGCGAAACCAATAACTGCGCCCAGAGCTTCTCCTTCCGCGACCTGGCGGTCGCCACCATGAACTTCAAGGAGGCCAATCTGATCGGCGAGGGCGGGTTCGGGAGGGTTTACAAGGGCCAACTCCAGTCGGGACAGGCAAATTATGATCCGATCCTGTTCAAAATTTGTTCGAGCGATTCATTTCGATTTCCGATTGTAAAATCGTCCATTTCCAGGTCGTGGCGGTCAAGCATTTGAACAGGGAAGGGGTCCAGGGGAGCAAGGAGTTCCTGGTGGAGACCCTGATGCTGATCATGCTGCGCCATCCCAACCTCGTAAATCTGCACGGGTACTGCGCCGAGGGGGACGAGAGGCTCCTGGTTTACGAGTACATGCCGCAGGGAAGCGTGGAGGATCATTTGTTTAGTAAAATACTGAAACTCGTTATGTTTAGTACTGATTCTGCCATTAGTTGTGTACACATTGCAATTTTCTTTTGTTCCCACGAAGCATGTTCATGATAATGGGCCTTGTTTCTTGGTGGGGAGATTAACTGCCAAAGTGCTGAGGGGCAGATTCAGGTTCCATCCCTGAATAACTATTCACTTTTTTATACCAGTCGGCAGTGTTTCCTTGTCATTTTTACATTGCAAGATTTTATTATGAGCAACTCAAAGATTGTAGAAAGGCAGTATACAGGTCACTATTTCAAGTGCACTTTACGATAATTTTTTTAGCTTAAAACATAAACGAAAATTTCCTAATTTGGAGTTTGGGCAAGGCGCAACTGGTTTAGAAACAGTTTTTTGTTTAATGATTAGCTTCGTTGGCTTGGATCTGATGGGCTCAAACCCAAATTGGGTCTAAAATTGTTCTTCAACCTAATCAGATGGTTTAGTATAAAGCCAACTGATCAGAGTAAGAAGTTAAGAACCGTCCATCAGCTTGGACAGAAGACAATTTTAGTGCTATTTATTTCCTATCTATTGCCTGTGTCATGGATTTTTTGTCCTGTTGATTGACAAAAGTGAATATTTAGACATAAGAGTCGATACAAATTTGATGCAAATTTCTTGTTTTTCTTTAAAGTGGCTTACTATACAGTCTATACTAACTATGCACGAGTGTGCATCAGAATGCATTCAGTCGATTTAAACCACAACCAAGAGATGGTTTGAAATGACTGGTTTTCCAAGAGTATGTCAACTTGGATGGTTTACTTAAGAATGGTGAGACATCCCCAACTGGACCACTTAACTAAGACACATATGGTTATTATCTAATGGCTAGATTCTGTATAATACTAGTCCTGTGATACTTTAGTTTCTATGTTTCTTATATTACAAACAGTTCTTGCTCTAGGTTCAATTTCTGTGTCTCATTTCTTTGTGAATATGATTCAGGATTTGGTTAATATTGGAACACAGGATTTGGTTGAAGGGAGAGTAAGTATAAGAATTTTGACATTTATTCTTTTTGTAGTGCAGTCTTGCTATGGCATTCTTGAATTATTCCAGGTGTCTGCTCTGTTTGCAATTATTCTCGGGTTTGTTTTGATATACTTTTCTATGTGAAATACACATTTCTATCTATTTATAAAATAAATTGTTTTGTTATGATTGGTTTAGCTTCAAACTAGTTCATTTTGTGCACCTTTATGCTTCAAAACAACATTCTCTTGGTATAGTGATCTAAGACAATATCTGATTGCGTAGCGGCTCTAATTGGGGCATATTATGTTGGTGACGGATTAACTGCTGCTCTTGCTGTATTGAAATGGTTTGGCATTGATACTGAACTTGAGTCTGAAATGGTTGGGAAAGCAATGACCACCTCTATGTCATTTTGGAGTTGTGTTCCCAGATCTGATGACATGGAAATTCTGGAAAAGAAATTACGCTATGAGTTTGCTATTAAACGCCTTTTATTGGAGGCAATAACTCATGCTTCTGAAATTGGAACTAGCTACTGCTACCAAGTAAGCAAGTTTGGAAGTTTTTTCCTAGTTGATACTAGATACTGATATATTTATCATTTTTTGTTTGACACTCAAAATTACTTTTCATATTTATAATCATGCATTTGACTTCTTTTTCTTTATTTTTTCAAAATCAGAGGCTTGAATTTCTTGGTGATGCAGTACTAGACCTACTTATCACTTGGCTACTTCTTTAACACAAAGTGTATGATGGAGGGAGACATTTTTCAGGGTTTTGCTACATGATGCCGACAGTTTTGATGTGCTCAAAGTTGAAGCCAATGTACTAATAGTTTTGAGGGTCTACTTACTGGTAGTAGTTGTAAATATATGTATTTGGATGTCTTATTTTGAAAAAATGTAATGAAGATGGTGATATATGTTATGTATATATATTTGTAAATGGATTAAATGGTACTCTATAACATTTAGATGTTTTCTTGTGAATATGGTTCAAAATGAATGTTTTGAAATTGAATTGAGCAACATTGAGCATTGATCTATAATTTTTTGGAAAGTAATATATAAATGTGCAGAATTGAGCGTTATAAATGTGCTGAATTGAGTCTATACAGATTATCTATTCATAACGCTTTCAAACTATGCTGAAAATAAGTGTAGCAGAAACTCATCATATTCATGACGGTTATTTTATGACGCTTTTAAAAAACATTTATAACACCCGTTTTCATGACGGTTGCTGTGGAAAAAAAAAAGCGTCATGGTACGTCATTAATGACGTTTTTTAGCCGTCATTAAAAGGGTTTTTTGTTGTAGTGTATTCAGAAACATTTGCCCCGATGGCTAAGATGCCTACAGTTCGGACGTTCTTGGCTGTTGCAGCTGTGAAAGGCTGGACTTTGCACCAGATGGATGTGCACAATACTTTTCTTCATGGAGATCTGACAGAAGAAGTATATATGCAGTTGCCGCCAGGTTTTTCGCATAGTGAACCCAACAAAGTGTGTCGCCTGCGTAAGTCTCTATATGGATTGAAACAGGCACCACGTTGTTGGTTCGCTAAGCTTACTGCTTCTCTGCTATTCTATGGATTTATTCAATCACATTCTGATTATTCCCTTTTCTCTTTTTTTAATGGGAAGGTAGAGTTGCATGTTTTGATCTATGTGGATGATATGATTGTGTCTGGTAATGACACAGGTGCTTTAGATGCTTTCAAAAAGTACCTTAGTTCTTGCTTTCACATGAAGGACCTTGGTATGTTGAAGTACTTTCTTGGCATAGAGGTGGCTCGGAGTGCGGAAGGAATTTCCTTGTGTCAAAGAAAGTATGCTTTGGACATCATTTCAGAATGTGGTTTGATGGGGTCTCGCCCGGCTGGTTTTCCCATGGAGCCCAATCACAAGCTGGCAGAATCGACTAGTCCAAGGATGGCGGATGCAGAGACTTATCGGAGACTGGTTGGGAGGTTGCTTTATCTCTCATTTACTCGCCCTGACTTGGCCTATGCTGTGCATATCTTGTCTCAATTCTTACAGGAGCCTCGACAAGATCATTGGCATGCTGCTTTGAGAGTTGTCAGATATCTCAAAAATGCACCAGGACAGGGTATTCTTTTGAAAGCTGATTGTGATATCCGTCTTTCTGGTTGGTGTGATTCCGACTGAGCAAGTTGTCCTTTGACTCGCCGCTCTGTTACAGGCTGGTTGGTGTTTCTGGGGGGGGTCTCCTATTTCTTGGAAGACCAAGAAGCAATCAACTGTTTCCCGATCTTCCGCTGAAGCTGAATACCGATCTCTTGCTGCGCTTGTTTGTGAGTTGAAATGGTTGAAGGAGTTATTGGTGTATTTGGGCGTTCGCCAGGAGTCTGCTATGTCGGTGTATTGTGACAGTCAGTCAGCCCTGCACCTGGCCCAGAACCCGGTATTTCATGAGCGCAGTAAGCATATTGAGGTGGATTTGCATTTTGTTCGCGATGCTATTAGAGATGGCACTGTAATAGCCTCGCATGTTCCTACTTCTTCTCAACTGGCTGACATCTTCACCAAGTCCCTTGGAAAGCAAGTGTTTGATTCTTTTCTTCCCAAGTTGGACATTTGTGACCTGCATGCTCCAACTTGAGGGGGGGTGTTAGATTGATTAGATTATCTTAGATTGGTTAGATATGATTAGATTAGATTAGATTGATTAGATTATATTTGTAATGTAAATATGGCCCATAAACCTAAATGTAGACACTATATATATTGTACCAAACCCTAGCAATGAATCAAGACATTATTTTTTCCTACAGACACAATATTTTTTTTCTATTTTTGTTAGTAATTCGTACGTTTAGAACTTATATGCTTAAATATTGTATACTAATTTAAAAATTTTAAATATATTAAAATATTATACGTTTTTGAAAGATACAAATTTTTTTTTTTTTTTTTTTACGTATAATACGAATTTTATTCGGAAGATTGCTAACAAAGGGTCTGGATAGTGCAGCCGTCATGGCAATCTCGATTGCGACGCCCACGACGCGAAAAAGCCTGTACTGTAGGAACTCTCCTTCTTGTTGTGCGGCCCCACATGAAAGAAAAGAAAAAAAATCTGCAGGGAGGCACCAACCGAAACTGTGTCGGTGTGTCCAGCTTCAGCTTCCCACAGAACAAACAACAACGCCATATAATAAAAAAAACGTGCATGTCTCTGTCTCCTCCAACTCGACTCAACTAACACTCTGCGTAGCTTTATTAAAGCCTAATGTTCCCACAAAGCCCCTTTAGCCGACGTGTTGGCGAACCACTAGCTAGGCATGGGTTAATTAATCACAGGCTCACTGATTAGTTTAATCACCTGATGATTGTGAGTGAATAAAGATTAAAGGAAAAGGAAGAGAGGAAGAACAAGCTCGCCTATGCGTCTTTTCCAAACTTTAGTACTTGCCAAGTGTGGGCTCCAAACCTTTGCTACTCGTCGAGACCTACTGACATGGATGCAATAATTGATGGAGGAGCAGCTCGCGTGGTCGTACGTCCCCGTGCCACGCGTCGACGAGGGCCGCCAAGTGCCCTCGAAGTTCGGTACGCGATCTGCAATGACGGTACCAAAATTATTTTAGTTTATTCTGGACTGAACTTATGAGTCCTGAATTTTATAAAAACTTTACAAATTTACTACGATTAAAGTGCAAATTTTAAGCTGACGCTGCTGCCCAGGGTGCAGGACTGCAGGGATTCATACGGGGAGGAAAGTGTCGACAGCAGAACTTGACGATGCTCCTGCTGTTGTAGCTCTTTGGTTGTTATTCGACGACATTGGTACAGTATCGGTTACGATGAAGGTTTTCGGTTGAATATGAAGCAGAGAGGAGATAATGTGTGATAGCGAGAATGTTGAGGGATGAGCGTTCGTACATGAAGAGAAGATGAGGGCACTCGATAGCGGAGTTATTGAAAAGGAACAGATCAATGTGTATTTAGGTCAATTTTTTTTTATTTTTTTTATAAAGAAAAAAAAAATCTATTTTTTTCTACCTATATAATATGCCAAGTGAATTTCTATATATTAAATATATATTTTACAATTTTTTTAATCCTTTTATGCCAAATATTTTGTCAAGTGTTAAGAAATTAGTAGTCGAACTCACCATTCATCATTGTCACGTGGTGAGGCCGGAACACACAATAATTCCTCAATTGGATTGAACTAATTAGTTTTGATGTCTTAAATGTAATTTTATGACTTAGTTATAAAATTTTCATGTCATTTAGTTTCTAGAATACGGATTTCGATACTTAAAAAAGGTGTCCAAGGAGTAGCTTGACCACATCGCGATGACGAGTGAGGAGTTACTGAAAGAGACCAGTAACAACCAAATATATTCCATTGAGGACTTCAACAGCTTGCACATAAATTCTTACGAAGATTCCTCCGAGTACAACTTCAAAAATAAAAATAAAAATAAAAATCCTCCGTATAGACATAACTTGGTCGTCCGCTGCCACTGTCGGTGCCAAATTTGATGACCCGCTCGTCACCAACATAGAAATTCTCTAACTAGTAAGTTACTTTCAACAACGACGATGATAACAGTTGACGACGACGACGACGACGATGGGGGCTCATTCTTCTTCATGTTAGCCATAGTGGAGGCGAGGTGCCAGGCTGCCAGCGATGGCGACATACCAAACTGAAACGACTGAGAGAAATGTGTACCGGAAAATAGTTGGTTGGTATATGTAAACAAGGTCGAATGGGTTCGGTTGTCTTAGCTGGAACTAATTTTAGTTATTCCTGAGACGTGTACTGACGTTTTGTGAGGCATTTTTTTATGTTCTGAGAGGTCACCTGCAATCCTGACGTCTTTGTAAGTCCCGTCAGGTTTGGTGGGTTGTTCAAGTCCGAAGTTTTATCGGACTTCCGCGACTGGGAGTGACGCTTGTGCGTTGTTGCCTACCTCTACAGTACAATACTCTGTTCCTACACTCAAAAACTCTCTCCACAAATGTCAATGTTGCGAACAATATTAAGACTTCAGGAAATATTAGTGCAAATATGCGCTTCATTCACATTGGCGAAAGCATAGTGTTTGTCATTTTCGAACACATGGAAGTCCGGATTTAGTACTGCATTGATCATGATTTGAAGATGTTCAAATTGTGTATGGTGTACTTTGGTGCAAAAGCTATTTGGATTCACCGATAATACTTTTTGACTATTGGGAAGGGGGAATCTTACGTTTTGACGAGATTGGTGCTAGCTACAAACTTTGAATTGGTAACCTAAAACATAAAATGATGAGATCCCGATTAATTGGACTTAGGTAGGTAAATCGGTTGTATAATTCAATGACCAGTCGGGTCCAAAATAACCGCAATATAAACTCATCCTTCGACGTCTCCAATTTTTTTAATTTTTTAGACACACAAATAACGTTTGTCGCACTCTGTGTCATCTGTGAGAGGTTCGATGATCGTCAAACAAACGTCCAAGCGAGGATCATCAATGACTTGTCATCTGTTGGTGGTGTCACTGTAGTGTGTCACCTTCTTCTTCTTCTTCTTCTTCTTCTTCTTCTTCTTCTTCGTGTAGGTAAGAGATGGAGATGAGGAAGAAGAAAAAAATTGCCTACATAAAATTGTCAGAAGATCTTTGCCTAGATGTGTCTAATGTCAGTTTTGGACTGAACTAAGAATTTATATTTTATTTTGTGAGTAATAGACTGTTATATATGGATTGGGTAGTTGGACTAGACTGAGAATAATAGCTGGACTAAACCAGAATAAATTTGGGATAAGCTAGAATTTGGGCTGAGATATGGGCTAGTTTGATTTGGAAAAATAAATTGATGGGCTCGAGTGCCCATACAAAAATGATATCTGTCCGCGTGGGAGGTGACCACGCGTGTGCCGTGCCGACATGTCACCCCCCTCTGCCATTCCAATTTTTTTCGTCGTCCCCCTCCAATGGAGGGGCTACACGTGGCCCACAGACTGTAGTCCAAATCCGCGAAGAATGTAGCATTGTCGAAGCCCATAATATGTCCACCCTTGGAGCAACCACAAGTATCAGTCATTAGTTATAGCAGTTATAAGTTGTCACCAGTCTTCGCAAATGGGCTACCAGTCGCCATAGACGAGACATCCGTCATTGTACTCGTCAGTCGAAGTGATGATGCTTCATCGGCACCTAGCCAACAACAATCCCATCGTAGCAACAATCATCTCATCGTCATTAGCAACCATCTAATCAACAAGAAGAACAACATTCATTGTCATCTTTCGACACGAGACCAAGATTCATCATCATCGTCATTCGACTAGAACAATTTTGAGGTTTCGCATGACCTAGTTTGGTCGATTGTTAGGTGAAGGCGAATCAGTCTATAAATTTTAAATTTTATTAACTTACAAGTTGGATATGTTTTTCTTCGGTCAACATGTTCAACTTGACTCATTGACGGATTGTAGTTCGAGAAAAATTTATTGCTTGGATACCAAATTAAAGATGAATAAAATATTAGATGCGATTTTATTTAGTACTATTTTCTAGGATTATATATATTAAGCTAAATTACAACTTAATACCCTCAACTATTACAAATGTTCAACTTGATATCCTCAACTTTAATAAGCGTCAATTCAATACCCTAAAATTTAAAAATGACCAAATTATTCATGTCCTCTCCTCTCTCTCTCTTCCCTACCCCGACGGCTGCACCACCCCCCCCCCCCCCCCCCCACCCCCGACGACTGCACTACTCCCGTGCCCCCCTCTCCCATGCCGCACCCTCAAGCCCCCCCCCCCCCTCCTCTTTCTCCGTCGCACGTGAGCTACTGCCTCCACCACCGCGGGCGAAGAGAGGGAGGGGGGAGAGGGGGGCGGGGTTGGGTGTGCGGCGCTGGGGAGAGGGGCGCGTGGTGCAGCCGCCGGGAGAGGTGGGGTGCGACATTGGGAGGGGGCGTGGGAGTGCAGCCGCTGGTAGAGGTGTGACGCTGGAAGGAGGGGCGTGGGGGTGCAGCCACCGGAAGGAAGAGGTGGAGGGAGGAACAAGGGTAATATGGTCATTTTTTAATTTTAGAGTATCAAAACGCCTATCAAAATTGAGAGTATCAAGTTGAAAAAATTGGAATACTTGAGGATATCAAATTGTAGTTTAGCCTATATATTGTCTTCGTCTTTATGAATATATCTAAATTAAATATATGTGAGTTCTCAATAGAGGATACGTTAATTTCTTCCAAATTATTGGTTCCATTTTATTTTAGGATCTCCACGTCTCTTCTATATATATCCAAACATATAGAATCCTCTAGGGCATGAGTCCCGATTCCCAACATAACTAATGATATCATAATTTGTTCAATTATTGTATTCTCTAGTGGACAAAGAACATATATATTCTCTCTGAGAATTCACAATTAATATTACAACCAAGTTTCCTTCTCCATTAGTAATAACAACGTGCCGCTTTGACAATGAAACAAAAGCACGAATGAAAGATGATCAGCAATAGTTAATACTATTTTTTTTTTTCTAAAGTGTTCCTCCAAATCATTTTTACATATGTGACTGTTGACATCTGATATGACAACAGTAAATTTTAAAATTAAAATCAACATTAAAATTAGGGTACTGTTATTGACACTCCTAAAATGTCGTCCCGTACTCTTCTTTAATTTTCTATCATTCAAATTCTAATCTACTCATGCATTAAATCTAACATTAAATTTTGCTTGCATGGAGGAAGGAGTGCATAATGACATTTGAGTAGTGCTAATAACGTTAATACACGAACATATTTAAAATTGGGTGCTGCTATTAGCACTCCTAAAATGTCATTCGGCCTCCTCTTTAATTTTTTAACATTCAAATTTTAAATTTGTCCATGCATTACCATTATTGGCACTCCTAAAATGTCATTCTACACTCCTCCCTCCATGCATGCATAAATTAATGTCATATTTAATACATAGGTAGATTTAGAATTTGAATGTTAAAAAAAATAAAAAGGAGTGCCGAATGACATTTTAGGAGTGCTAATAGCATCACCCTTAAAATTGGATGATATAAAATTAAAGAGGAGTGCAGGATAACATTTTAGGATTGACAATAACGACATCATAAAATTAAAATAAAAAATAAAAAATAAAAACAAAAAAATTGGTGATATCTTTTTAGATTAAAATTTGTCATGTCAGTTGTCACCTATTTTTTTGGTGATGAATAATATAATTGAAATACTAAAATAATAAATATTTAATATAACATGTCAGCGTGCCACATAAGGAGGAATAATTTGAAATAATATTTTTGAAGAACCATAGCATTACTCATCATCAAATGCCCTTGTGTGCACCCTAATTTCTTTCATCAGTTTATCAAGACATTACTTCCAGGAAATTCTGTACTGCAAAATTATAAATTCAAGGCACACCGTCAACACACAAAGGAATGTAGGATCTTACAAATATCATCTACTTTTATTTGATAGCTTTGCAAAGAGAAAACAGAAAGGAAAAAAATATATATATGTTCCATTAAAATGTCTTATTTCTTCCTTTGTGTTTGATTATTTTTCTAACATAATACATTTATGTGTTGGAGAAGTTCGGAGATATCGAGTTTTCGATGGAATTTGTATCAGAGTATCAGCCTGTTTTGGAAAGTATCACGGGATTTGTATCAACGTATCGACATATTTTGGGAAGTATCAGATTCACTGATATGCAAACGACATATTGGTGCAAAATTCAACATAAAGTGACATATTGTTTTGCACAATATGATTTTTTTGAGAGCAAGACGAATTTGGAGTGACATCCGACATGTATACCGATGATATGTCGATCCAATTTGGATGACGGAAGTCAAATTTTGGATTATGTTCAAGGGTTCGGATTGTCTAAAATATTGGAAGATAATTATATGTTTATTTTTCTGACCTAATTTGGTATTATAAGACAATACAAAGGTGTGAATTACACAATAAGAAAGAATAAGGAAAAAGAGAGAGGTAGAGATTCATGCGATTTGATTCGAGTGAGAACATTCGAGAAGATCCACATCGATTTGTCTTCGTGTTCTCGTTCCGTGTAAATCGAGTTTTCGATGGAATTTGTATCAGAGTATCAGCCTGTTTTGGAAAGTATCACGGGATTTGTATCAACGTATCGACATATTTTGGGAAGTATCAGATTCACTGATATACAAACGACATATTGGTGCAAAATTCAACATAGAGTGACATATTGCTTTGCACAATATGATTTTTTTGAGAGCAAGACGAATTTGGAGTGACATCCGACATGTATACCGATGATATGTCGATCCAATTTGGATGACGGAAGTCAAATTTTGGATTATGTTCAAGGGTTCGGATTGTCTAAAATATTGGAAGATAACTATATGTTTATTTTTCTGACCTAATTTGGTATTATAAGACAATACAAAGGTGTGAATTACACAATAAGAAAGAATAAGGAAAAAGAGAGAGGTAGAGATTCATGCGGTTTGATTCGAGTGAGAACATTCGAGAAGATCCACATCGATTTGTCTTCGTGTTCTCGTTCCGAGTAAATTTTGTATCCATTATAATTTGTTCATATTGTTTGAGTGATTAGTGTCGGTGAAGGAAGTTGTAGAAGAGTGTTGTATTCTCCTATTATACTAGCGGCCGTTTTTTTTTTCTTTTTCGGGTTGAATTTCGATTGTTGTGTAATTTTCTTTCGCATAAAAAAAATTGTGTTGGAGTTTCTGTGGTTTGTGATATTGTTTGCAATTGTGTGTTGTAGGATAGTACTATTTATTTCAGTCCTCATGTAGTATTGGTTGCTTGCAAGCATTGCAATGTGGTGTCTACTACTTCAAAGGCTTGATAGCTTTCAAAAAGATTTACTAGCGACAGGTAAGAAATCAAGCCAATAGTTGACAATTGCAAGCCTATAAGGTTTTTTTTTTCTAAGTAGTGTCTGCACTCAGCATCAGAGCCTTAATGTAGGCATTTTTGTGCAGTTCCCGTTAGTAAAGAAATAGGTCATCTTATCCATTATTGCTACAGTAAGTAATTCAGAAATTTTCATATAGGGTGAAGAAGCTTGGAATAATTGTATAGAAAGGAAAAAGTTCGAGAAAATTAGAAATAGACGAGGACTCGCAAAGTGATTTGACGAGTAGGATGGGGCCGCCAAATGACTTGGCGAGCCTTTTGTGTTTCCGCGCTCATGTGGACCATGTGGAAACCAAATTACAAATAGATCGATAATTTTGTATATTAGTTTAATTTAAATTTGAATCTCAAATTTAAATTAAACTAAGATCTATTGTAATCTAAGATAATATCTATTTAAAATTTATATATATATAATTATTTATTTAATTTTCTTGAAATAATAAAATATCTATAAAAGTATATAGGCTAAATTTCAACTTGATACCCTCAACTATCCATGTTTTGTAACTTGATACCCTAAATTTTTAAAATAGTTAACTTAATACCATCAACTATTGAATATTTTCAACTTCATACCCTAAAATCCAAAAAATTCCAAAAATACCCTTGCCCCCCTCCCTCCCTCCCTCTCCGGCGTCCCCCCCCCCCCCCTCTCCGGCGTTCCCACCCCCCCCTCCGGCGTCCCCCCCTCCCTCTCCGGCGTTCCCCCCCCTCCCTCTCCGGCGTCCCCCCCCCCTCCGGCGTCCCCCCCCTCCCTCTCCGGCGTTCCCCCCCCCCCTCCGGCGTCCCCCCTCTCTCCCCCGGCGGGGCGGCGCGCAGCAGCAGCGGCGGCCGAGCAGCGGCGGCGGCGCGTGCAGCAGCAGCAGCGGGGCGGCGGGGCGGCGCGCAGCAGCAGCGGCGGCCGGAGCAGCAGCGGCGGCCGGAGCAGCAGCGGCGGCGCGTGCAGCAGCAGCAGCAGCGGGGCGGCGGGGCGGCGCGAAGCAGCAGCGGCGGCCGGAGCAGCAGCGGCGGGCGCGCAGCAGTAGCGGCAGCGGGGCGGCGGGGCGGCGCGCAGCAGCGGCGGCCGGAGAGGGAGGGGGGGGTTGGGAAATAGAGAGAGGGGGGGAGGGCATTTTGGAAAATATATTTTCAGGGTATCAAGTTGGCTATTTTGAAAGTTTAGGGTATCAAGTTGCAAAACATGGATAGTTGAGGGTATCAAGTTGAAATTTAGCCAAGTATATATGTGTTCAATTTGATGTTTGGCGGCCGCCTCCCCAAACCAAGCCAACCTCGCCAAGTGACTTGGCGGCTCCACCCTACTTGCCAAGTTACTTAGCAAGTCATCCCTCTATTCTTAATTTTCTCAAACTTCTTACTTTTTTTTACAATTGTCCCAACAAATTTTACCCTATATGAAAAATTTTGTAAATAATTTTCATCTTAAACTACTTAGGGCCCTTTGGTTTCATTTTTATTTGTTGTTTATAAAAAACAAGAAAACAATTATAACACAAAAACATGTTTGGTAAGTGTATTTATGTTTTTTGTTTTTGGAAATTAAAAAATATTTTTTAAAACAGTGAAAAAAATGTTTACTGTGTTTCCATAAACAAAAAATGTCAAATTTTTAGAATCCGCAACCCAAAAAAAATCCATATATAGTGGGTTGGGGTTGCTAGCAGATGGTATGATAAGTTTGATTACCAAAAATAAATAAATTTATACTTCTATTGCTTATCAAGCATGTTTTAATTTTTTTTTGTCTTTACAAAAACTGAAAATTATTTTTAAAAAACAAAAAAAATTATAAAAACGAAAAACAGATAACTAAACAGGGGCTTAAGTCATTGATTTGCATTTCTTGACATGTTTGTTCTATATCCTATGGGCCACTTTGACCATTAGGCTCTATTACTAATGCAAGGTCCAGGTTGTTTAATTTTGTGAAGTCCATGGCTGATTGTTAGTTCTAAAAATGGGCCCTTTAGCCCAATTCACAACTTCTCACTTAGCTTTCAAAATTCAAACTAACCCTTAGGATTCTTGTGTTGTTTGACTCGTCGGATCCATAAAGCCGCTATTATTTCTAAGATATTGACCTTAGGTACGTATTAATATGTGCGATAGTTTCTATTTGTGACAAGCTTTTTGTATAGTAATGACAACATGTAGATTTTAGTTTTATTGGAACCTATAGTCTCTCTTTTTTCCTAACTTTTATTAAGTTGTCAAGACTTTCGAAGGGAAGGATCTTTTTGTCAATTGCAACGAAATACAACAATTTCTTTTAGATACCCGGCATTACGTACATGACTTTTTGCATGCTGTATTATACGCCTGTTGGACCCACTGTTCCCCAACTCTCACCAAATAAATAAAAATAATAATACGTCTGCGTGGCTCGATCCATCGATTTTCGGCCACTCAGCCGGAGTCTTATACCTCTCCTCGGTAACCACAAGAGCCACTTGCCATCCCTTCTATCTATAAAATTGTTATTGTAAGCACAATACAGCCATCAACCAACACTATGCCAAATTTGTTGTAAAGTCTCATTTCAACCTTAACCACAATCCTTCTGAAAACCTTGCTAGCAATCACCCGAATTAAACTTGTATTATACACGAATTTTTACAAACGTATAATACTTGCACACTTTTGAAATATTCGAATTAGTATGCAAATTTTAAACATGTAAAGTTTTAGACGTGTTCCATATGAATTATTGAAAAAATTGGCAAAAAAAATATGGTGGAACCTGTTTAATTAACTAAAATTGACAACTTGTTTAAGCATGCGAACTTTCTAATCTCAATATTTTCATTTGACTACTATTTGACTGAGTTTTTTAACGTATCTTACTTACAATGCACCAATTTATACTCGTACTTTTGTTCTCTTCAATTTTTCGTTTGTCGAATTGCTAACAAGGATTGATACCATAATATCCTTATAACCTAAAATTTGGGTCTCGAATCCAAATTTAAATACAAGACAATGACATATTGGGGGATAACTCCACTTAAACTTTTTTCTCAGTCAATTATTTTATAAGTTTTGGAAAGATTTAATAGAAAACGTTATATGATATATTTGTATTTATACGGAGTATCGGATGCGTGATTAATCCACTATTAACTTTCTTAGCAAAGTTGAAGATCAATCCATAACAAAGACACCCTGACAACCATTATTCAAGAGAAAATTTATAAATAGAACGCAAGAACAATAACATAGTTTTTCAATTATTTTTCTCCAACTCAGTTTCTTGAACAAACAAATAACCTAAGACCATCTCCAATGGGGGTTTCTATCTTCCCTATTTCTATGGAAGAAATCCCACTTTAGAAAAAACTCTCCCAATGGTGATTTCTATCACCATTTCTATCCTAGGTGGCAATGATGTAGGATGGAAACTTTCTAAGAGGGTTTCTACATGTAGAAACTCTCATAGAAATTCTCCTCTCTCTCATGACAATTATTATTGGGCCCCACACCATTAAATTGGTCCTTTTACTATATGATACATAGGATAGAAATGGAGAACCATTGGAGAACATTTTTGTGTGTCTATAATTTTTATGTAGAAACTCTTTCAACTAGGATAAAAATCTCCTTAAAGTATAATGCCAAGTAGGATAAGAACTCAATTTTAGAAATCACCATTGGAGATGGTCTAAGAGAATAAGAGATTGCACACGAAAATCCAAAAGATAACACAGCAACACATGTAGTTTACTATTCTTTCTTATATTCCTTTCTCTCTCTTTTTTCCCTATACATACACAGTGACAACCATACACCACATTGTTTTTTAAAGTACATTTTATTCTATTTATAACCCTAAAAACAAAAGACAAATATTAAGGGCACTATAACAATTATAAAGGACAACATACTTTTGACAATTATATAACTGTCAAAATTCAGACACTCATGTGCATATATAGGAGTGTCAAAATTATGACAACACTGAAAAATAAGACTGTAAATTTGTTGACAGTTCTGTACATATCTAGGTTTGTCAAATTTTTTACCGTCGATAAAATTTTGGCGGTGCACATAACTGCCAAAAGTATGTTGCCTCTAATAACTTTTGTAGTGCCCTTAACATTTATCAAACAAAATAGAAGCCATTTCTCTTGGATAACATTCCATCAACAACCGTTTTCGTACTTTTAAGACATTTGTGTATATCATGTATAATACAGTATCTACAAACAAAGAACCTAAGCAAAATTGTATGCTAGTACTATTTCATGCAATAATAGGAAAGTAGCAAATTATAAATAAAGAAAAGTTGACAATATTGAATTATTTAGTATTTTTTTTGTTAATAGTGATAGTGATATAATAATAAGTTGTACAATTATATTTGAAATATTAAGTTGTCGGAGAAAAATAAATTATATTATCAAATATATATATTTTTTTTTGACTTTCATCCCACTTCTTAATATGAATTTGTATTTACATTTCTCATTTTAATTTTACTAAACTTTTTTTGTCACGAAAAGTATTTATTTTGTCATGAAAAATATTTATTTTGTTACGAAAAATATTTTTTGTAATAAAAAGTGGGATGAAAGTCTGATACAATTAAAATAAGAGATGTAAGTACAAATTTATATTAACAAGAGGGATGAAAGTCAAAAAATTTCTTTAAAAAGATGGAATAGCTAAGGATACGATACGGGTGAGCGTCGGTATAATTGGTCGGTATTTTGTCGAATTTTTTGGTATTTTTTTAAATCGGTATTTGAAAAATCAATACCAATATCGTACCATTTAGAATCGATTTTTTCGGTTTTGATTAAATCGGTATTCGGTCGTTTTTTGTTCGGTATCGATATTTTACCAATTAATATTTGATCAATTAACACACTTAATATTGTATAACCTCTTAACTTATAATATTTTTTTTTTTTACTTTTTTGGAAGCATTAATTTTAAAACTAAGTCTCTACCAACCAAACAATTAATCAAAATTATTAGAACAATATGTAACAAGTCGCAAACACCTAAAAATGAGCTTAAAATATCAAACGCGGCCACTAAGTTTAATCTTTAGTATAAGTTTAAGTAACCAAAATTCACTTCAAAATTCTATAAGAACAAAAAAACATAAACTCAAAATATAAAAAAAAACTCAATTCTTAGCATTCTTAACATAAATTCAAGTCCACTAAAATGCATTCCAAGTTATAGGAAACAAAAAAAAAAAAAAAATGAAAAAAAGTAGTATAAAATTAATCATGAACAACATTAAAAAAATGTGTGTGTGTGAATCGGTTCGGTTCGATATTTTTGGTATAATATTACACTCAAACCGTTACCATTACCATTATACCGTATTTTAGTCGGTTCGACAATTCGATATCGGTACATAATTTCGGTTCAGTTTTTCGGAATATTTTTAATCGGTCGGTATTTCGGTACCGGTCGGTATTTGCTCACCCCTAGGATACGAAGCTGAAATTAAGCCAAGAAGAAAATATAAGAAAGATTGTACACCTAAGCGAACACCGACTGATACTTTACGACTCTCTCCTCTTCGTCCCGCTCCCTCCTTTCCTCCTCCGATCACTTTCCCCAATCTCTCTACATCGTCGGAAAGAACCGAATCGATCTAATCCCCGAAATCCAAATCTCGATCAATCCCAGAAATTTAGGTTTAAATTCGATCCCGTCATCATCATCTCGAAAACCTAACAATTTGTGATTTGTTTTTTTTTTTTTTTTTTATAGAATTCCATTGATTTCAAGAAGTTTTGGTGTTTTCTAGGGTTTCGTTTCTTCTGGAAGGGATGTTCTTCTCCGGGGACTCTTCGATCAAGAAGCGGGTGGATTTGGGCGGACGGAGCTCCAAGGAGAGGGACCGCCAGGTCCTCCTGGAGCAGACGCGCCACGAGAGGAATCGCCGCCTGGCGCTCCGCCAGCAGACCTCCGCCGCCATCAGAATCCAGGTGAGCTTCTGCTTCGGTGTCGGAATTCCCGTAATTTCGTCATATATATATATATATATATATATATATATATATATATATATATATATATATATATATATATGAAAGAACATCAGAGTGATTGTTGAATACATGCACGACATGATGTGACACAGACACAACACCGAGTTTTGGAGTGTCCCCGCTGTAGCGTAAAGAGTACTCGGGAGCTATATTACTCTAGGATGCTAAAGGAGTAAAGGATTCAAGAGACAAGGGTGCATGTTGATGTCGCGATTGGAATGTTTGGATGGCATGTCTGGCAACCCTAAACTCATAGGAAAAAGTAATTCAAAAATCTCGAAATTCCAACATATTGCTGCAATGTAGCCATTTTTGAATGCCGAGGCCCGCGTGCATGGCACAGAATCGTGACTAAATGTGGACCTTGAGATTTAAAATTGGCTACGTGGCAACAATCCCTGGACTCACAACGTGATTTCCTTCTATCCCCACGCGACCTGACCTCATGACCTGCTCTCCAGTTCAAAATGGTAGCAAAAGTTGTCTCAGTAGAATAATATTGATGTCTCCCACTTTGGAAAACCGGAAAGTTCCACTTTGGATGCAAAGTGAGAGAAGTGAAGCCTTTACTATCTAATTATTTAGTATAACATTCAATGCTACCTTTTTTGAGTTTTGGAATTTTGCACTTCTGAAGTTTTGAGTTATGGGTTGCCAAACATTCTAATGAAGAAGTACGTGTTATGTCGATGCAGCTGTGTAAAAAGTACTTTTATAGATTTGAGTTTTCTGCAAATGGTAGTTATCAAAGATATTTTTTTTCTCCATGATGCTCACGATACCGAACAAGAGCGGAGCTCCATAGCTCTCCACCCTCGTCTATTGTTTGCTCAACATCCTTCTTGTCACTTGTAAGATTCCCAGCTCACCATCTAATTTGAGGGTGCTGCCAAAGTCTCTTCCAAGATCCAAAGGCTGTGGTTGGATAAGCGCTATAAGTTGACAACATCCAGCTTGAGCTGGCTCTTTGTGCTTGTGCGAGGGACCTGGTCGAGGAGGACAGAGATTGAGTCGGTAATGGGACATGATGGTATATGAATGTGGTATGGATCCTCTTTGATCAGAAGAAAAGCAGCTCTGGACCTTCTTTCTTTGGACCAACAACCTGCCCTTTGAAAGGATTGTTGACGGGAGACATTAAAGGGGGGCAAATGAATACCACAATGTCACATGAGCAACATGGGCCAAAAGTGGTAGGCGAATCTGCAGAGAGGACGGGGACAGAAGTAGAGATATTAGAGGAGTTATCACGAGCAAAGGAAGACATATTTAAAGCACGTTATGTTGGCTTGTGCAGTTATGAAGCCAGATTTCGTGGCTTCTTTGACGGTCAATTATTGGGTTGATCTTTCTAGAAAGTCCTTTCGTTAAGTCGTAATAAAAGACATTTTTTTGTAAAAACTTTTATTGTTTTAGAAATCACGAAAGTATCTTTCTTAAGAAATGCCAATCAGACACGGCATTTTCATTGAAGAGTAGTTTTGTGCTCCTCTCAAACGCTAACGAATGACTTTAGTATCTTCCAAAAGAAGAAAGTAGAGGAAATATGTTGCTATGCTTTACAAGTGAGGAAGCACGAATTGGGAAAAGGTTGTTGTGACATAAAATGCAATGTTTATAAGAGATAATGACAGCAAGGGAAGGAAATTGTAGCATGTTAGATATATTGACAACAGGTAATAATAAAAAATGGATAAATCCAGTGTACTTTGAAGCTAATGATTGGTTTTTGCAGCATGTAAAGAACACGAGGCATTAATGGATCTCAAGGGGATCATGGTAAATTTTTAGCATATAACTTATGTGCAGTATGAATGATACATAAAAAGATTATGAAAATCTTGACATGCAACGTAAATGGAACATGCTACGTAAATGATCTATCAATGAAACATGGAAGTGTATAATATTCTAAGGAATAATAAAATAAAATCATACTATTTTTGGGTTTTGAAATGCCATGAATAATAAAACTACTTGGATTCTATTTAAAAATAAAAAAGAAAGGAGAAGGTAACTGGAAAATGATCAAGAAAAGGTAGTACCTAGTGGTATTATTTGGACTACGAATTAACCACAAGAAAAGGTATGCATTGCATGTTGAAAGTTGGCGAGCTTATACGAACCGAACTTCCTTATAATGTCGACGCAAAATCTAGACTAAACTCTAGCAACAGAGTTGTTGTGGTTGTTGGTGCAAATAAGGTATGCTCCTAACTGTTACTTTATGAATGTTCTAGATAACCCATCGGACTTTCCATAGGAAGTGACTTCCCTCACCCACATAGGTGGATCTATCAAGTGTAAGTTGCAATCAAATATATAATCCAAAATGAGGACTGTAGATACTGTTAAGAGCAATTGCTCAACCCTATAAAATTGCCGTTTGCACTGTGTACAATGGTTCTAAAATACAGCCAATAATGTTACATATTTGTTCTTTCTCCTCGGGTTTGAACATACATGACGCCATACGTGCATAAAAATTTAGGTACCAGTAGATTATGCTCAATATAGGACTTGAAATATTTTGGTAGAGTTTGGATGATACAGACTGAAACCAATAAGGAAAGGGTTTGAGGTAAAAACGTAAAAGAAGAAAGAGAAAAAGAAAAAGAGAAACATAGGAGAGGAGAAGGGATCCGTGCCTAGACAATGCACGACGCTTGATGAGTCGACACTGGTGGCTATGGGAAGAAAAAAAATGAAACTTTAGCATCTTTTCTAACTCTACTATACGGTGAAAATAAGGGGAGAGGAGAGGTGAAACATGATGCTGAACCGAGGAATCCATTATGAATTTGGTGTTCCACTATTAGGGTTTGGTTGGTTTACTTTTATAAATTTGGTTTGATTTGGACACTAAACCATCTGCTAAACCAATCAAACCCATGTGGACTATAGAGGTTTGGTGATGTCAAGATTCAACCCCCCACCCCCAACCTATCCACCCACCACCACCAACACACCCACCCACCACCACCACCACAAAAAAAAAAAGAATCATCAAAACCGATAATCGTAGGAACTTAGGAAGGGTCCGAAATTGATACTGAAAGTCTGAAACTGATATGGGGACCTTGGTTTAAGCATGTGAACCAACCTTGTAATTTGTGGTATAAATATGTTATTTTTTTTTCCTAATAACTTAGGGCGTACAATAATATTCAGATTCTTAAATACGTAATAATAATAGTTAAAAACAAAACAAAATTGGGCAGAAACATAAACTAATAACAATCTACCATTTTTTTTGCATACTCAATTTGTAGTGTGCTATGCCTGGAAGTCTTCTTTAATTTAGACCAAGTCTCATATGGTGTTAGCACAGATGTGCAATTCTAATTTCCATAATTTCTTAAACATTTTTATTTACATAATTTTTTTGACGACGAAACATAATATAATCACACTTTATTGAAATCATAGTTCCAATTTCCAAACACAACATTGGCCCTACCCAAATATTCATGCAACTTTTGGAAGACAAAATAAGTCTCTTGTTAATCATATATAGGATAGTTGCGATAATTAGCATGTTATCAACATTCAAGCAGGTAATCACATCAAAATTATCTTCAAATTTAGTATAAGTTCAAGTGTTGTTGTTATTACTTTGGTAATCATTGGCAACTAAAAGTTCATCAAATTTTTCATGTGAACTGTATGAAGAATTCAATTAGCTACACACTTTGTATTCACTGTCAGAAACAATATATCCCTCAAGCTGGTCGATATATATACCTCTGCATTTGCTCACCTTGAGGAATGCAGTTTTAACATGCACCCGATGACTAAGCAACCACCACTGTCATTGATGTCATTGATGAATTCATTCACGTGTCAAAATATCATTCATATGTTACCTCCGCAAGCAGTCCATATTCTTTTTTTTGTATAACCTGTAAATCTACTCTTGGTTTTATATTTATCAATTGAACCATCAGGTTCAATTTCTTTTTGAAAATTCCTCTGCACCACTTACTACATTTCCAGCTGGTAATCTACTAATTCCTGGTTCTTTTTTCAGTTATAATTATTTTTCTGAAAATATGCATTGTAAGAAGCAATGACATGTTTATAAGTTTGTGGTTCGTACCCTATAAGAAATTAAAAGTTATCTCAGTGAGGCGGCCAAAGGGAGGGCGTGAGGAAGGAAGGAAACGGCGGAATCCCAACATTTACGGCAATAAAGTTGTTTCTATTGTAACCCTTTACTTTTTAAGTCTTCTATCTAATTGAACCTATGCTCAAACAACATATATTACCGAATAACATTCCATAAGTGTCAATTAAGTCCATCAAATTTAATGTTGAGAAAGTCAAAAAATCTAAAATAGGTGACACACGATGCAAACCTACATGATGGAAATTGATTGTTGTCTCCTATTTTCCCTACATATGTTACAACAACACATATATTCTTAATCCTCAATATAGCTAGTAGCCTCTTTTCCTTTTTAAAAATCTTCCATTCCACCTTAAGTCTGCCTAGAAATCCTACAACAAGCCTTTTCTAAATCTTTCCAAGTAATATGCATTTTCTCTTCTCTAAAAGTTCTTTCTATCAATCATCAATTTAAGTGATGTAAGCCATTATCCTTACATTCGTCTCTCTCTAGGTCTTTGCTCAATCACTCTGTTCCAAGCTCTACAGTCAGACTCAGTCTGTTTCTCTAACATATTGCACACTTTTTGTATGTTTCTTTTTATTAACCGTTGGGCTTTTTCTCCATCAGGTTTGGTTTCTTAATTTGTTGTAGAAATACCTTATCACCTAAACAAAATTACTCCTGAATTTAGTCAAGGTTGTTAGAGTCAGTAGCCTTGGCACACAGGCAGCTAGTGTTACAGCCACCTTGGCACGTGAGGCGTTGGCACGGTGACCCCTCAAGCGCCTCGACTCGCCTTCACTTAAATGTGACCCACCTACGCTGATTGTTTCTTCTGAATTTTATCAACTGGCCTAGGTCCAGTAACTTAAAGTTGAAGATATCATTCATAATTTAGTATAGATATTAAAGAAGAGGAAAGGAACCCTCATGATTCCTTTCCCTTCTGTCTCTGTCCCAGCCCATGAGTCCCATCTTCGTCTTCGACACCAACTGTCTGGTAAGTCTCTTGATCTATATTGTATCATCTTCCTGTATCTCTGTTGCCGACTCTCTCTTTTTGTTTTCATTCTTATGTTAATCCATATATTTTCCTTTTTGGATCTGTTATTTGCTTTATGTTATTGTTGTATTTGTTGTCTTTGGATGGTAATGTCTTATCCTGTAACTGTGGATTTGGATGCTAATGCTTTGGATTTGGATTTGAGAAGTACATTTCCTATTACTGTTATCATTATTATAGGTTGAAACATCATGATCTTCATAAAATTACAGAATTGAATATTAGAAGATTAAATTAGATATAGAAACATTATCACTATGAATTACACAATTGAAAGCATCTCAAAAAACAAATTACACAATTGAAAGATTAGCATCAACAAATTACCAACAAAGTTCCAGTCATAAACCGCATAGTTGTCGCAACTTACCTACCGTAACCTCCCTAATTTAGTCTCGAGTCCCTGTCCCAGCCTGCTTCTCCTCCTCCCGCTGCCTTAACAAGTTCGATCTTAGTTTTTACATTAAATTTGCATGCATGCATAATATCATCTTTTGATGTGATATTTATGATAAATTAAATTTATTTAGTATCTGTTTGGCATCATCGTTATCATCATTGGAGCTTTCTTCTTTCATAATGGAGTCGGCTATAGAGGAGGACCAGACTTCACAAAAGAACTATCATACTATTTATGACATTCAAGTAATGTGAACCCTCTTGATGGTGCCAAGTTCCTAGCTAGAGTAGCTTTGAATGATAGAGGACCTTATCATAGACTCTAGTTGGAAGGTAGGTTCGCCTGCATTTTTGATCACGCAGGTTAAGCTCATTAAACTAAGGAGCCCCCCACCCACTCCGACACACACACAGAACTTTCTAGATTAGAGAAGAGTCTAGTACTAAGAGATAAGAAGGTATAGGAACTGTATTCATCTCTTTGACTTGACATCAGATCTGGAATTCCAGCAGTAGATGACCTTCCTCATGGTTGAAGCATGCACTCATTTTGATCATGCAGGTTAAACTCATGAAGCAAAGGTTTTCTAAATTAGAGAAGTCAGAAGAGTCTAAGACTAAGGGATAATAAGATATATAGGAACTGTATTCTCTCTTTCACTTGACATCATTCCTGGATTCCAACAGTATTGACCTTCATCACGATTCAAGCATAAACTCAATAGCTAGTAGAACATCATGTCAGTGACAAGTCGGCATACATTTGGTCTCAAAAAGCAGAGATTGACATCTGGGAGTAGTAACCTAAACCTTTCATGTACTTACTGAAGCGAATTGAGTTTCAGAGCTTCTTTATGAATTATGACAGGCAATTTCGTAGTGTTCTGCATAGCACAAATAACACAAAACTAAGCATCTTGTACCAGCTTGTTTATGTTTTTTCCCTAGTGAGATAATACGGCAATGTCCTAATAAATGTACGCGTTATATGAGCAAGACAACAGGTACATACACTGTTCATTTATATAGATGATTGCTAGAAGGATGGTTCCAAGCTTTTCTTGTTTATAGCAGTTTGACGAGAAAGACAATCTGCATAGTAATATTGATATTAAAGTTAATATTAACATAGCTACCATTTGAAAACCATCAACCTTGACATTCTTTGATTGACCCAATGATGTATCATTTGGTATTGCTGTGGTATTGATTGTTTTCTTGAAAGATAACTGAGTTTACTTGTGATGCAATATTGTAGAGAGTCTGATAAAATGTACTGCTAACGTATAGTAGTGAGTTAAGAAATATGCTTTTACCATGACGGGAGCAAAGAAACATGAATTTGTTTTAGTTGATACGAGGATCATCTCACCCTAAATCAGTTGGCCTTTATTTTGTTCACTCAATTTTTTTTTTTTGTAAGCTGACAATATGTTGTTGTTACCTTCTTGATGGAAATATTATATGTACGCAGTGTAACTTTGGAGCATTTACCTCAAACCGAACAAACTTTTAACTACATCTTGTTAGACTTAGTTAATAATTTGCACACACCTGTCAATGCTAAAGCTTCTAGAATCACAAAGTTCAGATCTGTTGTGTTTGTTAATGCTACCAATTGTGGTTCCTGACTAATTATCAACAACAGAAATGCTTCAGAGGGAGGAGGGCTGCTGATCTGGAACGTTCAAGTGTGCGGGCACAGTTCCATGCTAAGTTTGGGGACAGTTGCCAAAATGCAGATCGGTGGGTTTAGCTTTTCTTTCATTACTTTTCTTTGGAAGATTGTCCTGCATCTTTATCTGCTATTCTTCTTGCAAATCACAACTGCTTGAAATCTGAATATCTTGTCACTATCTGATTTCATTGTGCTACATTTTGTCAAACCAGGCACTGTTTCAGTTCCGATTCAGAGTTTCTCCCTCAGTTACTCTTTTTCTTCACTGCAAACAACAGCGCTGATGTCACAGTTCTTGTAAAGGCTTGTAGCTTGCTCCTTCATCTTGTCCACGAGAATGGTAAACCTGTCAGTTTGTGTTTCATCCATCAGGTCCTTGGGATTTATTTGTCCTATCAGCTATAATAATCTATCAGTTTTGCCAAAGTTTTAGTCAAATCTCAGGATTTAAGTGCTATTTTATGTTTTTACCGCATTATTGAATGATCTACGTATTGTTTATTTTTCCTCTTACTATTATAGTTCTTAAATTAGTATTGGATTGACTACTCTCAAGTCTGACCTGATGCTTACTGCTCACAACACCCCATTGAGCGTTACATCCCCACATCTCTTGTTCTATGGAGTTTTTGTGCTTAGGTTATCTTTTGTGCGAATGAAACTTTTGGTTGGTCTCTTCGCTCTTTAACATATTTCTTTGAACACAAAAAGTACATAAAGCTCCAGTAGGTATCTGGTTACATTGTCAGGCTATCATCAATTTTATCTTCTTCATTAGAGAAATCTTGAGCATATGCTGCAAGTAAGTTTAGGTACAGGCTTTTACAACAGTTGGAGCTAAAGGAGGGTTTTGTAATCAGATATGTTAAGAGGTTTGTGGAGTACACAGGGAATTAAGTGTGATATGTCATTATATAGGATAAAGCTTGATGTGTATGTTGGTCTCATTTGGAGTGTCTGGGAAGGGCGAAGACCAGACTAACCTTAAATTAGGAATACGCTTGACGGTCAAGGTTATATAGAAAAGAGGAAAGGTGTTTTTACTTTTCATTAGTTTCCTTTTCAACCTTGTATCAGTTCATTTATTAATCAATTGCAAAAACTAAGGTCAGTTTTGGAACATAAAGTAGCAAAAAAGGTAGAGAAGTGAGCAATAGATGGGGCTAATTCTAAGGCTTTTAGTAATTAACAGTCATAAGTTTTTAAGTAAGTATTTTAATGAGGAAAATAGATGAGTATAAAGATAAAGTTTATATATATATATATATATATATATATATATATATATATATGTCCAAGCTCCCTAGCCCAAGTGGTTAGGGAGGGGGGCTCACTTGTGGGAGGTCCCAAGTTCGAGCCCCCCCGTGGGCATAGGATGGCTGGGTGGTCACGGGGCGGCCACGGTCCCAAGTTGGCGGCCTCAAGAAATGGACTATATATATATATATATATATATATATATATATATATATATATATATATATATATATATATAGGGTCCGGATCGGGAGCCCCGTCGCCCTTGACCGTTGGATCGAGCGGGCGCGCGCGCGGTCCCCATGCGGACCCCCCGATCCGATGGTGCTGGGGGGGGGGGGGTTTCTTTGGCGGGGCTCCGCGCGCGGACTTTTGATCCGCATCCATATATATATATATATATATATATATATATATATATATATATATATATATATATATATATATAGGATGAGACCTTTCAGGGCACCTGATCTCGAGCGAAGCTGCTCACCAGCCAATCGAGCTTGAGCTTTTAGAGTGAGCTTGAGCTTTTAAAGTTTGTACCAGTTGCTGACTTTCCACTCTTGTGCACATCCTATATGGGACTAAAGGCATTAGTGGGTCTCACTTGTTTAGTGTGATTAACTTGTGAAAATATTGTCTTGTAACCTACTAATACTCTTTCTCAATCTGATTATGGAATAATTGCTAGCTGTGCTATAGCATTTCAATCATTTTCATACAGTCACATCCATCACTATTTATACTAGTTCCTGACTTTCCACTCTTGTGCACACTTGTCATAAGGCTAAAGTTTTAATGGTCTCAGTTGGCAAGTGTCAATAACCTGCAGTGTTCTAAAAATCGGCCTAGGCGCTAGGCGCCAGCCCACCGCACCGAAAACCCCCTAGGCGGTGGGCTAGGCGGCTAGGCGGGCCCTAGGCGCCCCTAGGCGGGCCTAGGCGCCCCCTAGGCGGTGGATTTTTTGAATTTTTTGATTTTTTTTTTTTGATTTTGTTTATTCTTAGTTGTATTTTGGATATTTGTTTGGGTTTTAAGATAGTATTTGGATTTTAGAACATTGAAATTTCAAATTTCAAAATTTTCAAAATTTTCAAAATTAAAAAAAAAAAAAAAAATTTCTAGGCGGCCGCCTAGGCGCCGGCTAGGCGGGCTAGGCGCTAGGCGGACCTCCGCCGCACCGAGTCCGCCTAGCGATTTTTACAACATTGATAACCTGCACAAATTGTCTTTGTAGCGTACTGGTCTCTTTTTTTCTTAATTTGATGATGGAAGAATCACTAGTTCTACTATAACATTTTAATCCTTTTCATACTTTTATCTGTCTAAGCATTTTGGCTCTCTACTAAGATAAACTGAAACCCGCAAACATTACGTCTCTACCACCTTTGAAATGCAAAATTTTAATGAACTGATAATCTTTTCAATAAAACTGAATATATTATTAGCCTGTGCACTTGTCTATAAAATAAATTTCCATATGAATGCTATCCTTTACATCTTTATATCATCATTCTTACCCTATTTAAGCAATTATCAACTAAGAAGGAAAGAGCATACATGTGGAGTCGAGTCATTGTCAAGTCCAGCCAGGTCAAGTTGAGTACTCATTGAGCTTGTTTGCGAACTCAGGAGCCTTGTTAGCAATTCGGCAAACGGAAAAAATTCGGGACGGCAAAAGTACGAGTATAAATCGGCTCAGTGCAAATAAAATACGTTCAAAAATTCGGTCAAGTATTCGAAAAATGAAAATATTGGGGTTAAAAACTTCATATTCTTAAATATGTTGTCAAATTTGGTTAATTAAACAGCTTCCCAACACATTTTTTGTGCCAAATTTTTTTAATAATTTATACAGAACATGTTTAAAACTTCGCATGCTGAAAATTTACGTACTAATTTGGATCTGTCAAAAGTACGCAAGTATTATACGTTTATGAAAGATACGGAAAAATTCGCGTATAATACGAGTTTTATTCGGGTGATTGCTAACAAGGCTCAGGAGTGGAGCTTCTTATTATGCTCGTCTCGTTAAGGAAATCGAGCTCATTTTCCTGTTCAAGTTCCGCTTATTGAAGCTGAATCCAGCTGACTTGAGTTTGCGAGCTTCTCTGCTCATTTGCACCCCTAGATAGATAGATAGCATGAACCCAGATTTTTTTTTTCTAAAATGGGGCACATGCCGCTTTCCCACTTATTCCAGCATTTGTATATAACTGAGAAAGAACATTGCTTGATTAAAGTAGAAAGTATACTAACAAATTATGTTGTTTAATGTGAATCATGCATGACAGCAAATATACTAACAAATTATGTTGTTCGGAACTGAATTTTTTTGTAATGCTGAAAAGTTAGTCTTTGAAGCTAAAAGGACAAAAATGAGAATGGGATAGTAAGAGAACCTATTGATGTTACTGGTGTAAAGCTTTGGATTTTGTGGGGGCATATAGTTTTTGTATCTTTAACTTCATTGGCAAGAGTTACAAAATGCAGTTTGGTGCATATTTGTAGGTGATATAGTCATATGAACTATTAAGGAATCATAATTATGAGCCACAACTGGAAACTTTGAGAAAAAGTAACTGAGCAGATGCAAAGAAACTAAATGAACGTTTCCAGGAATCAATTTGATTTTATGGCTTGTCGATGCACCGTGGACGCTGTTTATTTGTTAAGATGATTGGCGGTAAGGTTTTAGAGAAGATGACACATCTAACTGTTGGTTTTCATGTATATATGAGAAGTCCTATAGCTCTACAAGTTCTTAGTGAGATTATGTGGTGGCCTCACAAAAGAAATAAGTGCCCTGTTGTGGTTATACAATTGAGGATGCACTAGTTACCATCTGAGGAAGTGAGTGGAGGAGACGCAAATCCATAGCCTATTACCACAAGCTTACAGTACTATTCTTACCTCTTTGTATTAGTCAAGGACAAATTCACTAGGCAAGTTTAAGAAGAAGGTCCAAACTGTATGTTGTTTTCTGATAATTCTGTGCAACTTGAGAAGACTTGACAAGGGTTACTTTCCAAGGTGGATATATGCAGAGAAGATATAGAATTTAACAGAGTAAGCACCAAGCCAAAAATTATGAAATTTAACTTTAGAGGAACTATCAAGAACAGTTGCAGAGTTGTTGGCATTGATGGAGAAGACCTACCTAAATGTGATAATATTTTTTTAGGGTCAATCACTCAGCATAGTGGAAAATTGTTGGAAATGTTGCTTATAGAACCATAGAGGAATGGTTAAAATAGAGAAGTCTTTTTGGAGTACCATGTTGGAAGAGGATGTGTATGATTTTTGGCATGCTTGTGCTTCCTATGCACTAGTTTTCTCTATTGCTCTTGTCCCTTGCTATTTGTGCTTTTCCTTTTAGTCTTCTCCTTCAATGATTTCTTCATAGCAATAAGGAAGTTTGAAATATTCGCTTACGAAGCTGTATGAGATGTATTCATTATTTTGGGCAATGTGACTTTCGAATTGATTGTGTTCATACTATAGTTACTCTTTTTGATCTTTAACTAATATACATCTATCCATGTGTTATTATACTGTTGTGCCTTGACCTTTAATTTAAAGTTGGTGCTTTCCACTATGTGCTTTTCATCCCAATCCTTGATTACTGTTAATCATCAGGTTTAATTGTGCACAGGGAACATCATCAGCCTTTTAGCAGGCACGGATTATGCTTCGAAGCATTCTCTCGTGGTTACTAGAGTTAAAAGGCTTGCATACTTTTGTCTGCAAGCGGTCCACCAGAATAGGTTAGTGGTGTCATGCAGTTGATTCCAGTATCCTCTGATCTTAATGAGTTTTTGAAATTGTGGTGCATATATTTGTTGCTTCCTTTTGTTTTAAAATTGAGGTGTCTGCTTGATATAACTTGATAGTTGTTTGATGTAAGCTTTAATCATCATCATCATCCAAGCCTTCTCCCATCAGAATGGGTGGCCTATGGAGCATAAGAAGACTCCATTAAGGATTTGACAGTTTTTATGACCGTCTATCAACCTGATATCAACCCTCCATGTTTGTGCCAAATTCCTAAACATGGTAGCTATGCGCATGAGAATGCCATGCCATGCCATAAAGCTTAGACCGGTAGATGGCAGGTAGGTAGACCTACCTTTTGGTTATGTAGTTTAAGCTCATGCAACCAAGGAGCGGCCTCTGAATCCCCTAGACTATAAAGAGTCGAGGCGAAGACATAAGATGATACAATTTTCTATAGAAAATTGAATTCATCTCTATGACACATTAAGCCAAACAGTGAAAATGAATGACAATCCCTAAATGTAAACTGTGATATATGGTTTTGTATTCCAAGATAAAGTAACCACAATTTCTGAGAATTTTCTTGATTGCTGAGGAGATTAAGTCCTATTCCTGGAATTCTTTAGCCGCTACATTATCTTGTGGCTTTTATGGATTTATGAGGTTCTTGCTTTTCTTTCTGTTTGTAAAAATGAAATATTTTTTCCCTTCCCCCCCTCTCTCTCTCTCTCTCTCTATATATATATATATATATATATATATATATATATATATATATATACCCCCTAGTTCTAGCTGCCTTTTTCTCCTAACCGATGTGTCTACTGGTCTTTGTTGCACAAAGCCACCTGAAACAGTCTTCTTTCTTCTTATGACCCTCAATTGGTACCACCTCCAACTTCCCAAAAGTGCACTAATTTTTTTTCTTCTCTTCTTTTATTTCCAGTAATCCATCTTAGCAAAGTCCTTTTGGCTATCCTCTTTTCTGGGACATGTTTCTTAATTGCCAGACATTCCAATTGACAAGGCATGTAGGCATGTCCTTTTGGCTGCCCGCATTTTTGACATGTTTCTTTATTGATAAACACTCTAATTGATAACACGTGGCTGGTATAGCTGTCTTATAGATCCTTTCAAGGACATCCTGCGATCACGTAGTGCTCCAGAAGCATTCGTCCAGTTCAACCATTCTGTTCTAATTCTACTTAAATCCTTTTTCAGTCTCTCCATCAAAATGGGTGATTGATCTTCATTATCGAAAACAGTTGCTCTTGGTATCATCATGTCCATCAATATAGACTGCTCCGTCATTTCTTTTTAATTTGTATGTAAGCTGAATTTTGTATAGAATACCTTGTTTTTATAGTTCTTTTAAATTCTTTAGATTCTAAGTTTCTTTCCACAATTTATTTTGGAAGCTAATCGTCATGGTTTAAAGTATCGGCCGATACCGATCCGATACGGCCGATACCGATACCTTTTGGCATGTCCCGATCCGATACCCGATATTGACCGATAATGACATTGGGGGTCTCTTTTTCGGTCAATTCGGCAAAGAAAATTAAACGAAAAAGACAAATCAACAAGGGTTTAAAGCATAATAAGGTTGTAAAGGCATGTAAAAGAAGAAAATCAATATATTGTATGTAAACCAATCGTTAAGGGGGAGTACTATTTCATTTAATTTTAAAACTACTAAGAAATAACACTGAAAATACTTAAAATTATGCCTAAATGTATAAAATATATGTTTTTAAATGTAAATAATATATTAATAATTATTTGTTTTCCGATACCAAAAAAATCCGATACTCCGATTCGAAACCGCCGATACTACCGATATCGCCGATACCACCGATATCGCCGATACCAATACTCATAGGTATAGTCCGATACCGATTCCGATACCGATACTGTGAACCTTGCTAATCATTCTCTACTCTCATCAACAACACAATATCATCTGCAAACAAGCAAGCAACATACACCATGGAACCTCATCTGCCAATTAATTTCATCTGTAACTACTGCAATCGATGCATTGTTTTGCTACCGAGGACCGTCCAATGGTTATAACGTAAGGATTCAATTCGTATTTATTGTGTGTTGTCTCTAACTGCATAATCAGAATTGATTCATCTACCTATCTGCAAACAAACCTTATAGGTTTCGTGGCAAGACCCTCCTGCTGCCTTGGCTATGGTTCAGCAGCACCTATAGAGGTGTGACACCAGGTTAATAGATGGTTGTCAATTGTCTAATGAGCATCTTCATGTTCCATGCTCCATAGCTGACCTGTCGAGGAACATGCTTGGAAGTCGTTGATGGTCATCCATTGAGTCATATCTTTGTGGTATGATCATCTTGTATTATCAGTTCTTATGCCTTCTGCATTGGGTTGAAGCTTCGTTTATTTACCAAGAATTTGATTCATGTAAAGTTTCTAACAAATGATTAACTTGTAATTAATTGGCGAATCTAATGACTTATAAACACCAGGGTAGCTAGATACCATAATATCTTAGATTCTATGACACCATCAATTGGGTGTGATTGGGTATCAAGCTTGACTGTTATCTTTGATTATATCTTCATTATTTCAATGCTTTTTAATAATGGTGAAATACTCTACTTATTTAGTGGCAAGTATTATGTGTTCAGACCATAATTCTTATGTGCTACCATATAAGATGGGGGTCAAATGATAATATTTGAAGTTCAGCGGAAGCTTGGGCATGTGCAGTGAACATTGCAAGAAATGAAAGAGAACATAGAACTTTTATTTAGTTTGGTCATGTTGGTTTATTCACTGGTATGTTGATCACATGAGTGGTCATTGCGATAACCAAGGAGCGGCTCAAATCTGTATCAAAGAAACTGAAAATGGATTTTAAGCTGGGTAAAACTTGTCTTAACATAGTTAAGGAAGTTAATGTTGACGAAGCATGTTGATAATTTTGCAAGCAAGACTGTATACGCCGTGCTATTACACGAAGTGAGCTTTTTTGATCAACTTATATAACAATAAAGTTCTTGGTATACTGTTTTTGTGATGTGATATCTCTTTTTACCATTTGATGTTGATAGTTTTGTGATGAAGTTGTTGAGTTTTTTTTAATCACAGAAGTCATTACTGACCTTTTCTAGTTTGTTCTGACCGTGTTCAACTTGCTATTCTTTTTTGAAAATTCTTTGCATAGGGAGCGTCTGAAGGGTCAAATTTTGATGCCATCCAAATATTCTAGCATGCCAACTATCACCTTGCTAGAGACGGTGGTTGCTTTAATTAATCCTGATCTTCCATGGGTTTGCAAAGTCGTTGATCATCTCTTGCAGAGGAAAGCCTTTTCTATGTTGCGGGGCATTTTCCTGACAGGACTGGTACTCACCCCAGCTACTCATTATTACCTACTGAGAAGAATTTCTTATATTTGGGAATGACTAGTGTGCACTCTTCCTCTAATTGTTTCCTTAAAGACTTGCTTAAATTTGTGTTTTTGCTGGTCTTGTATATTCATGTGGTACAGCATAACATGAAGACACCAGAATCTTGTGGCAGTGTAAATTCCTTCGAGCGTGTTGTTATCCTCATCTCTTCACATACTGGCCAACATCCTTGTAGTTGCTCCAGTGTGGATCTGTTATATAGTTTCTCATCACAATTGCTTTCTGTTCCATTTCTATGGCGCCATCTGCCATACTTAAAAGAGGTACGATATTTTTGGTTCACCTATGCTTTGTTTTTCCATGTTTTTGACGGATAACAGAAGCAGTTGAAACTGTCACCAAGACTCTCTTTCACCCTCTGTGTGTATGCAGTTGGATAAATTATCTCAGTTGCGTGGGAAACCTTGGAGGAGCAGTAAGATAGTTAGATAGTAGTTACAGGAGCTGATAGGACTAGAGGAAGGCCTAAACGAACCTGGATTGAGGTTTTATAGATGGTCATGCTTTTTGTTAGTGTTACATATGACATGGCCCTTAACAGAGCTGAATGGAAGACCAGCATTCAAAAAGCCGACCCAAAAATTGGGATAAAGGCTTTGTTACTATTGTTGACTGGCGATATATATATATATATATATATATATATATATATATATATATATATATATAGGGAGCGGATCAAAAGCCCCCCTTAGAAAACCCCCTAAAAATTCCCCTCACGCTAATTCGTAATATTAATGTTAATATTAATGTTAATGTTAATATTAATTTTTTTTTATTTTTTATATATATTAATGTTAATGTTAATGTTAATATTAATATTAATTTTAATGTTAATGTTAATGTTAATGTTAATGTTAATATTAATATTAATTTTAATGTTAAGTTTAATGTTAATTTTAGTATTTAATGTTAATATTAACATTAATATTAACATCAACATTAATTTTAACATTAATATTAATATTAAATTACGGATTAGAGTGAGGTTTTTTTTTTAGGGGGTTTTCTAAGGGGGGCTTTTGATCCGCTTCCATATATATATATATATATATATATATATATATATATATATATATATATATGACCTCTAGCTCAAGTGGCTAGTGTGGAGACATAAGACCGAGTGGGCGATGTTCGAATCCCAGTCGGAGCGATCATGGATAATTACCTTCTTCAAAATAATATATATATATATATATATATATATATATATATATATATATATATATATATATATATATATTGGAATAAGGGTGAATTTATTCCTCGCATATAGCGGAAAAGGTATTACAGTACAACATATCACAACTTCTCATACCCCACATAATAACATTATGGGGCCATTACTGATACATCGAATTCTATGTTATGTAGAATTCCAATAGGGGAGTAGTCAAGCCCTCAAAGATACGTCTGTTCCGCTCCTTCCAGATGTGCCAAACGGACGAAGCGAGACGAACTCTTGCTTTTCGGGCCCACCCCGGATCCCGGCCTCTGTGATCTCGGATCCAGCTGAGAATGCCCCGGATGTCTCGATCCACCCCAACTCCTCCTCTCAGCTGTGCACACTGCTCAGTCCAAATGTGCCAGGTCACCGGGCATACAAAGAAGAGATGCCCCATAGATTCATCCTCCCCATTACATAGCACATATTTGGCATCCGGTATCTGCATCCCAAACCTGATGAGTCTGTCCCTCGTCATCAGTCTACCCCGAAGAAGTCGGTATGCACATAGTTGCATTTTACGTGCAACCCCCTTGCCCCAAATGAAGTCCGCCTCCTCAGTCCGGTCGTGATGGGTGCGAACCAGAACGTAGCAGCTACGAAAGCAGAATAGGCCTGGTCCGCCTCCCGTACCTGGGCCTGCCCAGCTCCAGGAATCCTCATGCTGGCTAGCATCAATAGTAATAAGGCGAATCTCCTCGGCAAGCTGAGCAGTATATGGATATCCTTCTGGCCTCCAGACTCCATTTCTGATGATCCTACTGCAAGTGAGCCCCCTGCCCGCTTCTCTGTCAAGCTGACCTCCCAAAAGCTCGAGCAAGGATCTGGAACCCAACCAAGGGTCTAGCCAGAGGTCGGTAGTCGTCCCATCCTTCATGTTCCTGCAGATGGCGGTCTGAAGCACCGGTCGACACCTAAGAATGGCCTTAAACGTGACCGAGAAATTGTTGTCTATCCTGCAGGCCCAGAAGTTAGTCCTCCTCAGGTATCTGTTCGCCATCCATCTCGTCCAGAGCGATCCCCCCTTGATGAATCTTCAGGCCATCTTAACACAAGCTGCCTTCTTGACCTCATGAAGAGGTCTCAACCCCATACCTCCTTCCTCCCGAGGTCGACAAAGTTGGTCCCAGGAGATCGCATGCATCCCGCCCCTCTATATGAAGTCAGCACAGATGGCCTCCACTTTTCGGATAGTAGCCGTAGGTATCTGGATAGACTGGAGCCAGAACATCGTGATGTCCGCAATAACCGAACGCACCAGCTCAATCCTACCGCCAAATGATAGACCTGCAGCTTGCCAGCCTTCCACTCTCCTCTGAGCAAAGTCTACCAAGCTGTGACAATCCTGGTCTCTGGCATAGTTGACAGTCAGCGGCACCCCCAGGTATTTCACTGGAAGCTCGCCTCTATCCACTCCCAAGGCGAAGGCTCTCTCCTCCTGCTGTGTACACCGGGAGCTGAAGTAGACTCTGCTTTTCTTCCGGTTCAACTGTAGCCCAGAAAGTCGCCCGAACTCCTCCATAATGTCAGAGAGTGCTCTTATGCCCCGCATGGAAGGCTGAAGGAGCACCAATAAGTCGTCAGCATATATCAAATGAGATACTACCGGACTCACCAACCGGAAAAGGGGAACGATCCTCTTGCTATGCACCGCCGTATCCATCATGCATGTGAGGTACTCCATCACCAAGGTAAATAGGTACGGGGAGAGGGGGTCACCCTGCCTCAACCCCCTGTTGCTCCCGAAGTAGCCATGCGGCGTGCCCTGGATGAGGACTGAGAAAGTAGGAGAGCAAATGCACTCCCTCACCCTCGCAACCCACCTCTCGTCGAATCCCATGGCAAGCATCAAGTGACACAGGAAGTTCCGGTTGACCGTATCATAAGCTTTCCTGAGGTCAAGCTTCACACAAGCCTTCATCCCGCCAGGTTTGCTGAACTCCCTCATCATCTCATGAGCGAGTAAGCTGTGCTCCGCTATCGACCGGCCCTTGATGAACGCAGCTTGATTCTGGGACACCAATCCCTGCATAATCCCCTCCATACGCCTGCACATAAGATGAGTGATAATCTTGTAAAGAAAATTAAGCAAGCAATGGGCCGAAAATCTGCAAGTGAGGTCGCTCCCTCCTTCTTATGGACCAACGTCAAGAATGTGTGGTTCATCTCCTTCAGAAGCCTGCCCTCCACAAAGAACTCTTGAACCGCCGCCAGGACATGGGTCTTAAGCACACCCCAGTGTCGCTTAAAGAACCCAGAGGAGAAACCATCAGGCCCGGGGGCTTTGTTGGGATTGGTCTTCATCACAATGTCTTCCACCTCCTCCATTCTCACAGGTGCCAGAAGCAGACTGTTCCCATGGCGGGACACCAGTCTCTTCGTGACAAGGGCTGAAAACGTGCTAGAGTAGTCCGTCTGCTGATATAGGTCAGTGTAAAATCTGACGGCCTCCTCCTGAATCTCCGTCGGGTCCCCTACAAGCCATCCCTCTGCGGTCAGAAGTCTGGGGATGCTGTTCCGGTGCTGTCGGGTGCGGATCACATCGTAGAAGAATTTGGTGCAGCGGTCGCCATCTTTGAGCCAGGTGCATTTAGCCCTCTGTGCCGCACTGATCTCCTCCTGAAGTCTCATGATGCTGACATCCTCAATCAGGGTCTTCTCCCTAGCTGCCAGCTCCCCGTTCAGAATGTCAGCTTGCAGGGCCACCTGAGTGTCCCGAAGCTCAGCTTCCTTATCCGCCAGGGAGGTCCGCGGTCTCGTCTTCACCCACCCCCTGATAGCCCGCTTGAGCTGCTTGAGTTTGTGAACCATGCGGAACTGAGCCGTGCCTTCCCGGAAGTGCTGCATC
The DNA here is from genome assembly GCA_029216955.1 of Iris pallida. Taxonomy (NCBI): domain Eukaryota; kingdom Viridiplantae; phylum Streptophyta; class Magnoliopsida; order Asparagales; family Iridaceae; genus Iris; species Iris pallida. Next base: position 32,349,305 of record JANAVB010006599.1, on the reverse strand, counting down.
TCTCCCGTAACCACCTCATATCCGGCCGACAGATACCAGCTGTTGTTGTACCGAAACGGCCTCGTCCGCAGAATGGGTCTCTCAATGAGGCCAACCCGAATAGGAGAATGGTCGCTAGTACCCGCCGCCAACCCTTCTGCCACCGAGTTTGGAAAGCATCTGAACCACTCACTATTGCCTAAGGTCCGATCCAACTGACAAGCAATTCGATTATGAGTAGCCTTGTTGTGCCAGGTCCAAATGTCTCCAGCTCGCTCCAGCCCCCGCATCCCTGACCTGAGCAGACACCTCTGGAAGTCATATAAGATCGAGTCCGGAACAGGACGACCTCCCACCTTCTCTTGACGAAGAAGCATAGCATTGAAGTCCCCCATGATGAGTAGAGGAAGATGCATGTTGTCCGCCATGAGACCCAGGTGCACAATGTCCTCCCACAAATCCTTCCGGAGTCTCCGGTCATTGTGCCCATATACAACACCCAGGATGAATCGGAACCCACCTTTGTTTTCAAAAGTAACGCCGATGAGTTGTTCTGATTTATGAATCTGCACCCCTTCCCAGCTACCTTTGTTCCACCTAACCCAGATCCTTGCCATACCGCAAAGATCTAAGTTGTGAATGTGATCCCAGTTTGCCGGAGTCCTTCGCGAGAGCATAGCGGCCCCTCTAATCTTCGTCTCCAGCAAGATAGCAATGTCACACGACTCTCCTCAGTACCTCTCCAATCTTCCTCCATCGTCCAATGGAACACCCTCCTAATGTTCCATGCTAGGATCGACATCTAAATAAGAGATGAGGGGTCCCCCTGGAACTCGTCTGGATCGACACCCGAGGGAAGTGTCTCATCCGCCTGATCAATGACTGCATCTACCATAGAGGAAGGAGCAAGATGGGCCTGAATCCTGCTAAGAGTAAGAGCCCAGTCAGGATTGTCTTCAGTCTGTTCATCCACTTCCCTCGCCTGAGGAATATCCTCCCGTGTAGCAGGAGCGTGTCTTTTCCTGCTGCTGTACACCATGATCGCCGGAGAGGCCTCCATCACCATCTGACCACTACCAGCCGCGCTCATACCCCTGGTCACGATGGTCCTCTGTGGCCTGAATGGGACCAGTGCACCCTGCGTGCCCTCCTGTCTCTGCGGTGATCCTGACTCCTGCCTCCTATCAACCTCCATCCCTGTGTCCTCCTCCATATGTCTGTCTGGCTCCGTCTCCCCGGGCAAGTGACTTGGTGCCGTCTCCTGCCCAGGTGTCTCCGTCCGAGCCGTCTGTGGTCTGGTAGTCTCCTTCCCCTTGTATTTGCACGCACTGGTAGTGTGCCCAAAGTACTCACGGTAAGAACACATGGGGGGACCCAGTCATACTCCACCGCCTGTGTCAGAACCTCTCCAGATGGTACCTGATACTCCAGCATACTCGGTAGCTCCGCGCCCGCTTTGATCTCCACGAAGACCCTGGCATACATCAGTCTGGTACGAAAAGTAGTGGCCTCATCTGCTTTGATCGGCTTCCCCACCAGGCTGGCAAGTCTCATGAGGAGCGGGATACTCCAATACTTTACTGGAAATTCAGGGAATCTGACCCAGATGGGAATAGCATTCAGCACCTCCTTCTCACACCTCAGCTCCAGTGTCCACTCCTTTAGTATGATGAGTCTCCCATCAAAGGACCAAGGCCCTCCCTGTAGTATCCTGGACACATCCTCCGCTAAGCCAAATTTGACATAATAGAACCCGTTCTCCCGAGAGAAGAATTCCTTGCTACCTTTGGGTCTCCAAACACGCTCCACGTAACCCCGAATTTGGCCAAAGAAGGGCTTGTTCCCTAATACATACAGCACCAGAGTGTTTTTTCCAGAATTCTGAGACCACCGCTATTTCTTCAGCGGGGAAATACGCCCGAAGCCCTCCTCCAACCGACATCTGTGGGACATACTCCATTGACATCGGGCTATTCGCAACTACTGGCGTGCAGACCTCCTTCCAGGATCGAGGCCTCTGCTCCACAACGTGTGTCCTGGTCGGGGGGATCACAGGATCCTGGACTGTCCTGCCGGTATCAGTAGCAATACCCTTAGTCTTCTCGGCCGCCGTCGCCTTAGGCCTCCAATCCGATACAGAGCGCACCGTACCTCCCCCACGTCGCCGGGGATCCCCTGAGCCGATCGAGGATCGATTCCCATGGTTTCCTGGCCCTGTCCGCCCCGAAGTTTGGGACTGTGCCCCTCGCCGTCCTCCAGTCCGTCGTCTCGTTACAGTCTGCCAGCCGGCATCTCCAGTGTTGCCCCCCCCAGACCCGAACTCAAATACGGAAGCCGTTCCTCAGGAAGTGCCGCCTGACCCCCCCCGCCCGTGCCCCGACCCCTCCCCGCCTGGGGGGGTCCCACCAGTGCCGCCGCCCGCCCCTCCACGCCGGGAGTGGTTCCGCCGCCGCCGCCCGACCCCCCCCCCCCCCCCGGCCTGGGGGGGGTCCCTCCGCCAGGTCAGGGGCCGCTGGCCCCTGATCCGCTTCCGTCGGGTCCCGACCCTCCCGCCTGGGGGGGTCCCGCTGTGTCTTCCCGACACCCCCCCCCCCCCCCCCCCCCCCGTTCCCGCCTGGGTGGGTCCCTCCTCCGCGTACGCCCCCTCCCGACCACCCCCCCCCCCCCCCCCCCCGCGTGGGGGGGTCCCTTGCCGACCACCTCCTGTTCCGCCTCTGGCCGGAAGAGGACGCCCCCCCCCCCCCCCCCCCCCCCCCCCCCCCCGTTCCTCCCAGCCGCCGGACCTCCCTCTCCGCGAGCGGGTCGGGGGGAGGCGAGGATGCTGTCGCCAAAGCCCTAGCCGAGGAGTCGATCGGGCGCATGCTTTATATATATATATATATATATATATATATATATATATATATATATATATATAGAAGCGGATATATAACATCCAAGTCAACCTGAAGAGGCTATATTATCCTAAATTTGTAGCCTTGTTCTTTTCCCTTGTTGGATAAGCAAATATACATTTTTTGACTTTTTGCAACTTAGTTGAAGAAATAGGAAGGTTTGCAACTTTTTGTTTCTTTGTTGAATTTGTCCTTGCAACTGAAGAAATTCTAATTTGTTTAGTAGTGGATAGGTAGGTAAGTTCCTGTTTATTTCTTGTAAAACTGATCATTTAACATCAGTATCTTTTTGGTATTTTAGGCTTTCTTGACCAGGGGACTGGTCAAGCATTACATCCATCAGATGGCATCTTGCTTGCCTCATCATGTCAGTATCCTTCCCAAAGATACATCAGAGGAATTTCCCGGTAATGCCTGCCTTCTTGGGAATTTACTAGAAGCTGCTGGAGTAGCGTTATCCGAACCAAATTGCAGTTTTCAGATGGTAAGGGTGGCATCTACCTTGAATTTGTTTAATTCAATACATATTTGGGCTCTAATTGGTTTATTTTTTTTAAATCAATAGCTTTCATTGTCTTTAATCAGTTTAATTTGTCATTCGTTTATGCATCAGTCTTCGGTGTAATTTTTCTTGACCACATATAAGCCAACAGTTTGATAATTGGACAGGTTTTATGAATTTAAACGAATAAGCCAAAGCTTATATGTTTAAGGTTGACTTAGTTAAACCACATGATTTCTATAATTTGCACAAAAGTGAGTTGGACTCTTACCTCAATCCATTTGCATAACACCATACTCCTAACAAATGTACTGTACTAGCAAATTTTATGTTTACCAGTATTTATAGTTATTTAATAAAATATCCCATACCTATTTTAATGATGAAGCTTGTTGAGAAGGCAAACTCTTTACCAACTTCTTTAATAAGGTTTCAACTTTCAATAGGCCAACCTGGTTATGAATGACACATTACACCATCCCAACTACTATCCTCAACTTCATGTAGTGTTCGGGTTGGTTTGACGGGTCAATCAAACAACAAAGCCTTTATCAACAAAAAGGAAACCCTTGGCTAGAACAATAATAAAGCCTTTATCTGATATTTTTGGTGTAGGCTATGACCTATTAGCTGTTAGATATAATACGTACTGGGACAGATCCTTATAGGAAGAAAATTAGGCTTAGATTTATGAGACCCTCGCCCTATGTGTATTAGTTTGATATTTCGCAACATGGTGCATCCACCCTCTTGCTGGAGACTCGCAAGATTCTTTTATCTTGACTTGTTTGGACTTTCAAGTTTCTTAAGAGGGGCAGGATAGAGAGATTTGGTCATCCATATCCTTATTAGAGATTGAGAAATATGATCAATATCTAAAAGTAAAACTGATACGTGTATTCAATAGGGACAACTGTTGACATTTTGGAAATCTAGAAAATTATACACACACACTGATGGAGTGAATCATACTGATGAAGTGTACCCCTGTCATACCACGTACTGAGAAAAGTAGCATACTTTTTACTGAGACCAACCACAATCTAGGTAGCGTTGGTGAGACTAGTGTTAGAATTATTAGATTCAAGAGCGCTACAGCTACTCACATGTATACCAGATATCTCCAAGCTGAATCATGCAGTTACCAAATCATTAAACAAGTGGGGCCACCTCGATGTGCGACTTACAAGTTTCCAAGATGTACATGTGGGTACATAAATATTCTTGTAAAATAGGAGAGCAACTAGGAAACCTAAATTTGGGTTGGGTTTTTAGTCAATATTAGATAACATATTTGGCCTCATATTTGAAATTCCCTTTTTAAACTTGTCATTTGTTTTATTCTTAATTCCAATCCTTTCTTTATCCTATTCTGGCTGCATTTTGTTGGTCTGATTTATCTTGTTTTTGTGGTGAATTGGGCTTGGCTTGATCACTGTTAGGGACTTTAGGCTTCCGATCAAATTATTTTTGGTTGGAGATGGTCCAGATTTAGTTCTACGTGCTGTTTGGGTTCAGCTGGATCTGATTATTTGTTGGATTTACTGTGATTTGATTTGCTGGATTGCTTGTGGTCTAGACAACTTGTACTAAAGTATTGTTTTTGGTTGGGTAAAAGGTGAATAAACACGAGTCAATATGATAAGGTCATAGTTCCCTATTTGGTCTAGTTTGTCCAATGTATCTATGTCAGCTGAAGATTTTTGGAGCAGAAACAGATCTGGTTATTGCTTTTAAGATTTTGCACGACTTTATCATATCCACATGATTCCAGATTTTGTTGTTAGATTTACTTGATGCTGTATAACTTCATCATTGATGCAAAATGAAGATTATGATGCTGATGTTTGTTTACTTGTTTGAGCAGTCTTGACTTAGTATAATGTTTCTAGCCAACCCCATTTGGACGGGGATTATGATTCTGATGTTATTCACTTGTAGCTTGAGCAGTCAATGTACTAACCCATTGCTTATTTTCTTTTCTATTTAAATAGGCCATGGAATTTGTAGATGTTTCAACATTTTTATTGGAGGCTTTGCCAACGATGTCCTCAGCTGGTGAAAGTAAGATTTCTTTGTTTGTTACCATGGTACACACAGACTGTATAATGTCTTTTTTTGGCTTATTTCTTAACTTGAAATGTACTGCGAACTTTGTAATCTTAATTAAGAGTGATGTTATGTAAGTTAGATAGCGATCATTTTTTCACTACAGATTAGCTTGCTAATAGAAGATCATCCTCATCCATGTCTCTCAATCTCTTGTACTTGTGTGAGTATTTTTGGTGGACCATTTCTGTTTTCTTGATGCAAAACTGTGGCCCAATTGCAGTTGGTCAAGTTTTTTCTAATCATATTTGTTTTATTGTTACTGGAGTCCTAATGTGAAGGTCAACAGCTTGTTCAACTATCAATGAGTATTTGATACTTCCTATTTCTGACGTGGTAAGCCCCTCACTTCACTTTCTCCTGTGTAAAGACTGTTATGAGGTGGACATCCCACTGATTGCAAAAAGTCAGCTTATTTCCTTATTTAAAGCTTCAACCATCCCTCTAAAGTGGAGAATGTTTTGGTTTTGCAGTGTCTGGTTTACTGAATCAGCATCGGTCATTCCTCTATGCCTAGTTGAAGCCATAGTTTGCAGTATCGGCCGATACCTTAAAATTATGCCTAAATTTATAAAAAAAAAATTCTAAAATTTTAATAATGTATTAATAATTATTTGTTTTCCGATACCAAAAAATATGATACTCCGATCCGAAACTGCCGATACAACCAATTCCGATACTCATACGAAGGGTCAGATACTGATTCCGATACCAATACTGCGAACCTTGGTTGAAGCTTGGTGGATTCATCATCATGCTAAGCTTCTTAGAGTATAGAAAGTATACTTTGTTATAGACAGCGAGTTATGTTCCCTAATATGGTTAAGATGAATTCACTTGGCTCTCTGTTTCTTCGTCCAAAAGGAACTTTTTCTACTTTTGCTATTACCTGTTTGATTGGAATATATCTATCTTCTTACCTATTCATCTATAATCTTGTCTAGTCTAGGGTTACTTAGATTGTGCCTTGGTTGCATACTTGCATGAGTAAATTGCATAAAATATATAGGTCTAGCTATGACCAACTGTCATAGGTTTTACGGAAAGCTGCTCTCTATTGTGCATTGCTACCTTGATTGGGAATTTGCCATTAGCAAAGAAGGTTGATGCTAAGTTGACAGCTTATCATGACACATTGTCATTCTTCGCTCACCTATCTCATGCTCCATAGCTGACCCCATTTTGAGAGTCCATTTTTGTTCACCCACCAAAACTAGGTGTAATGTTCACCTCCCAATAAAAATATGACACGTGGTACAAAACCACTTCTATGGGTGAACAAAACCACTTACAAAGTGGTTTGTGTGAAATAAAAATGCCACGTGTCATATTTTTATTGGGAGGTGAACATCACACCTAGTTTTGGTGGGAGAACAAAAATGGACTCCCATTTTGATGTAAACATACTTGGATATGAATAATTTTTTGATGGGAAAACAATGTAGGAAGTTTATTTGCAAATTGTTGAGTTCTAGAATATGTTTTGTGAAGTTGAGAATTCTTATATTTGAAAAGTCTTATAGTAACTTAAAAATAAATAAATCTAAGTTTACAATTAGCTATGGACCTTATTATTCTTAATAGTGCTCTACAGCACTACCATAACATCTTTTTATAATGCAGGCATCAGTCTGCTATATCATTGACTGTAGTGGCTGACTATAGCAATAGCAAGCTGGATTTCATGGCTGTTATCGGGCGTATATACAGTAGTATATAGGGACATTCTAGCCTGATACAGTGTTTTGAGCATCTATGAATCATTGTTTCTAGTCCGTTCTATTATGATTTTTTAGTTGTTTAGTTGGTTGATACTAAATTACTAATGACTCCTTATATTAAGTTTATTTGATTTATATTGTTTATGCTTTACTAAATGAGTAAATGTATTAATAAGTTAACTTATTTATTAATATATTTACACAATTTCATTTGTTTAGTAGCAGATTTCAACTTTGCTTGTTCATCTTACATAATATGCAAAACATTTAGTGTTTTAATTAACTTAATTGTTAATATAGGACATATCTTGTTGGTGATAGAGATGAATACCTTCAATTAAGATGATTGTTTAGTGGAAATATTTGAATCAATTTGAGAGAAACTTTTAGCATTTCTTATGTTAATTCTTTCTTTTATCATTACCTTTCGTATTTCCTAACCTATCTGCATTTGATATCTCAGAGCATGTTGAAAATGATGATTTTATGGATGAAGACTTCAGAGCATCTCTGGATAAGGATCTGGAAAGGCAAATAACTTCTGCAATAGATTCACGTCTTCTTCAGAATCTGGTATGCCATTATTTAACCATCACATCTTCAATGATAACAATTCCCTTTGGTGATTGTGACTCAATATTTGTGTCTGGAGCTGAAAGTACATTCTGAGCAGGTGAATGTTTTGTTTAAAAGTGGGACATCAAATGAAGAGGTGGAAGCAATTGGTACCATTTGTGCTTTTCTGCATGTAACTTTCAGTACGCTGCCTCTTGAGCGCATCATGACTGGATTAGCTTACAGAACTGAGCTTGTTCATGTACTTTGGGATTTCATAAAGAGATGCCATGAGAATCAGAGGTGGCCTTCTTTTTCTAAGCTTAATGCGTATATTCTTGGAGATTCCCCGGCTTGGTTATTACCTTTGGCCGTTTTCTGTCCTGTGTACAAGTAAGGTTCCGTTGTAAAGCTGATTTTTATTTCATTCATGAGCAGTCATTTGGTTTGTGTATTTCCTGAATTCTTTCTGTTGCAACCAATATTCCTTATTTGCAAGAGAAAAATGTAATAATATGGTAGTCCTTGTTAAGATGTTTTCACTTCTACTATATCAGGCACATGTTGATGATTGTAGATAGCGAGGAGTTCTATGAGCAGGAGAAACCACTTGCAATAAAAGATATCAAACTCCTAGTTCTCATTTTGAAACAGGTACGTCTTATGAATAAAATTGTTTAATATGTTTTGATCTGTGCTATGTTCAATTTTCTTGTTCCACTTTAAATTCTTTTTTTAATAGATTGGTTAATTTTAGAATCATGTTGCCTATTAGTTATTCTTTGGCTATACTATTACTTCAGATTTGCATGTTTTTCAACAGGCTCTATGGCAGCTTCTATGGACAATTCCGGCAACTATCTCCAATAGGGCTGCTTCCAACTTCTCTATTCATAAGAAACTTTCTATAGAGTTAATAAAAGATAAGGTTAAATTTGCTATATCTGAACTGTTGAGCCAGGTAACTAGTTTCACTTGTAAAAGTTGATTTATTCCTAGTTTAAAAGTCTTGTTGTTTGACTTTTTTTCAATTTTCAGTTTTCAATTATACTTTGTTCTTCCCTTTCACCAACACCTTTATCCAGCCTATAAACACAGGCAGACATGCATTTACGAATATACATATACATTTCAAACGTATATGTATATATATATATATATATATATATATATATATATATATATATATATATATTGGAAAAAGGGTAAATTTTATTCCAAAGCAACGCAGTAATCGTACAACATACAGTCAAAGTGGGACTCCCACTCATCAAGTCCTCATAACATTTACATCAAATTCGATGTTATGAAGCATGCCCCCAAGAGGTGTGACCAGTCTCTCAAATATCCGACGGTTTCGTTCCCGCCAGACATGCCAGACCGAAGCAGCCAGACGGACCCTGGCGGTCCGGAACCATTCCTCCCCTCGACCTCTACTATCACGGTGATCTGTGATGATGTCCCCAATACCCTTCCTATATATATATATATATATATATATATATATATATATATATATATATATATATATTTTAGGCTTTGAAATGCATTTACGAATATACATATACATTTCAGAAATCTTACTTTGAAAGTATCAAAGTTGATTGTTTTTCAATATTTATACATGAGATATATAAATATATATATTCGTAAATGCATGTCTGCCTTATATATATATATATCTACAATACATGAGATGTATCAATACATCCCAAACAATTGCATTGAAAATGCATTGGAAATTGTGAAAGGTGTTTACTTTGACTTTGACTTTACCTGTTACTTTGACTTCGGCTTTAATCTGAACCATTGGATCAACATCCAATGATTCAGATTTGGGATGTATCGATACAAATTTTTACATGGGATGTATTGAAGAATTTTCCATATATATATATATATATATATGGGAGGATTTATGAAATGCCCAAAAACTAAAAAAGTTTTATGTAAAATCCACCGCTAAAAAAATTTTCATCGCGTGCCCAGAATTAGAGAAACTTATCCAAAGCGGGTTCCAAATGACCATTTTGCCCTTCCTTTTAATTTATTGAAAACACCCACGAAACTGCTCTTAAAAGAAACGTTTCGATACTTCATCTTCTTCCATACGCTGCTCACTTTCGAATCTAGGTTTTCTTCTAAAAAAATCTTCAAAAACTCGTCGGAAAATTTCGGAAAGACCGGGACAAACGACAAAAGTGCTAAAACGGAGGTCTAAACATCATTTTTTTGCGATTCTAAAATTTCGGAAGGCCGTCTAACGGTGAAGCTGTTACTTTCAGTCTCCTCGACGATACGCTCATTTTGCGGCAAACGGGACCTCGTTTCGACCTCCCAGTCAAAAGTTATGGCTCTCCAAAGTTTCAGCTGACCATAAAATGCAGGAGAATGGTCATTCTCCGTGTTAGAACACGAAAAATGTTAATTTCGCATGAGGATGGTCATTCTCCGTGTTAGTAACACGGAGAATGTCATTCTCCGTCTTAATTTACACGGAGAATGACATTCTCCGTGTTACTAACACGGAGAATGGTCATTCTTACACGGAGAATGACCATTCTCCGTGCTAAATTACACGGAGAATGACTATTCTCCGTCTTAATTTACACGGAGAATGCCATTCTCCGTGTAGTTTATCACGGAGAATGGTCATTCCAGTGTTAAAACACAGGAGAATAATGACCATTCTCCGTGTTAGAAACACGGAGAATTACATTCTCCGTGTTAGAAACACGGAGAATTACATTCTCCGTGTTAAATAAAACGGAGAATGTTATTCTCCGTGTTAAATAAAACGGAGAATAGCATTCTCCGTGTTAAATAAAACGGAGAATAGCATTCTCCGTGTAATTTAGCACGGAGAATGGTTATTTCAGTGTTAAAACGCAGGAGAATGGCATTCTCCGTTTTTAATAAAACAGAGAATGACGTTCTCCGTGTTAAATAAAACGGAGAATGGTCATTCTCCGTGTTAAATAAAACGGAGAATGGTCATTTCAGTGTTAAAACGCAGGAGAATGGCCATTCTCCGTGTTAGAAAACGGAGAATGTCATTCTCCGTTTTAAATAAAACGGAGAATGGCATTCTCCGTGTTAATTTACACGGAGAATGGTCATTCTCCGTGTTAAATAAAACGGAGAATGGTCATTCTCCGTGTAATTTAGCACGGAGAATGGTCATTTCAGTGTTAAAACGCAAGAGAATGGCCATTCTCCGTTTTATTTAAAAAGGAGAATGGCCATTCTCCGTTTTATTTAAAACGGAGAATGTCATTTTCCGTTTTAAATAAAACGGAGAATGACATTCTCCGTGTTAATTTACACGGAGAATGGTCATTTCCATTGTTAAAACGTAGGAGAATGGCCATTCTCCGTGTAATTTAGTTTTTTCAGGAATAAAGAGTTTCGTTCTTCTTTCAAAGCGATGATAATTCTTATGGAAAAGAAGAAGAAAGATCTTCTCTCCACAATTGACGTCGATGATGATGATGGTGATGATGATGACGAGCGATGAGCTGAGTTCGACCGAAGAAAAGCACACCGAACTACGAACGATCTTTGCGATCTCTGCTGAAGATGAGAGCAATGGAATTCAGATTTTCCGTGAAGAAGAAGAAGACGAAAATCGCAATCCAGATCTGAGTTTTTTGAATTCAAATACATATAGATGACCAATTCGTGCGGAGGGGTAGTTTCGGTATTATAAAAATAGCAGTTTCTAGCGGGTGGCATCTAAAAGGGAATCTTGGAATATTTAACGTGAAAATACTTAATTCTGGGCATTTCATAAAACTCATCCAGCGGGTGGGCATTTCATAAAAGTCCATCCCGAAATTGGGTTTCTCAGCAATTTCCATATATATATATATATATATATATATATAATATGTATATATATAATATATGTCAGTGTTGCATCATGCATGCATACATTATTATTCTACGTCTATTTACATATTTTTAGTGGTAAAACTTTGTCCTTATTGCCATAGTTGTATCTCAGAGTCGGTGTGCATACCATGGTGTTTATATAAATGTTTGCTTCTAGGATTTATTGTTGGTAAGTTGAATAGACACTGAGCTGTCTGGAATGATGTTTTCTTTGAAATGTTATGATGCATTGGCAACTGTAAATATACTGGATAAGGGCGTCACCTTGTGAGACCATTGAAGCAAGAATTTAACAAATTCTCCAAATTTGTGACTAAGGTAACAGTTGTAGAGATGATGCTGAACTGGGGCCATGGCTGTTTGATGTGGCAATATTTTGGAGGTTGAAAACGACACTTTGGTGGAGAGAGACCTCTCTCTTCTTTTTACTATTCAGTCAATTTCCCCTTCATCTCAATTTTGGCTCGAAGAATCATAGAAAGATCTAGATCCATCACCAACAAAAGAACAGATTGATTAAAACTCAGGATGGTTGATACCAAACTTGTAGATTATACTGTTCATCTATGTCAAAATGGTGTTATTGACGAAACATATATGACATAAATGAAGGCCCATATCAGCTCTGATCTGACGAGCTTCACAAGTTTCAATTGGTTTCTTAAACAAAATACTCCTTTTGATTCTTTGTATACATGTCACACAATGTTTTTGTGCCATGTTCAATGTCCACATTGTTTAGATTATCTAAAAGTGGAGGAGTCCACATTGCCTAGATTATGTAAAAGTGGAGAAGTCCACATTGCTTAGAGTATGTAAAAGTGGAGGAGTTTCTTTGCACGACCATCATATTTTATAATTTATGTACTCATTAATCCTAAGTTAAACTCCTATAAATGTGGAACAACTGGGAGAACTTAAGCATGCACTACTGAAAGTGGTTCTTTAACTATTTTCAAATCTTTTAGGGGTGTATAAACTCATAAGGTAGTGGAAGCTTTAGGTTCCCTTTCACTTGCCCATTATTGATGTTCTTGTTCTTCCTTAGGAAGTTTAGAAAGCGATATTTGAGTGATGCCTGACAAATCATACTTACTTATTCAAATATTTGACATTAGGTTTATTCTTGAGTTCTTTGCATAAAGAAGCAGGCGATTCACTTTCTAACAGTAAAAAGAGAACTCTTTTTGATATAAAGACTGTATATTTTCAGATAATAGTCTGATCTTCTTAGACTCTGAAGACTCAATTCGTATTCCTAGAAGAACTTGAATGTAGATAAAATAGACCCGAATAAAGACAACCAAGATAACAGCCATAACCAAAATGGAACATATATGACCCAACCTAATGATTGAAAGGTCCCAATTCCAATTTCTAGCAGAAAATACCCAAAACAAAACAAGTGAAAATTGGTACATTTACATGCAGATGCTATGTGTGTGAACAAAACCTGGTTTATTGTTCTTATGAACAAACAACCATTCTACCTTTTACAAATCATCTCCCTTTGTTTTTTCATTTTTTTTTTTGACTAGACCAACTGATTGACAAACTGAACTAAGTTGACTATAAACACTCTAAAATCATGACCATGTAAACCAAGACATCTGCTTGTAAAGTGGCTGCATTTAATTTCTTGATGTCCTGCACAAATTGCTTAGCGAAAAGATTCTATAACGCTTTTACGGCCTTCTGTTGTAGAGTTTGCCAATTCCACTTTGTTTACACTCTTCTCCTCGGTGACTTCAAAAAGATTCTGTTTGATTCGATGCATTCCATAGACATGGATGGACTGCCCAATCTACTGCTATAAAATCAATAAAACAACCTTTTTTTAAACTTATGTCACAAGCACTTAGATTGTATGCCTATTTTGGCTGGCCCCAATGACACTGAAAATAAAGCAAGGTGAACTTGAAATCTTTGGGCTACATGTTAAAAGCACATTGCAATATATTCATCCTTCTTAGTCTCTGCACTCAGAGTCAAAATGCTGCATGGTTTCATTAAAAGGTTTGCCCCTCATAGATTGCTGAAGTTCAAATCTGTCATTGTTAGAAATTGATATTGAATCAAAATCGAGTGATGCTTCCCCTTTAAGCTCACTTTGTGCGTTATTAATGTTAGCACACGTCACTTATTCATATGAGATGTTTAGTTATACTCCTTTAACTTATGCATTCAGTGATCTTCAACCAGATGGTCCTTGAAGGTGTACCTCATGTGTAGGTTGGTCAACTTACCTTCACAAGTTTACAAGTGCTCCAAAGTTGCAAGAGATATGCAGCTTTCTTTATTAGGATCATATTCTTGGTTTGTGAGATTGCTTGTTGCTTTAGAGCAATCATATTTAGACCTGTAAATGGACCGGATTTTGATCCTGATCCGCTCCAGATCCATGGCTTTTTAACGGATTTGGATTGAAAATTTGATCCGTTAATCCATTAATGATCCAAATCCATTAATCCATTTATTAGTTGGATTGGATATGGATTTAGGTTGATCCAATCCATTAATGATCCAAATCCATTAATTAAATATTAATTATATTAAATATATTATTAAATATATTATAATTTTAAAATTTAAACAGTTGTATTAGGAATTTAGGATACCTAAACGTTTTTTCTAGGTACAATCAAAATAGTAAATAGTTTGCAGCGTGTTTCATCATCCAAGAATCGTTTCGTTAACCAAAAAGCTCAGAAGGCTGTAGAAAAAAACTCATGTCTTCTCAAATGTTAGTACGCTTCTCTCTTTATAAAAGGAAGACATCAATTAAGTATGGTCTCCTTTTGTACTCTTAAGTCTTATCCAAAAACATCAATTAAGTATGGTTGGAGACTTAGTATTTTAGTTATATTTGATTATCGGTTTAAGAAATATTTTGGTCATAATGTAATTCAAATTTTGATGAAATCGTCATTTTGATATATTTCTTTTGAGATTATTTGATATAAACGGATCAAAGTAACGGATCGGATATCCATTAATCCATCGGATATGGATTTGGATTGTGTCATCAATGATCCAGCGGATAATGGATTGGATTTGGATCAAAATTTTCTATATTTAAATGGATCCGGATTTAGGTCGATCCGCTCCAAATCCGGTCCATTTATAGGTCTAATCATATTACCATTAGGATGCCAAATTGCGATAAGTGAAGATAAACAAGATATATCATTCAAAGCTAGCCAAAGTTGGACGAAGGTACAACACAAATACATATAAGACCCAAGATATCTATCCTTGTTGAAATTTTAACATGACATCATTGAAGCAACCTAACGGAGGAAACTCCCATCCCAATCCTAATAGGAAATATAGAAATTCATAAACATTAAATAAAGATGACTACATCAAACAGGTTACTATTCCATGCACATTATTTGGTTTCTTGTTTGCGAACAGTAAACATGGCGCTGGTCATTGCTGCAGCAAATTCTCTCCATTTCCTTTTTCATGTCATCTTTACTTTATTGAGCAAGCTTGGTTGACAACTGGTTTGAGTATAAAATTTTAAATTTGAAAAGGGTGTTCTGGTGCCACAAGGCTCCCCGCTTATGTAGGGCCTGGATGTACTCAACCTTACCCCCATATATATGGAGATTGGAGAGACTCTTCCACGACTCAAATGTGCATCCTCCAGGATGCAAGCTACAAGCGGTTACACATGATGCGCTCATTGTAAATAATGAAACTAAAACATAATCGGACGATGGACACCTGATATTAATATTATAATGCACCCTCAGTTTGGTTTTGAATCATTAATGCTAAATTTAAGATATTTGATAGTTTATATAGGAATTTAGAAGCTTAGGAAGAAGCATTATAAACAAGCTTTGTTTAAATGAGGGAAAACTACTGAGAATGAGTGAAGACCTAGGTAATTCTAGTTGTGAAAAATGATGATGAAGTGGTTTGGTCAAAGAAGAGTCATCGAAATGAAGTTGGAACTACTCTTTTTTATAAATTGTTAAATTGTAATCACGTGAGGTGTAAATAAAAAACAAATTGGCTTTAGTTACAAAATGTATCTATCGTGTAATATAAGTTGGTTGACATAAAGTCTTCAAGAAAACTGAAAATTGAAAAAGGCATCGAAATGGATGATACTGCTAATCGGGTATATAGATGGGGCAAGCTGCTTTCTTTTGGCTAATTTTCATTTAAATTCTCTGAACTGTCATGTTTTTTTACTTCAATAACCTTTACTATTTTTGTATCAAGTAAATACCCTAAACTTTTTATTTTCTCAAGTTACCCCTTTGTTAGCCTCCCATTTTACTTAACAGTCACATTAATCAAGTAACTATTTGAGACGAATTTTCTGCTAGATAAAACAGAAATTATTTCTTTATATTTTCAAAAAGTTGTCATCTTCTTGCTCCCAAAATAGACAATTTGGTGTTTTCTATTAGGGTTAACTTGAAAATGTGATATAGTTATGATAACAAGGATTCATATTCAATCATTAGCTAGAACCCTTCCCCTGGCACTCTTATAAAGAGCCCCGTCGTGAGAGACTTTAAGGTATTTAAGTGGGAAAAAATAAAAATAAAGTTTAGGGTATTTACTTCATAAAGGTATTAAAGTGAAAAAAATATATTATACTTCAGGTATTTAAGTGAAAATTAACTCTCTTTTGTATGCTGTAAACATAGAAACACGTTAAGCCCATTATGTACTTTGGATACATTATTTGTTATTTCATTGTATTTGCATGATCTTTACAGTTGCAAGACTGGAATAACAGAAGGTCTTTCACATCAGCTAGTGACTTCCATGCACAGGAAGCAATCTGTGATACTTTTGTGTCTCAGGTAAATAAGTGTGAAGTTCTTTGTTTTTCCATACGCTTAGTGTTCACGCCTAATTTGTTCTCATGCAGGCCATCCTTGAGAATACTAGAGCTTCTGAAATATTAAAGCAATCTCCCTTTTTGGTGCCTTTTACAAGCAGGGTCAAAATATTTACTGTGAGCATCATCATTAGCTTAATTGTTAGCCAATTGGTACCTGGAATTATCTGAGTGCTTTGGAAACTACAATTAACGAAAAGATTTGTCTGGGAACTGTGTTCTCCAAAATTTTGTAGTTCCAAGGGCTGCTAGTGTAAGAATGTCTTGGTAAACATTTTTGGGTTTGTTCTTTCCACTTATATAATGGGTTCCATGTATCAGTCACAATTAGCTGCTTCAAGACATGGAGCTGGAGGACATCCTATTATAGGTAGACAGCGTTTCAAAATAAGAAGAAATCACGTTCTTGAGGATGCATTTAATCAATTGACTGCATTATCTGAGGACGATCTTCGGGGACCGGTACCTTTTTTTTATTTTACTTTGGAGATGAATTGCTTTTGTTACTATTTTTTCGTTATTCAGGACTTACTATTTCTTTTCACGAGTTGTAATAGTACGTTTCTGTTGTTTGGAGTTATAGATTCGAGTATCTTATGTCAATGAGTTTGGTGCGGAGGAAGCTGGAATTGATGGAGGTGGAATCTTCAAGGATTTCATGGAAAACATTACTCAGAGAGCTTTTGATGTCCAATACGGACTATTTAAGGTTTGTTCTCATATGCGATGTTTTAGACAATAGTGAGTGCATGTTCCCAGTTAGTCTTAGGCACTTGTTTATTCTTATTATGAATGTGATGGTAGGGAACAATTGATGTTCTTAAAGTTATCCTTATTGTGTAATATATTGTTTTTTTTTTTTTTTTGCTAATATAACTTCAATTTAATGATACATTTTCTACTCCTCAACTCTCGATGCTAGATAACTGGACATAAATCACAAGTATTCATTCATAAATATAGATGAATTTCCTTGACACCAAGAAATTATTTGTATATGTACAAGCCTACTGCTTTTCAACAAACACCCGCTCAAACTTTATCCAATAACAAAGCTATGCTTATATAAGATTATGATTAGCATGGTAGGGAGCTGTTGAGCTTCTTAAAATAGTCCATTGCATATAATATAGTCCTATTTTACCAATAGGATATATTCAATTCAAGAACAAATCTCTACACTCCAACTCTTGGTGCTAGGTAATGTACATAATTATTGAAGCAGCCAATTATAATAAATGAATGTCCTCAGATACACCAAGATATTACTTATATATGTTCTAAAAAAATGAAAAAAATACTTAAATATCTAAATGCCTTTTTCTGTATCACACACCTACCAACACCAAGGTCCACAGGTTCGTAGCATAGGCCGAAACCTATACGTATCAGCTGTATCATATCGTTTGGTCTGTTCCGATCAAATACCAATCCACTAGTACCCGCCCGATATTGGCATTGGGGCTATCTTTTCTAGTTGATCCAAGAAAAAAAAAACTAAAAGGATAAGGGAGAAGTATGGAAAAAATTCAGTGGCGGCACAATAATTCGTCCGTGTCGAAGACTGGCATGCTATATTGTGTCGATAATATTACACCCTATAAGTCATTATCATTTGTTGAAGTTATATATTTTATAAATTCACAACATTTGTCCATCTTAATGTTATTCGGATTCCATTCAAATTACCTATTTGGGTGGTACTTTCTACAAGTAATTTAAGAAACACAATATCTATTGCAGTTGAATTATTCAACAATGTTGAATATCATTCATTCAAAACTAACGAAAATCAACAAATAATACATAACTTATGTTATGCCTAAATCTATCAAGTATTTTTTAATAACTTATCATTATTATTTGGCTTTCAGAAAGGTCCCACTCTTCTCCAGATTAAGTACTTATCGTTTTGTGCTGGGTTTAAATGAAAGTACTGCGCAGATCTTGGAGGAGGTTCATGGTGTATAACGTTTGTTGACGATATTTTGTTAGTTGATAAGAGTAGAGAAGGGTTAGATGTTACGTTGCACAAACACATTTACAACACGATAAAGTTTCTGCAATATGGACATGACACATATTTTGGTATGTCCTAATGTATTTTGGAGTGTTCCAAAAGTGTCTAATGCGTCTGGTATGTCTGACACGACACAACCTACATTTTAAATTGTCCATGATTTCTAGGTTAGATGTTAAAATAGAAGTGTGGAGAGAAACTTGCAACTTATTTTAAAATTAGTAGGACGAAAATAGTGTATAAAATGTAACTTCAACCAAAAGTAAAAGAAATGGAGGGATACATATAGATGGACAAGTCATAAGACCTGCCATCTTTTTATGATTGTAAGATTTTGGTGTTGATAGAATTTTTTTGTAAGATGGCTATAATACAACCATGTTTTTTGGATCATAGAGTTGGGAATTAAGAAGCATATCCAAAAAATAATTATAGCCAAAATGATAATGCTTAGATTGATGAGTAGTAATACATTAGAAGATAAAGATAAAAATTGATTCTATTCGAGGGAAGTTAAATGTGGCGCCACCTAAGGACAAGATGAGAAAAATCATGTTAGGTGGTTTGAACATGTGCAATTACATATCAATATTGTTCCGATAAGGAGGAGCAATAATATATATTTAAAGGGCGTTAGGAGTGGAGGTAGGTCTAAACGAACATGAATTGAAACTTTCAAAAGGGATATGGATTTTCTTAGTGTCGCAAAGGACATTGTCCTTAAGGGTCTGCTTGGATTGAGGGTTAAGAGAGTTAAGTGAGGAAAAGTTAAATGAGGGAAAAATAAAACCATGCTTGGTTTGAGGGTGGGGGTTTAGGAGGGAGGGTTATAGAGGGTTTATTTCACCATCTTTTGTCCCTTTTTTTAATCCCACAAATCGGAGGGTTAACGAGGGAGATTGAGGGATTTTGTTTAAAAAGTCATAAATACCCCTTATTTGTTTTGTAAAATATCATGAATTTTTTCTCCATTTTTTCTTGTTTTCAACGTGTTAATCCGTAGCTTCCTAATTTGTGAAGATATTTTGACAAGTTCTAATTAAAATTTCAATCAAATTTAATTTTATGACATATATAATAAGGTTATTTTGGTAACTATCATATTTTTATTAATCCTCCTCTCACTCAAAACATCCAATCCAAGCAAGAGTTATTAAACACCCCCCACTTAACTCTCCCTCCAATCCAAATAAGGTTCTATGTATTGACTCTGTCAGTCAACATCTCTGAAGTTGTATTATTTTTTCATGGGTAGTTCAAGCGGTCCTCAACATCCATTCCATTGTGACAATTAAACTCTTTAATTACATTTTGTAGTTCTTGAATGCCTTCACCATCTAACGGTTTATCCAAATTAATAAGGAATACCTTGATAAATTAATAAGATATTACTAATCGTTAGATTAATAAATTATTAATTAATCGATATATTAATAAATTATTAATCTATCGACTATTTAATATTTGCTAATTTAATAGATTTTTATTGGTCCCAAAGGCTATTAATTTGTAGAGGTTTAACTGTACTTGGCTGTTAGACCACAAGATTTGGCTTTGAGTTGGTTGCATGTATCATGTGACAGTTTGTAGGTTTAAGTGTATAGCGATAGGTCAAATTAGTTGTTGTCCATCCACCTAAATTGGTTTATGTTGGGATCTTTACATGTACACAATCCAAAGTTGGAAGAATGAACACTTCAACATCATGGCCTATTTGTCATAGCATTCATGGACATGACTGGAAAAAGTGAATATCCTTGAATACTTGTCTAGAGTTGATCCCTAATTGAGTATCTTGTCCCCCCTCCCCTTCCCTTGAGGTGTAGGCTGTTGAGGTCTCAATAATCAGTTTGTTCCACGTGATTTCCACTAACCTCTATTCTAGGGTTAGAAGCTAATAAAAGAAAACAATTGCGGAAGAGCCAGTCTATCTAATACTTGGTATAGTCATGCTTCGCTTGACCCTTGCATGGTTGGTAATTGGGAGACTCTCCGTGTCCATTACATAATGGGCTATCCAAATTGAGGGCGTTTTGCATAAAATTTCATGTGTTGGAATTTTTTTTCATCTATTTATGAAATTTGAGGTTGATCGACATTAAGTTACATATTAACAAATGGCACTTATATAACTTTTGGTATAAATAAAATGTAAATTTCAGATGTCAGCATATTTTGAAATTCATTATAAAATGTGTTTAGTCATATCATCATGTAAAAGAATGTGGAGCTGTAAAACTGACGAACTCCAAAATTGTAAAAATTGACGACTCTAATGTTATGGGGTTGAGCAAAAGAGAAATAATATTTTGTTTATTTTTGACATAATAAATTCTGTTATCCTTCGGTTCGTTTGCCTCATCGGGTTATTTTAAATAGAATATTCAATTTAGAGATTAAGTTAGATTAGAAGGTAGTGGTTCCTGACAATGTCAAGTCAGATACAGCCCATGCATCATAAATTATGTGGGAACTTCAGTATTATCCATAAGTTGCACTTGGCATTCACATTATTCTCCAAGTTTTATGCCATTGAAGAGATGGTACTTACATTTTTCAAGAAAACATTTAGAACATTATGTTCAGAAGTTTAAGTCAAATGATCGTGTTTAGTTATTCTTGGTTCACGCCTTGTACGGCAGTGGTTCTCTCTTTTCATTTGCTTAAATGTTGGTGGTTAAATCCAAGGTTCACAATATCGGTATCTAAATCAGTTTCGGCCCTCTATGAGTATTGTTATCGGCGGTTTCAGCAGTCTCAAATCAGAGTTTTGGAGTTCCTCTTTTGAAAAACAAAAATAATTAAATTTTGATTAAAAACTAGAAAAATATTTAATACATTTAAGCATAATCCTATGTTTTTTTGTTTCTAGTTAGTTGTGAATGCAATGTATTAAACATTAATGAATCATTCACCCACGACAGATACTTTGTGAATGCACTTGTTATGAGACAAAGTACACCCAATAGATTGTTTGAATGAAATAATATTAAGATGGATAAATGTTGTGATTTATAGATATACAACTTCGACAAATGGTAATGATTACAGTGTGTTAATAAGGTCTCATAGACACACCATAGCATGTCGATCTTTGGCACGATCAAATCATTGTGCGGCCACTATTTATCCCCGTACTTATCTTTTCTTTTGATTTTTATTTACTGAATTGATCAGAAAAGAGACCTGCAGTGTCGGTATTGGACGGTATTCATAGAGGTCAATATCTGATAGGGATATGCCAGAATCAATATGATAGCTGATATGTACCACTATCAGCAGATACTACAACTATGGTTCAATCATTCACACATTGTAGATTGTGTTATATAGATGAGGAATCATCCTTATGAACAAGGTAATTGCTGTAATGGTTACCAACTTGCCAATAAATTAGCTTATAGGAATAGACTAATGGTTACCAACTTCCACCAATGGGTTCTGTGAAAAAGTGGAGCTTGGGTAATAGACTATTGGTGGAAGTTTAAAGGACATATTATTGTCTTTTACAACCTCCTTTATAGGAACTGTTGACAGGAATATGCCATAAAAGATCAATAAATTGTGTAGTAGTATTTGGCCGCAGAAAAATATTTGACTTATAGCTGTTTTCACTTTATAGTGCTTATTTGGTTATTATCTTAAACAATGTGGTACACAAGCTTATACAATCATAATCTTCCTACAGACTCCTGTGTTACTATGCTTTTTATTTATATATAGCTTCATAAATTGATGAACTTGGTTTACAGTTTTATAGTTTCAATTGTGACAATATGTTATTAGTCCATGATAGTTTTATATGTTGGTTATCGTCGATTGGATTTACAATATGCTAGTGTGCTATTATCAATCATGTCATGCTTTTGAAAGTATAAGATAGCTAGGTATATAAGTAACTTCAAGTAGAGAACAATGAACTCTTCACAATGATTAAGTCTCATTTTTTCTTCTTCTCGTCTTTCAATTTTCCTCTGTAGGAAACTGTTGACCACCTTTTATATCCTAATCCCGGATCAGGATTGATTCATGAGCAACATCTCCAATTTTTTCCATTTCCTTGGATGTCTTCTTGGAAAGGTATATTTTCATAGATCTTTGCGCACATTTTATTTGGAATTACTTTATGACATGGTTATCTTTTTTCATATTCATCTTAGCCATTAGTGCTTCAGAATTTTGCGGTATTACAAAAAGGTAGCACATTTCAAGTTTTGTTTTGTAGTTAAATATAATTTTTCTAACTCTGATCTAAATAATAAAGTATTTTATGAGTGGTGTTAATGTCAGAATTGAATTTGGTCTTTTATCTTCCACAATGGTACCAGACTGCCAGTCAAGATTAAAACATATTAAGGCCAGCTGTATTTCCAGTCCACAACTATACTTGTACTATCCTTTATTCAATCAGCTATAGCAGCATTGGCAGTAGATCTTATCACTTTTCTCCTTTCTGTTCCTTGCTTCATGGATAGACCGAGGAAGTTTCTTAAACCGTGCACCTTCCCTTTTTACCTTAGCTTCTGTAAAAATGAAATTTGGTAAAATAAATTTGTTAGCAATCATTTGGTTGTTGGTAAAGTTGTATTAAGTTTTAGACTGCAACATAGTGCTGGTGTTGTTTCTGAAGATAACAGATGATGCAGAATTTCTTTATTATGGACTAAGCTAAAAGGCTGCTCCAAAGGGTGTTCATGCTGAATTGTAAGTTTCAGCCTTACATGGACTCTATATGGTTATCCTACGGAGTGCAGAGGATAAAGTTGTATTAAGTTTTAGCCTGCAAAATAGTGCTGGTGTTGTTTCTGAAGATAACAGATGATGCAGAATTACTTTATTTTGGACTAAGCTAAAAGGCCCCTCCATAGGGTGTTCATGTGGAAGTGTGAGTTTCAGCCTTACAGAGACTCTATATGGTTATCCTAAGGCATACATAGGATATATATATATAACTGAAAAAAGAAATTCATTTTATGGGTATGTAGATGTGTGTGAAAAATAACTTGGGAAGGGAAATGTACAAAACTGTGTTGTTCCTAATACTAGATTTCTAGTATACAATAACATCTATTGATGTGATGTGTTATTTGAATGAGACTCAAGCAAAACTTGCTTCTCCTCTACCATGGGGTAACATGGACGATCGTGCATATTGGTTGTTTCCATTCTCTAAGGCAATAGAAACAGACGTGTCTGATTTTAGGTACTTTGTCAAGGTTAGATGCTTAATGAAGAAGGCATTCTTGCATGACAAGTCCCCATAAGGATTATTTAAAGTTCACCTTAAGGCACGTTATCATATAGACATGTGATACAACCTGAGTTTCTTCCCTGATTTTATTCTCTTTCATCGTGCTCAAGTCATCAACAACAAGGATATATCTTTTGATTGTCTGTCCATCTTGCTAGCTTCACTAACAGACCTATTGTTATGTCAAGACTTAAGAGAGGGATTTGGTGTTGATATATGGAGGTCCATAACTCCAACCTGTTGAACTAGAAAGGAAATAGAAAAGAGAAATGAGGCTATTTGATTAAGGTGGCTTACCCCCATTTATATGTTGTTCTGGAACTAAGAATGATGTCTTGTATTCAACAATAAAGCAACCAGGCCAGTTCTTTTTCTGGACTATAACATTTTATAAATTAGGCGTACACCTCTTGTTTCGGTCATGGTTCTCACGACTTATTTATATCTTGTTGACCCTAGTTATTAAACAGCTGTAAGTCCTATACTGGTTCTGTATGTTAACCTTAAATATATGCGATGATGAGTATTTCTTATATCTATTTTCCGTGGGAAATAACCACTTTTCTCTTCTGCCTACTATCATATTTCTTGACATTTTAAAATCTTATTTAACATGCTTCTTGATATTTTCTCAATTAGTTTCACGATTTTTCAATTTGTTTCTATATCTATCTTTCTTTTTGGCTGTGGGTATATTGCATTTTTTTTATAACCATATACATCTTGCTGCTATTCTTGTAGGCAATGTACGAAGGGATTCTGGTTGATGTACCATTTGCCACCTTCTTCTTAAGCAAATTGAAACAAAAGTAAGGGTGCAGATATCCTTTCTTGAAATATAACCTTTTCCCCTTATAATTAATTTGAAAATGCCAGAGCTAATCTCTGCTTCTTCACAAAAGGATTAGAATCTCCCAATTTGTTAAAAATTCTAAGAAGGATGCAGACTGTAGTATAACAATATTTACTCACATGGAGGACAGTGCATTGTGAATAATTTATGTGGGAACCTCATCTTTGGATTAACCCAATATGAGATGTCAGCCCTATGAAATGACCAGGATAGTACAGAGGAGCAAGAATTAGTTTAATAATGAAATGGTCTACAGCTTGGTATGAAGAATTCTGGACATACTGGTGTGAGATTATAGGAAGGATAGCTGGAATTGGAGTTTTCCTTAAGGCCTCGTTTGGTTCGTGGAATGGAAGCGAAAGGAAATCAATTCCTTGGCATTTCCTTTCCTTTGGGAAATTACAATTCTCATTGATTTTCCTTTCCGATGTTTGGAAATGCCAAGGAATTTGGAAAGGAAAGTGAATACTTCAATGTGGGAAAGTGATTCCTTGCTTGGATGGATGGAATCACTTTCCCCCCTAATTTCCCTTCCATTGGGAATCACTTTCCTTTCCCAACCCGATGATTCCGCGAACCAAATGAGGCCTAATTGTATAAGCGGATTCATTGTTGTAGAAATTGTGCTGCAGTGTTCTCATCACACGCCAGAAGCTACCAAAATGACAAGGGTTAGTGGTACTATTGAATGCAGGTGTTAGTTGTCTGCATTGTATCAGCTGATTCAATGCTGTAGAAACTGCCCTGTGGTGTTCTTATCACACACCAGAAGCTAGCAAAATGACAAGGATTAATTGCGACGTTCAATGCTGACATAAGTTGTTCTGCAATTAGGTCTATGCTATCGAAAATATGTAGACTACTTGAATTGTCAATTGACATCGTTGTAGCGTGTAAGGTATGTCACACAATACACAGCCAGCATTGTGGAAGAAAATTTTGTTCCGAGTTTTACCTAGCATTTTCACCCGGGTATACTATTTGCAAAAAGTATCCTAAATTTTAAGTATTTTATCAATAGCTTATTCATTCACGAATGATATGTTCTACTTGGAGGCCTTAAAAAATGTCAAAGAAAATTGAGTTACCAAAAAAACTTGGCTACAAGCATGTTGGTATCATATACTTTCTTTTACGCTCAATATAAGATATAGTGAATGGATAGTGAGGCCAATTGTTTCATAGTATTACACCACATGATTATCCCTTTACTTAATCCCATACTACTAGGCATTTATTATATTAAATCAGCATAAGCGACATTAATTGCTAATATCGTCATAGGTAGGTAATTTGATTCGTTAAAGGAGTCTAATAGTGTCATCGAGTCAGTGTTGGACATAGGACATTATTTAAATTTGGGTCTAAGCATCTGAATAATTTTGGTTAGAAAGTCCTTCTGATGACTTGCTTCCAGAATTCCTGTATGAATCCGTGGTCCACTCATTGTTATTTCATTTTGAGCCAACAAGCAGATTCTTGCTGAGACTTTATGGAACTATTTATAAAGTTATGATTTTTGTTTATGGATGGGATTTTTACAATTTTGTCACAGCAGTTATGATCAGTTTAAGACTTCCGTTTGTTTTCGCTTCAGATTGTAACTTAAATAGATAAGTTCATTGGTTTTTTTTTCTGTATATATGATTTTTATATGAATTCTATTACAACTGATATTTGTCTTATTTCAATTAGGTACAACTATTTGAATGATTTGCCTTCGCTTGATCCAGAATTGTATCGTCACCTTCTCTTTTTAAAGGTAAAGGATAACTATGTATGGTTCAAATAAACATCCCACTATAATTTTCTTAGGTCTACGGTAATTTTCACATTGAATTCAATTTCACTATGCATGTCATCTCAATGTTTTGAACACATAATTGAAATTGTACTGGCGAGAAATAAGGCATCAAGCTGCTATGGTGACTTTTAAAGAACAATAGTTCTATCCCAATGGCAAGTACGTTTATATGCAAGTTCCATTTGCATTGTTCACGGTAAGTGCAAGGATGTTACATGGCAAAGTGATATATGCAAATTGTTACTCAGAGATGTAACTCATCATACTGAAAGTTGATCTTGTGCTAATCAAAACATAGTTTAATGATGTCAAAGTCTACAAACTATGAATGGTGAATTGTTTTTCTTTCTCTCTCATGGTTGATCTTGTGCTAATCAAATGATAGTTTCAAAAATGTCCTAGAACCCCAATGGATGTAATGGTGAATTATTTTTTGGTATCCCATAAGCCCAGTATGCACAAATTAGTATGGGTTGTTACCAACACGAGATTCCTCTTATGAATCATTCTACTAATTGATCTAGAAGTATATCATCCCTAAACTGCGAGCCCATCTCCCCTTCAAACATGTATGGTTCATAAAATGAGAGGAATGATTAAAAGGTGAAAAATCAAAGAAATTGGTCGAGTTGGCCGGTCGTCTAGGTGTCGTGATAATAAATACTTTGAATTGTATCGGAAATATTTTGGAAGAAGTTAGGAAGAACTATTATATTTAGTGGGGACATTGTGAGTTCAAGGATAAATTGCGGTATTTGTGGGCCCTGCTTTTTGGCTGCTCTTGTGGAGCCCACTTTTTAAACATAGTTAAGAAGCCGATGCAAAATAATATGAATTGCTGAAATGTGAGTCCTGATAAAGAGAGACGAGAGCTAAATGAAGATGTGAATGAATGAGGGTAATCAATGTTGCATCAGCTCGATATGCTTCTTCCACCTGTCAAATACTGCATTGTTTGCATCTTCAAATCTAGATCATGATTCATACTTATTGATGTCAAATTAATAGCTGATGTCATGGAATTCTGAGGGCATCACTTGATGATTACCCTTACAATTGGAGTGAGCATTAACATGTACCTTGCTCTTACAAGATAATAATGAAACATTCATAAAGGCACATAAGTCAAAAGTAGAGATTAGGAAGCGACGTGTGAGATTCAAGGTTCACTATCAGTATCGCAATCGGTATCGGACCCTTCTATGAGTATCAGGATCGACAGTATTGGAAGTACCAGAGGTATCAGATCAAAGTATCGGTTTTTTTGTATCAGAAAGCAAATAACCATTAATAAATTATTAAAATTTTAGAAAAATATTTAATACATTTAGGCATAATTTTAAGTATTTTTTGTGTTGTTTCTTAGTAGTTTTGAAATTAAATTAAATTAATAGTCATCCTTG
The DNA here is from genome assembly GCA_029216955.1 of Iris pallida. Lineage (NCBI taxonomy): Eukaryota > Viridiplantae > Streptophyta > Magnoliopsida > Asparagales > Iridaceae > Iris > Iris pallida. Next base: position 32,321,450 of record JANAVB010006599.1, on the reverse strand, counting down.
TTGATTGATTTACCTGCAATAAATTATTTTTCTTCATTTAGATGCTTTTACAACCTTATTACGTTTTTACACCCTTGTCGATTGGTCTTTTTCGTTCAATTTTCTTTGCCAACTTAACTGGGAAATAGACTCCCAACGTCAGTATCGGATCGTAACATACCAAACTGTATCGGTATTGGTCGTATCGTATCGGTATTGGTCCTTAGTGAAAACTATGGATCATAACTCCAAGAAGCCACAAAGTCACACTGAGGATCCATGCCATAGGATGAGGTGAAGAAAAATGGGTGAACGATATTGATGGTGCTAGGCAATTAATACGAATGCGGGAGATGGTGGATGACGCTTTAAATAGGGTATTTACCTCAGGTTCAATCACCAGAGGAATAATAAAAGCATATCACTCATAATAAATCACGAGAGGAATATTATAAGCATCTTAGTGTTGGAAATGATCAGATAATTAAAACCACTTTCATTCTTGCATTAGTTGAATCAGCACACTTGGCTATATTATGTCTATAATATTCATTATTGGCACATTATCCATTGTCATTTGTTGTAGTTGTATATGTGAATTCACTACCTTCAGCCATCATAAAAATATTCCATTCAAAACTATCCATTGCAGATGTACTTTGTCTAAGAACAAGAAATAGAAAAAACTATATATATTTTGAGTGAAAGATCCAATGATGTTAAATATTATTACATTCAAAACTAATGTGAAACAACAAATAAATAAGATTATGGCTAAATGTATCAAATATTTTTCTAGTTTTTTGAAACTTATATTATTTATTAGCTTTCTGAGACTTGGAACTCTGATCCGTAAATGCGAAACTAACGAAAACCTCTGATACCAGTACTCTTAGGAAGGGTATCAAACCAATTCTGATACACATAATGCAAACCTTGGTATATTTCTCGGCACTTTAGGACGTGTAGAACATTGTTGTCCTTTTCTATGTTTGACTTATTTTGCCAATGTAGTTTGAAATTTAGCAATGCATGTTTATCTTCATCTTTGCTTCATAATGATGCGTCAGTCATTTATTTGTAGCTTGCGTGTGTATCGAAAGGAACATATTGTTAATTTTGACATTTGTAGGTGATGCAACATTATGTTCCAATTTATGATCTGATAATCAGTACTCAACTTTCTGCTAATTAGTTCAAGCCCTTAGATTTTTGTAAGTTGAACCTCTTAGAGCATCTCCAACCTTATTGTCTTGTTTTGTGTTGTGATTCCTATGTGGCATGAAGCACAAGACAACGTCTTTCCTATATGGCAAGATGATATTCACACAAGACAATGAGATAAAAAAAAGTGTTCTCCAATGCAAAAGTTTGAGAAGACAATAAAATTACTTTTTTTCCAACTTCCAAGACAACTTTTCCACTTCTTCCTTTTTTTATAAATGTTTTTATTCATAATTGATGATGTGGAAGTAAAACATTGTGAATTCTATTGTCTAGATCTAGACAACCAACTTCAGTGCTTCACATTGTCTTTGACATGTCATTGCCATGTCAACTTCACAATTTATTTCACATTTAAATTGGAGAAAGAATTTTGAAATAAGAAGTGGTGATTCCTATGTGGCAACCATTTTTTTTTTCCAAACTCACAATGGGTTGGAGATGCTCTTAAACTAGTATGACTTATTATTGGTTGAAATATATGGATAATTGTCCAATAGATACTGAAAGGTTTTTGTGCTGTTGCTCTGTAGTTTTAATATGTAGAATGTGGAATATGATAACTGATGCTTATACTGTGATTGGTCTGATCATCAACAGTTCTTAATGCTAATATTTCTTATTATTTCTCCTTTATGCTAAGAATATATTCTAGTTTAGATCAAGTTCAGTGATAAGTGGGAAATTTTGAAAATCATTGCTGCAAGAACGAGGTTAAATTGAGTTGATTTCGATGCACTGATGAACAATTATGCATTTCAATCAGTTTTTGTAAGTTTTTAGATGCTGTCACAAAATGAGTGCACTGCCGCTGATTGCATTTTGCAAGATTTGACTTCTCTGATTTGATGGTTTCCCACTTCTATTTTACGATCATTATTTTTCCATCTGCAGCATTATGAAGGTGACATTTCAGAGCTGGAACTGTATTTTGTTATTGTGAATAATGAATATGGGGAACAAGCAGAAGAGGAGCTACTACCTGGAGGAAAAGACATACATGTTACCAATGATAACGTTATCACTTTCATTCACCTTGTTGCCAATCACCGTTTAAATTACCAGGTAAAAGTACATGCGTGTGCACGTGTGTTCGTGTGTAACATAGGATGAACTGCCTTCTATGATACATCTTTTCCCATATACACCTTTAATTTGGTGATGCTAGAATAAATGAAGTGATACTTATTCTACCATAGCAGTATATATTCAATTCTCTGTAACTAGTTTACACGTACCTATCGAAAATGGCACAATGGACCCTCCAGCAAGTGATTGACACTTTTCAGTGTTCTAGATGTCATATATCATTCATATATGAAAGATCTTGTACTATTAAAACTTATTAAGTTATGCATAAAGTAACCACAAAATGAATGATCTTTCAGTATTAGAAATAGAGATCACTTGATGCATGAGTCAAAACTATTTAAATTACAAGATTTTACATTTGTATATATTTTACACATGCATCAGGGTAGTTTATCGTGTGCATTTTGGTAGGTGGATGTAACAAGTTAGTTACACCTTAGGGGGGTGGGGCTTTTGGATGAAGGTTTTGTATTCCTAGGAATCCAATTTCTATTCCTTTCCCATGTGTAAGGAATTCAACATTCCCATACCCAGGTTTGATTAGGTTGGGAATATGTTGCCCGAAAAATTCAATTTTTCCATTCACATGTTTGGTTCATATAGGAATAGGAATCTTAAGTTGTTTAGTTTTCCATAAATACTCTTTCATTAATTTCAATAATCTTTCTATTACCTAAATTAACATGTTTGGGATAGAAGTTTGAAGTTTGAAAGTAAAGGGAGGGTATTACTGTCCAAATAAAATACCCAAACAACATTCTCAGGAAAGCAAAACAATTCCCAAGGGGGGCCTTGGTTTTATTTTCCCACATCAATGGGAATATGAAGCCCCTCCTATCCCTCCCCCCTCTTCCCTCCCTCCCTCCCTCCCTCCAATTTCGAATACTAGACATACCAAACATGGATAAGGAATCCAAAACCCATTCCCAAGACTCAAAAACTTGAACCAAACGCCCCCTAGGAGTATTGAAGCAGGTCCTTATATGCACTCATGTGCAGATGTGGAAATCGGGATGTCTGTCATAGGCTCATTTTCTAGTATGAGCCTACATCACATGAGAAAAGGATTTGTTTGAAGAAAAGTGGTGCCACCATGTGCCATTCAAGAACAGTAACAGCCACTTGGAACATGTGGTTATACTTATGCCACGTGGCACTGACTTATACTACCAAATAAGCCTATGGCTAATACCCATCTTCCCATATATATGTCCCTGTAATGATCTTTTTTTAGTTTTAACACATCTTCTTTTTGTAGATTCGGCAACAAAGTTTACATTTCTTGCGAGGATTTCAGCAGCTTATCCAGAAAGAATGGATTGAAATGTTCAACGAACATGAAATTCAGGTAACTTTTGTACCCTTATTTCTACGGATGGGGTTCTCAGAAATTGATTACATCATCTAAAAAACATCATAGAAGCAAATTTTGTGGTAACCCAGTTTGGTACCAGTGGTCCAGGTTCAGGAACTCCTAGGTTGGGCATTTGCTGTTTAACAGTTTGTGCTGTCCCTATTTACTCATCTGTTAACATGTCTACATGTTGACAGCAGGGCGTGGAGGGTTCACTCTGCAGGCTTCTAGCTTAAACATTTTCTTATAGTGTTGGGTGGGTGTTTGGGTGGGTTGGAGGGGACACTCCATGAGCTAGAAAGCTTAAAGTTTTGATTGGAGTGGTTATCTAGCAATATACATTTTTTTTTTAAAATCTTCCTTCTAATTTCTTTATGAGATATTTATTGTGTTTGGCAGTGGATGTATTTGTTCTGTGATATATGATGATTCTCTTTTGATGGAAATCTAATGTGCAAGTGGTTGTGTCAGCTTCTTATATCAGGATCACTTGAAAGCCTGGATGTGGATGATCTGCGCTCCAATTCTCACTATGGTGGCGGCTATCAACCTGTAAGTTCCACCCACACATTGTTGCATGAAATCTTCTGCTGCTCTACATTTTGGTCCTCAGGTTCTATGGAACAAATCATTGATTAGGACTGACGGGTATTAGTTAAAGTAAGTTTCAAGTTGATCAGATACATTGTCTCAGGTGGTTTGAGTAAATCATGCATCAGATTCTTTGTCTCTGTTTATCCCGCATCAAGAGAATCCGTGGGAAGTTGTCTCAACCCGGGTTGGAGTCAGATTAAAATCATTTAATCTATGGGTTCAAATTAACCTGGATTAAACTTCCTAATATGGGCTTAACTTTGTTTAGTTTCTATGAACCCGAAAAGGATGTGGATCCATGAAAAACTTCGCAGGAAAGAAGATGATACAGGTGCTCTCAGCATAGTGCCTCCAACTTCTTTAATTGCGCTTTAACCTTGTTGGGGTTTCTATGAACCAGAGGATGTGGATCCACGTAAGAAACAACATAGGAAAGAAGACAATCTTGGCACTCTTAAGCATAGTGCCTCCAACCATCTCAATTTCACGATATCAATCGCCTTCCTTTGCAAGAGAAGTAATGTATTCTTTTCAAGAACTTTTCTTCTTTCTTCTTTTCTCGAGGCTAAGAAGAAACTCTCTTTAGAATCTCTACAACCCTAAATCTTTGAGAGTAAATTTATAGGCATAAAATAAAATATGAGTTATCCATAAAACCTTTTGTAGTGTTCTAAAAAATCATTTAGTAATTAAAGGAGAAGATTACTAATCTTAGTCTTATTATATCCAATAGTTATATCAAAAGAAACGGACAAAAATATTGCAACACTTAAGAACGATACACGGAAGAACGTGGGTACCACAGACTGTGGTAAGATTATGTTTTGATTACTCCGTAGAAAATCAAACAATAGGGACATCTATTTTCAGTTGATGCTTCCGTCTCTTAGAAAAGAGTAGGCGACTTCTGAATAATCGAAGTGAGGCATGAATTTACTTTTAGATGGAACTGATGAAAGAGGAATTGAACCTCACTCTATCTTTCCTTCGACTCATCGCCACCCACCCTATCCTCAAAAGTCAATAATGATTCGTAACAAAAAAATTCATAAAAAAAACTAAATGATGGTTTATCAGTTTGACTTCCTACTATATTTCTCATCATTCAACCGCACTAAGCAAGAGGGTATGAGAAAGGGAGGTAAAGTATTATGCGCTAGAAGGTAGAGTATGTCTTATAATTCATAAAAAAAAATTCTTAAAGATTGGGGTTTCATCACAAGTTTAGACAACATTGGCAAGTGTAATGGTACAACGTTGATAGGCCGGGGACATCTAGAAGCAGTGTTCTAAAAATCGGCCTAGGCGGCCACCGGCCGTACCGGAAAAGCCCTAGGCGGCCCTATTTCAAAATTTCAAAACAAAAAAAATACCGGTGGTAGTAGTGGTGGTGGACCGGTGGGTGTGGCGGTGGCTCTACCGGTGCTGCTGACGGTGGTGCTGTTGACAGCGGTGGTGGTCGTGGTAGTAGAGGCGGCGGTAGTGATATGGTGGTGGAGGCAGTGGTGGTAGAGCCGGGAGAGGAGAGAGGGAGGAGAGGGAGAGGAGAGGAGAGAGAGACCGGAGAGGAGAGGAAGGGAAGGGAGAGGGAGAGGGAGAGGGAGAGGGAGAGGGAAAGGAAAAGGAAAAGGAAAGGGAGAGGGGAAAAAAATTTGATGAACCATCCACTCGAACCATGGACCTCCCCATCACCAACCTACATATTTAAACACAACCTGCTAACCAACTTGTCAACATTGAGTTTTGTTAAAGTATGACATATATATATATATATATATATATAATCAGTTCGGCGGCTAGGTGCCGCCTAGGCACCCTAGGCGCTAGGCGGGCCCTTGGTGCACCGTCTTCGCGTAGCGAAATTTATAACACTGTCTAGAAGCGAAGATCACGGCCTCTCAAAGCAAAATGTTGATCTTTATCGGTCATCCACATCACACAATCAAAATCTCTCATGATCAAAGGTCCTACTAGAGCAGTGAAGAGAGTGGTTATAGATGAACATTGCCATATGTATATTCAAGTGCCTGGTAGTCATCGGTACTCTAGTGCATTTCTCCCTCTGATTCAAAATAAATATGTTTTCGAACCCTCTCTTTAAAAAAAAGTGTTGAAGTGATTGTGACGACCACAAAAAACGACGTATCCCAAATACGAATATATAAGAGCCGAAACTGCTCAGAGGATTCCATCTGACGTAAGCATCTAGATAATTTGAAATGAGGAATTTGCATGGAAAAGAGGGTCAAATTAATTCCGAAAGAAGTAATCCAAAAATGGATTTGAAAAAAAAAAAGTTTCAAGGTATGTGAGACCATATGTAAGATCTAACAGGGATTGTATCGAGGACAAATTAGAATTAATTAAAAGAAGACTAATTTGCACTTAAATACCATGAATTATACTCACTTTTGTACTTAAATACCCTAAACTATGTTTATAGGCACTTAAATACCATGAACTATTACTACTTTTGCCAGTTGCTATGCTTAAAAACATAACGGTCACATGCTTTGCATGTGACTATATTTGACCTTTTTGTCCCTAACAAAAAACTAAATTACTTATTCACTTTTAATAACAGGAAAATAAATTATTTATTTATTCTTAAGTAAAAATTATATATATTCTCTCATTTAGAGATGATTTGAGAAATTACTCCGGCAAATGGGATTGGTTGATGCATGGCGATGAGAGGGAGGGTGCTCCTGGTAGTAGCTGCTAGGGCTCACATGCGGCTTAGGTGAAGGAGGCGGGCTTGAGTAGGCTGCCCAGGCGAAGGGGGCAACAGGCTTGCAGTCGCTCATGCAAAGGAGGGGAACTCGCAGTGGCTGCTCTGGCGAAGGGGAATGGGGGCTAGCAGTGCCCACTGCACTAGCACTTAACTAATTTAGGAGCCAACTTTCTAGGAAGATCATACACGAGTAATAGTGATAGAAGATGTGTTGCAGGGTGAAGGAGGGAAGAAGGAACTGAAGTTAAATGCCAATTAAAGAGGGGGGTTTTCCACATTGATAGAACAATCGCACTTTTAATATGACATGATTGTGATATCAATGGCACGTTTTGGGATTAAGGAGAGGGCTCTGATTCCTTGTCAATCTCCCATCTTGGTCGCATGCTAAATTGCAATAGTTGGTAATCTAACTTCTTGAGTTGTTTTTCTGTTCTTAGACAAATGTCATGATCCATTCTGGTTCTAAACCAAGCTCATTTTCCTTTTCCTGGAACATAACATTTTGCTCCATTCTCGTCTTAAACTATATTGATGTACCACTTGCTGCTCAGACGAAGACAGTGGCAGGCTCACGGTGGCCACTCAGGCGAAGGGTCTTTGGGGCTCATGTCGACTGCTGCTCAAGCGAGGAGCATGGGGGCGCTAACTGCTGTCGCTCAAGTGAGGGGAAGGGGGTTTGCAACAGCCCCCTAGGCAGAGGGGGAGGGAGTTTATCGGGTCACATTAGAGTTATAGTGTTAGGGTTAGGGATTTGGGAATGATGATGATTAGAGTTAGTATTAGGAATGTCGGATGTAGAGAAGATGAAAATTAGAGTTAGGATGTGGGAGATGTTAAAAGTTAGGATTATAACTATGGTTAGGGAGGATGAAGTAATGGAGGGGTCTTTTCACTCTTGTCGTTAACTCCTAACCGCAAAAGGGTGATAGTTCAAGGTATTTAAGTGATAAAAGAAAGTTTAGGGTATTTAAGTGCCTATTAAAATAGCATAGGGTATTTAAGTGAAATATAGCCTTAAGATAGTTCTTTATTGATCCATTCCTTAATTAAGATGCGCTATCAAGTTAAGTTTGCAGCGAATACTCGAGAACTTTCATGATACAAATCAAAATGATTTTAATAACTTATTCTTTATAGAGTTCGGCTTGCCCAACTGTGTACAATCTCAAGGGAGACTTTCACAAATAATGAAAAGTGAATATAAAATAAAATACTCTTGTGTATTTGTTACTCTCACATAAACACTTAATTGACTTTAACTTGTAGGCTGTTTCTTTCAAGTGGTGTTGACTTAAACTTTGTATTGTCATCAGACATCCTCAGTGGAGGGTTCGAAATGGACTTATTAAAAACAGCCATAGCCCCACTAGTTGGTGTTCAGTTCAAACCCCCATTGCTTTGATTCACGAAAAAGAAATAAATAAGCAAATGAAGCAAAAGAACTTGTTTCATTATCCATTGGATTTCTTGTCTAGCTAAGGTAATTTGTATCTTGCAGGATCATCCTGTAATTGAGATGTTCTGGGAAGTTATCAAGAACTTCTCTCTGGAGTATCAGAAGAAATTTCTTAAGTGAGTGACTTTAATTAGTTGCTTTTTGTTTCCTATAATAATATCTTCTGTTACTTTTATGCATATTTATTTTGAAGAACAGATGTACAGTAACACTGCTTAGTATCTGTTATCCACCCACTCTACAAGTATTCAGCATCATGGAGAACTGCAAACACCATTAAATACATCTATCTGACATGATTAACGTTTATTCTTAAATAAATATAAATTTACAAGCTTGATTCTGTTCCAATTGGCTGTCAAATATGTGTCGTCTATTGACTAGAGGTGTCAATATTTGCTCTTGAAATTGTATCCATCTTGTTGAATAATATGTTCAATGCAGATACAAGTGATACAACAATTAACAAACAAAAAACTCCCTAGGTCTAATTGAAGTTAAATATGAAATAATATAGGATATTAGATTTGAGAAATGGACCAATGCGAACTGGAGTTTCCAAAAGTTCACCATCATCTTTAATCTGGATGTTGTCAATAATCAATATGATTCTATTTCTGGATACTAAGCCATACTAACCCTGTGACTAGCCTAAGTTCACAATGACATTTATCAAAATGGAAAATATGCTGGAGTGACACCAATTTAGGTTAGCTTGCATTTTATTTATTTTAGTTTCATTTCTTTCTTATTACCTCAAGTTGCCTAGTAAAAATTCTAAATGCTAGGTTTAGCCGTTTAGGGATTCCTTTTGCAATGCAAATATCTCGTGTATCTGGTAATACCAGTATACAACACAGACTGCGGTATAGCCAGTAACTTCACTGTCTTACAGGCCTATTGAGTACCCCACATTACTGTCTTTCAGATTTTTTTTCTTTCTTTTCTTTGCATTGTCTCTGGTAAGTTTTCTCCCCCATCCAGCAACTCATGTTCTCATGATTCTGCATTGTTGCTGGTTGAATGCACCTTCTAGCAATGAGATCAGCTTTGAAAAGGGTTACGTTTTAAGTTTAGAAGGGGGGCATGGCCCTTAACAGAGATGAATGGAAGAAAGGTTCAAATAGCCAATCTCAAAAAATTTGGCATAAATACTTTGTCGTTGTTGTTCTTCTTTCTCTTATTTATGTTTCTTGTTCTTATTGTATCCTTGTTCTTTCCTCCTCCTCCCTCCCTCCACCCCCCCACCACCACCACCCCGGCGTCCTTAATCTTCTTCTTATGTGTACATGTGCGGTCAGCCCAGAGGTCTTGAATTAGAGACCTCTTAAAAGTTCACAAATATAAGTATTTGTCTTGTGATTTTGAGATACTTAATTAGATTTATTCAAAATGCTTCTTTTCGCTGGTAACATGTGTAATTCTGAGCAACCTTTTTTTGGGACATGATTTTTTTCTTGTGTTATTGACAATAAGCTTGGTTTCACATAACTATCTAAAACAATATTTTGCAGGTTTGTGACTGGCTGCTCGCGTGGACCACTTCTTGGATTCAAGTATCTTGAGCCAAAGTTTTGCATACAAAGGTTTTTTTTACAACTTTGGAATTGATTCTTTTGAGTCTTCCTTTTTTTTCCTTTTGACTGGATTTTTCTTAATTATAGAGCTGCTCCTTCACATGCTCTTGATGAGGATCTCGACCGATTACCAACTTCAGCTACTTGTATGAATCTGTTGAAGCTTCCGCCATATAAGAGGTCAGTAAATGAAATCCATCTAATAATCTTCTCATCTTTTTAGCACAATCACATAGGAATTCTGTGACAATGTAGCAATATATAACCATTGTTCTAGCAGCCCAATGGTTGAGGGTTCGAGGCTTTTGGTAGGGGAATGGGGAGTCCTGGGTTTGCTGGTCAGGGGACAAGTGACTTAAGTAACATATTAGCAATATATAGATTACAAATGTTTAGAGGTTTTGGTTAGCTATATCAGCTAGTTTTGGGCTGAAATGAACCCAAAGGACTGAAACGTCCCAAATTTAGCCTGATACTTGTAGGTTATGAGCGATACTGATTCATACAATTGCTTCAGTTTGGTTCGGCTGAACTCTGATTTTTAAACTTTACTACTATTTTCTGGCCCCACAGAGTGGTAGTGGTTATCATCTTCATATTAGGCTTTGGGAGTAAATTTGCAATAAAAATTTATAAGATTTTTCCTGTAATCACAAATGCAAGGATCTATAACAACACTCCCGCAGACCAGTATTTTTCTTGATGGGAATCACTGGGACACGGGCTTTTTGGTACTGTAATATTTCAATTTGAAACCTCACAAGGAATGAACAAGCTTCTAAAGAATTTGATTCTCTTTGAATAACAGCAAAGAACAGATGCAAACGAAATTGATGTATGCAATTAGCTCAGAGGCAGGCTTTGATCTGAGCTAATGATGGGAGTCATTGGATTCTCACATAATTCGCGGCCATCAAAAGCTCAACCAATTGCTACTCATGGCGCTGTCCAAGGTCATTTTAATGATAAGCATACAAGGGCTTCCATATGCGGGTGTGTTATGGTGTCGACTGAATCCACATTACCCAAATTCTGGCGGCGAACTCACCCTTGTTTAATAGGAGGAATTTTTGGACAGATGTAAATATTAAAAATGCTCATGTAATGTAACATTGCAGTTGTATATATCTCTGAACCTTCCTCTGAATATGTTCAAGAAATGAGCTGTCAGATGTTATTATCGTGATAGGCATTTAGCTTAGTTTACCTATTTTATATGATAAGCTTTCACTGCGGTAAATGATGAGCCAAAAATGATATCTTATCATGGAGTTTGTTTGAAGATTGTACGTTCACATTGGTCTCAATTTGCATATTGTAGACTAGCTAGATAGTGCATGCAGATGACAGAAAGTAACATTGTTGGTGGAGCAGTTCTACACAGACCGCGGGGCCCCAGGGTGAACTGCTTCTGAAACGAGGGCCAGGGCTACGTGTTCGGTCCTGATTGGTTGGATTTTATTTGCGTACATTAGCAGAGAGCTTGGGTCATTGTTTTTGCTCCGGCCAATAGGAGGGTGACATGTGGCTGGTCCAGAGCTTGGGTCATTGTTTTTGCTCCGGCTAATAGAAGGGTGACATGTGCGCCCCCCCCCCCCCCCCCCCCCCCCCCCCCCCCCCCCCCCCCCCCCCCCTCTCTTTCTTCCTTTTCTTTTGGATTTTTCCTTGTCGGGTGAGAGACAGACCTAGAAGAAATTGCAGGGTAAGCTATGGTACTACTCCATGACTGGTTTTACATGTGAACTGAACAAATATTTCTTCCCACTAAAGTTGAGCCACATAATGAGGGATTTTCTGCTGGAAAACCAATTCTGGTATTAATTACAAGGGGGAAAGCCAATTCTTTAGTCGAGTGAGATCTCCACAAGCAGAGACATGTACACCAAGGCCCTTATAAGCCTTGTAAACATGAAAATTTTCCAAACTAGTGAATAAGATTAAAACTCATGTTCTCCTTTAATAAACAATTCTGTGCTAATTATCCAAAATGTCTGCCTAATTATTATTTCAACTTTTTCTTTTCTTTTCTTTTTTTCTTATTTGTACAAATATAATTATATATTGTGACGAATATGAATGTTGTTAATGAGAAATTAACAATGTTGATGATAACTGGTGAAATTTGAGGTTTAAGATTTAATAGATTAGTTGAAGTAAGAATAACAAAAAGTTCATTTTGGATTTGATTCAAATCCAAATTTAACTCAACGATAATTGAAAATATTACAATTCCAAACCCACGTAAGAACTAAATCATAAGAATCCACCACCAAATTCAAAGCTTTCATTTTCAATTAAAAGAGAGTATTAGAGAGAGAACTAAGAAGAGGGAGATGAGCAAAAGGATTTTAGAGAGAGACTTGGAACCCTTTGAATGGATGAAAAAATGGGGTAGACTTGACATTTTAGGATTATATTAAGTGAATAATGAATAAGAAAGAGACTATCATTCTATATAAAAATATGTTTTCGTTCTTAGAGATGACTAGTAATAATTTAAGTGAATAATGGATAAGGAGACTATCAAAATATATTTTGGTTCTTAGAGATGACTTGTAGTTTGTGGCTTTTAACTAACAAAGTTTTTATCGGGTTTTCACTTTTCAGATATCATGTGAAACTTCAGGAATGTGTTCCGAAAATATTCTTTTATCGCAAATCGTGTTGTGTTGGACACGTATCATATATTTTACAAACACATGATATTCCAAAATAGGTTATGACATACAAAAAAGATGTTGTGTCCGTGTCATCTTATCCTTGTCGTATTGTTTTGTATCCGTTTGAGTACAACATAGCAACTCAAACTTCTAAACATGCATTCAACAATATATATTTTTCTTTTCATGTGCATTTTTTATTCCTTGCATATGTAGAGATGACCCGATGACCCGGAGAAGATGGTTAACTCCATGGAAGAAAGGGTTGATAATTCACTTCATGGGCCGTCTTTTAAATGAGTGTTGAGATTCTTGTCGCGCTCTTAATGATGTCGTTTGCTTTTTTTTTATATCTTCAGCCAGCAATTTTTATTTTCAGCCAAAAAAATATATAAAATAAAAACAAAAACATGGAAAATGTTTTTGGTTTGATATTATTTAATTTTGGAAACAACTAAAACATCATTACTAAGGACATTTGTATTCTTTGTCCGCAAATATCCCCAAACTATTTATTTATACATAATTATCTCAAATATTGATGCTCTGGATGAAAATTTCTGATATATTATTGAGTCCATTTTTGTCAACTCACCAAAACTTAGGTGATGTTCACTATTCTATTCAATAGTTGTCACTTGTCAAAATATTTTTTTTTTCATTTTGTATAATGAGAGGGAGTAAATTATTAAAAATAAAAATAGTTTTAGATTGACACATGAGAGTAAAACTTTGATACAGAAGGGGATATCAAAATTTTGATACCCCCTATGTATGACAAGTGGACCATCTTCAAAGTTTATGTATATATATGTCTACACGTTTTACGAAGAGGGAGGGAACCCACTTGTCATGCATAGAGGGTATCAAAGTTTTGATACCTCCATCTGTATCAAAGTTTTTTTCCGACACATGATATGACAACTATATGGCATCCAAATTTTGGTGAGTGAACAAAATGGAAAAATTTATGAAATGCCCAAAAAACGAAAAAGTTTTATGAAAAATCCACCGCGCAAAAACATTTCATCGCTTGTCCAGAATTAGCAAAAAATATATAAAGAGGGTTCCGAATGACTTTTTTGCCCTTCCTTCTAATTTATTGAAAACACCCACGAAACTACTCTTAAAAAAAACGTTTTGATACTTCATCTTCTTCCATACGCTGCTCACTTTCGAATCTAGTTTTTTTCCTCAAAAATCTTCAAAAACTCGTCGAAAAATTTCGAAAAGACCGAGATAAACGGCAGAAGTGCTAAAACGGAGGTCCAAACATCATTTTTTGCGATTCTAAAATTTCGGAAGGCCGACAAACGGTAAAATCGTTTATCTCAGGCTCCTTGAAGATACGCTCATTTTGCGACAAACCGAGCCTCGTTTCGACCTCCCAGTCAAAAGTTATGGCCCTCCAAAGTTTCAACTGACCATAAAATGCAGGAGAATGGCCATTCTTATGTTAATTTCGCATGAGGGTGGCCATTCTCCGTGTTAGTAACACGGAGAATGGCATTTTCCGTGTTAATTAGCACGGAGAATGACATTCTCCGTCTTAATTAGCACGGAAAATGGCCATTCTCTGTGTTAATAACACGGAGAATGACATTCTCCGTCTTAATTTACACGGAGAATGGCTCCGTCTTAATTTACACGGAGAATAGCCATTCTCCGTGCTAAATTACACGGAAAATGGTCATTCTCCGTCTTAATTAGCACGGAGAATGGCCATTCTCTGTGTTAGTAACACGGAGAATGGCATTCTCCGTCTTAATTTACACGGAGAATGACCATTCTCCGTGTAAATTAAGACGGAGAATGCCATTCTCCGTGTTACTAACACAGAGAATGGCCATTCTCCGTGTAATTTAGCACGAAGAATGGTCATTCCAGTGTTAAAACGCAGGAGAATGGCCATTCTCCGTGCTAGAAACACGGAGAACGCCATTCTCCGTGTTAATTTACACGGAGAATAGTCATTCCCAGTGTTAAAACGTAGGAGAATGACCATTCTCCGTGTAATTTAGTACGGAGAATGACATTCTCCGTCTTAATTTACACGGAGAATGGCCATTCTCCGTGTTAAATGACACGGAAAATGGTCATTTAAATGTTAAAACACAAGAGAATGGTCATTCTCCGTGTTAGAAACACGGAGAATGCCATTATCCGTATTTCTAACACGGAGAATGGCATTCTCCTTGTTAAAATGCAGGAGAATGACAATTCTTCGTGTTATATCGACGGAGAACAGTTGACAGAAACCTAATAATTTTTTTTGTTTTGTGGAAAGAAATTTGACATGAATAAAGTTTCAAGAGTTTTCGTTCTTCTTTCAAAACGATGCTAACTCTTATGGAAAAGAAAAAGAAGATCTTCTCTCCATAATTGACCTAATTGTTGGAAAAGAAGAAAAAGAAGAAGAAGAAGAAGAAGATGATGATGATGATGAGCGATGATCGGAATTCGACTGAAAAAAAAAAACATGGTGAACTACGAACGATCTTTGCGATCTCTGCTGAAGATGAGAGCAATGGAATTCAGATCTCTCGTGAAGAAGAAGAAGACGACGAGAATCGCAATCCAAATCTGAGTTTGTGCGGAGGGGTAGTTATGGTATTAATTTTGTAAATACAGAATATCTAAAGGGAATCTTGGAATACTTAACGTGTAAATATATAATTTTGGACATTTCATAAAATCCATCATGCGGGTAGATTTTTCATAAAAAGTAATCCCGAAATTGGGTTTCTCAGCAATTTCCAGGAACAAAATTGGACTGTTATTGTCCGGTGCATTAGACGGGCTGGTACACACTACTGGTGAGTGGTGTCACCCCTAAAGACTCGGATCAATTATAACAAAATTCAATTGAAGCTTTCATCAGTTCCTCTATCATCCGTTCTCCTCCTCCTCCTCCCTTTCGCGAAGGAAAGAAGCCCTAACCCCACATTCCAAGCTCTCCTCTTCTCAGCATCGGAGAGAGAAATGGTTGTCATCGAACAGGAACCGGAACCCGAAGAGAAGGAATCGCCATCATCATCATCTGCGAAGAACCCTAGGGGATCATCTAGGGTTCCCGAGGAATCGGAAGATGGCGGCGGCAGAGGCGGCAGCGACGACGATTCCTTCGAGGATGCCCTAACCCAGGATCAGCTTAACGAGGTCCAGCCTCTTCCCCATTTTTTAAATAATTTCACTCGAATCTTTGTCATCTTTGTAGAATTTTTATGTTTTTATACATGTGTTGTAAGTATGAGTCAGCCTACGTAGCATGGACGCTCCAAAAATTGTTCCCGTGTCCGTGTCGCTCGGACACGACACGAACACTCAAAATACGCCATAACACCAAGACATGTCAGTCAAGTGACACTTCAAATGTCTTTTCTTATTTTATGCGTGCTGATCGATTTCCAGTATGTCTTTAATTTTCTTCTTCCTTCTGCATAATCGATCTGTAAAATTTTCTATTGAATTATTTAGCCTTCGGTATTGATTAAATCACCTCTACACTTTTTTTTTCCTCATAGAAATAACATCACAAATACTTACTTTTAGCCCTTATTTTCTTTGAAATATTTCCTCATTCGAATTTGCTATTAATCCTCATATTTCTCTCCGAAATATGATCATGTAGACATTTGTAATTGATAGACCATTAAAGTTCAACCCATTGCCTGCTCTGAGTACTTTGAATTGTCCGTCATTCATGTCCTTGCCTCACGAATACAGAGAAGGATAAGGACGGATACGGGATACGGACATTTTCAGATAGGTAACGTACAACAAGTAGTCTTCTAGGTTGTAAGAATACGGACACATATACTGGTACATGCACCATGTTTCCGTGTCCGTGCAATATATAGGGCTCCTTTATACCCTCCATGACATGTCTTCATTAACAGTAATGCTGAACATGATATCATGGAACTAAAATTTGTGCTTCTTGAGGGTACAAAGGGATTGCGGAAATTTGCTTTTCTTTTGTCCTTGCTTCCCCATCAATTGTTTTAGTGATAGATGTCAGTCTGCTAATTAAGGACTCTCAACTAGAGTATTATGAGACTGACATTGCTATGCAGCTCGTGGAGTTTTCCTTTCCTAATCCTTAATTGGTAAATGATTATTATGTTATGCAATTTTCTATTGGTAGAAATTATTTGGGTCTACTTATTTTTAGTAGTGCTTCAGTGCAATCTTGCTTTTATGCTTATAGATAGTTGGTTCCTTGGTGCTGAGTTCCTTAAAATTATGTTACCATTCAAAAATTTCCTTTACATATTAGTTGAAGAATGCTACTTTTATCAATCAGCTAACATGTATAACTGACTTGGGTTCTTTCTTTGAATTATCCCTTGCTGGGTTCTCAATGCATGTCGAACAACTCATTCCTTCTTAGCTTATTCACCTGCATCCTATCTTGGTTTACATTGTCTTCAATTCCTCTCTACTGAACTGATTAATGTCATCACTTACTGTCAATGTCTCGTAGTTGCTCATACATCTACTTTGCACTTTGGATGTTTGCTACTTCCATCTTGTTTACTTCAATGGTTATTTTTCAGCAATCAACATCAACATAGTACATAACTTTTTCAGTCCAACTTATTACTCTTCACTTGATGTGTCATGTAACATGACGTCCAAAAGCACCTTCATACTTCATCCCAAAATTACTTGCTGCCTCCAACTATTTTTTTTTGCATTGTTATCTAAAGCAGCGTCGTCACGGACTCACGGCACAAGGCGCATAGCGAGGCGCAAGGTACACATAACGCTTGAGGTGTAAGATGCATGTCATGTCGTGTGCCTCATTGAAATGAGGCGCATATTTTTTAATTTATTTTAAAACTCTAAAGAACACAATAAAAGTGATTGCAATATCATAATCAATCATTTATTATATAAACAGTTTAGAAAATTTATAAAATTTAAAAATCTCAGACAAGGGGCTTGTTGGACTCAACAGTGGCAGACAACCCGTAAAGAAGATCGATGATAGCGTAATGATGAATTATTTGATGTGGTGGGAGAGAAAGAGGTAATGATTCACAAGAAATAAGTTGCAAAATAAAAGGGGCCACCTGAGCAAGGTAACTAAAATTTGGTAGGAGAATTTCGTTGATGCATGAAAATCATCAAAAATGGCTAAATTGAAGTTATAAAAAAACACGAAAAAGAAGAGAAAAAAATTAAAACTTGCAAATTAAAAAATGACTTTAATCATTTATCTGACAATAAGTTGTTGGCGATTGAGGGATGAGGGTCAATAACGATTGCTGAAGGATTGAAAGAGGGTCGAAAGATAAAAGAGGGTAAAGATGAAATTCTGAAAGTAGAAAAATAAAGTATGCAAGTTAGGTAGTAGGTTAGAGTTGAGTGTATCTTATGGGTTCATGCTTGAGCCAAAACAAAGTAAAACCTAAAGTTCATGTTATGTTTCATGAGGCGGCGCCTCAATGCACCATGCTCCATGGCGCGATTGAGACGTGCGCCTCAATGAAGCGCAACGTCTCACATCATAGCAAGGCAGTGTTCTAAAAATCGGCCTAGGCGGCCGTCTAGACAGCGCCTAGGCGCTAGGTGGCCCCTGGCCGCACCGAAAAGACCCTAGGCGGCCGGCCTAGGCGCTAGGCGGGCCCTGTTTTAAAATTTTTAAAAAAACAATTAAAAAAAAAACTAAAACTTACCGGTGGTGGTGGTGTGGTCTGGTGGTGGTGGTGCAACTGCTGACGGCGGTGGTTCTTCTGCTGCAGCGGTGGTGGTGGTGGTGGTGGATGCGGTAGTGATGTGGTGGTGGAGCCGGTGGTGGATGCGGTGGTGATGTGGTGGTGGAGCCGGTGGCGGTGGTGGAGCTGGTGGTGGTGGTGGTGGAGGAGGAGGTGGTGGTGGTGGTGGAGGCGGTGGTAGGAGAGGGAGGAGAGGAGAGCGGAGAGAGGAGAGAGGGACCGGAGAGGGAGAGGGAGAGGAGAGGATGAAATGAAATGAAAGGAAAGGAAAGAAAATGAAAAAAAAAGAAAAAAAATGAACTCTCCAACACAGAGTTCGAACCTAGTACTTCCCGAGTCAACTCGTAACTTAAACCCACAGGCTAACCAACTTGTCAAGTCTGAGTTATGGTTATATATATATATATATATATATATATATATATATTAAAAAAATCAGTTCGGCGCCTAGGCGTCCTAGGCGCTAGGCGGGCCCTTGGCGCACCGTCCCCGCGTAGCGATTTTTAGAACACTGTAGCAAGGTGCCTCGGTGTGCCACGTCCAATGGTATGCGCCTCAATGCACCATTGACAATATTGATCTAAAGCAAGAAAAACAGTAATATTGTGCTATCACTTGGCTATAATCTTGTCTGTGTCGTGCTATTAAATATTAGTTGATATTCCATTCCATATTTTTGTTCAAATAAGTAGCAGCCTCAATCTTCTGTGATACTATTGCATGGTTCTAGTCAAGTGATTAACCATGCTGTCGTCAATTAACACCTATCTTATGCAGAGAAAGTAAACTACCACATCTTTATTGATATTTCTATAACTCCATAACACATGTTTAGTTGAACCTAGGTGCATTCTTACAGTCCCTCACTTTAACTTCATAGAAGCGCTTATCGCAGCACATGTTTAGTTGAACCTAGGCAGTGTTATAAATTTCGGTAGGCGGATTCGGTGCGGCAAAGGGGAGCCTAGCGCCTAGGCGGCCGCACAGAAAAAAAAAAAAAAGAATTTTTTTATTTTTTTTTTGAAGTTTTGGGTTTTGACTTTTGAAAAATTTTGATATTTTTTTTGAATTTTTTGAAATTTAAAATTTTATTTATTTATTATTAAATTTAATGATTTTTATTATTATTTTTTTAGAATATGAATTTTTTTTGAATTTTCAAAACTGAAATTTCAAATTTCTGAAATTTCAAAATTCAAAATTCAAAAATTTTAATTTTCCGCTTTGGCCGAACAGGCCGAATAGGGGCCGATTTGGCCGAACAGGCCCGCCTAGGCGCCGAACAGGTCCGCCTAGGGCTGAACAGGCGCCTAGGAGGCCGATTTGGAGGTTTTCGGTGCGGCAGGCGGCCGCCTAGGCCGATTTTTAGAACACTGAACCTAGGTGCATTCTTACAAGTTACAATCAAGGTTGTGAAAACTGCTAGACGTTAGTCTGGCGGGCACCCATTGCCTAGTGCCTAGCCCGCCTAGGCGGCCGCCTAGATCTAGGCGGTTCAAAAATAAATTAATAAAATCCAAAAAAAAACCTACTGAAAATTGCAAAAAAAAAAAGGTCCATAAAACCCAAAACATGCATAGTCGAGCGTCGGGGTCTAGACGGGTATCGGGCGGACACCAGGCGCCTAGTGCCTAGGCGGGCGCGCGCCTAGACCACCTTTTAGAGCAGTGGTTACAATACCCTCACTTTAACTCCTTTGAAGCTTTCGCAGCTCCATCATACATGACTTAACAATTTATACACTTCCTCTATGCAACATCCAAATTTTTTATTCATCTTATCATCCAGTTTCTCCAAAATGCTAAAGAAATATTTATCCTCCATTTGATTTATATACATGCAATAGGATGTAATGAATCTTAGGTTCCCATGAATAGTACCACAAGTATGATGCAAGAAAACTGTAGGCATATATAGTTCATTCTAGTGCATACATGAAGATTTCTAAAAGTATAAATGAAATGTAATAGAGGAGAATTATAGAAGTGGACACCAGTCTTATCTGAAATTGTTTCTTGACATGGGCACAATCATTTTGACCACTCTTTGATGTATTGGTTAAGAGAACCATTCTTATGATTAAATGTGCATACACATTTGCATAAACAACTATATAGCCAGCCTGTAAGACTTCAAAAAAATCTCCCATGGTAGACATTTCTGGATGCATGATGAATACATTACACCCGTGTCAATTTTCCAAGTAACATTGGAGGAAATAGATGGGGAGAGTGAAGAATAGAATTGCAGTATACATAGGAATTATCCCTTTTATGAAGATATGAGGAGAGAGCTCCCTCGCAAAGATGATAATGCCCTGTGTGTCGGTAGAAAATTCAAAATTTATTACCTTTGGAACATATTATGGTATACACCACACAATATTGCTGTTTTTATTATATTGACAAACCTATAAAGTTAACCACAAAATTAAGCATATGTGGAACACATTCACCCAAAACTAGCACACTGAATGCAGTTCACTTATCATATCATATTTCTATTTGTTGTAGTGTCTACTTAAAGCTTCTCAACAGAATATTTAATGCCTTTATTATCCTCTTAAATCAGAGAGCTTTAAATCAAGCAAATGATGCAAAAGCAGATGGAAATAAACTCTTTGGGGCTGGACAGTATGATGATGCTTTATTGCAATACGAACGTGCTCTGCAAATTGCTTCTGAGGTGCCTTCATCTGAAGAAGTTCGTTCAATGTGCCATGCAAATCGTGCTGTCTGTTTCTTGAAACTGGTAAGAAATTTTTCCCCTGAACTGGAAACAGTAAACTGTATAACTTATTTAGATATGTTTTTCATTACTGAAAACTCCGTAGGATGTCTTCTCTAACATAAGAGGCTACTGTATGGTCGTCTGATCCTTAGGAACGGCCAATTATTCATTTAGAATGGTGTCATCTTTTACGGGAATGTGCTAGTGTCAAGCCCTGATATCTTCATTGTTCAACACCCTATCCGGTTTCAATTTGACAAGCTTTTAACTCTTTCCCCATTCATGAGTGCCATCCCTATCCAAATTATCAGATAAGTTGATATTGCTACTTATTCTCTTCTTTAACATTAGATAAGCTAGCTTCGATGGACAAGTTTCAACTTTTTATTTGGTGGCTTTCTCCTCAACCTTGAGTAATAATATTTTTTAGAAAATCAATGGCTCTTACACAAGTGTGATATTCTTCCTTATGCAGAGAAACCAGAATTCCACACTTTAAATTCGTACTTGCTTCTTTTTTGCATGAGCTTCAAATGCATGACCAGTAAAGTAGAATTTCCTACCGACACACTGGACTAATATGGTTCCTGGCAAGCCCTGGTTTTCCATAATTTATGTGGCCAAGATTTGGCATGACCTTTCATGCCGTGTTGACTGATATTTCATTGGTATCTGACTGGAGTCTTTGATGGTGTTCAAACAATTCCATTTAGTGCTTTATTTGAGAAAATATGTTAGAGTTTCTTGAGTTGTTTTGTGATTGAAGTGAATGTACAAAATTCAAATGTTTTTTTTTTTATTATTTTTTTTTTTTTGGGGGGGGGGGGGGGGGGGGGGGGGGCGGTGTAGTCAATCTGAATTCTGTATACATGGCTGCTTGTGATTTTGAAATCACAATAACAGTCCTTTCAAGCAAAACACAGTGCTTTCACAAACACTGGTTGCAATTGTGATTCTGAACGACATTGAGTGTTTTCAAATGCCGTGGAAGAAAAACTTTTTTGTCCTATCATTAAATAAAAAAGCTTTTTTTTCTTAATTTTACATTAAACATTTGTAAATTTATATTAAGTGAATACTTACGTTTTTTTGCAGAAAAAGTGAAATACTTATATCATACAAAACATATTCCATTTGATACATATCAGTATTATTTTAATAAACGTTATGTTATATTAAATAAATCATATTTTTGTGAATCAAATTATTCTGGATCTAATCCTAAAGAACTGGGATATCCTTCTTGTCCATTCAAGATTTTGAATTCAATTTATTTTGAATAGAATAAACCACCAAAAGGCTTCTTAACATTTCTAGAACTCATCCATCCAGCTCGTAGGTTAGGAATGACAGCATCTTGAGGTCGGCAATGGCGTGGGCATTGGTGAGCGAGCAAAGTCGCTCACGGGATCGTATGAGGCCGCTCGTCTAGATCGTTGGAGGAGTTGGGTGAGCTAGGGAGTATTAATGGAGCTTTATGGGGTTGCATATGGAGGATTGCCTGATAGGAGAGGCTTTTGGACCCAATTGGCAAAGGAGGGTTCTTGTGAGGGAAATGATATGAGGATCATGAGGTCACGACTCTCATAACAGAGGATATTAGTTGTTTGATATAGATTGGAGATTTGAAATCACAGCTTCAAGAGGTGTGGTTGTTTTGGAAAAGAATGAATACGAGAACATGGGGAGTTGTTATAAAATCCTATTTATGGTGACTTTAAAATTGGAATTAGCTAACAGTGGATTTGGATTGTGTATTATGAAATCCTGATCAACTAACACCAAATTTCTAAATCCGTAAATCACGGCCTAGGATTCTGATATCTCAATTGCTAACAACCCCCCACCCCACACACCCACCCCCACATTTTTATCTGTGTTTGATACATTTGAGTTGGTTTGAGGCACAACCTGTATCACACAAATCCATTGAGAAAGATTCAAACCAGTGGATAAACATAAGTTTCCATTTATTCACTAACTAATCATTTATTCATTAACTAAGACGTTTGGTTCTCTCCTTGAGTATATATTGAAGTAGCAACATAATTCATTTATGAATAAGACCCTCAAATAGTAATAATTACAACTTATATGAAATCATGTATTGACCCTAAATAAAGAATTAATGATAAAAGAAAAGAGTTCAAACTGATTAAAAGTGTGTGAAAGCTTATTACACCAACGGGAGTTTATTGAAATGAGACGCAAAACTTATAAAATTTTAGCGCATGTGACTGGCCCCGTCACCATTTTTTATACAACTATTTCAAGTTTTATCTTCAATTTAAAACTTGATGGGTGTTTCTAAAGCTGGAATATCCGTTCAGAGTAACTTGTTCAATTCTATAGTATTGGGTTGTAAGTAAGTGTAAGTTTATTATTTTACCATTTTTTTCTCTTTCTCGTATCAATACTACTACTTCAAATTGACCCACACCTAAGGCACATTAGACACCAGTCGTGACCATCATTCATGATTCGTCTATCAGGTTGTCTCCTCATCTCATCTTCACTGTTGGGGTTGAAGTATTGTCGATCTATCAAATAAATTATGTCCTGTGAATTCAGTTTAACCTCTCTTGATGTTTCTTGATGTTCTTGTTAGAGGACATTGGTTCTTCTTGGAAGAATTCAGTTTCAATGGAAGATAAATCCATCATATATACTTTTAGTTTTAGGATGGTTTTCTTATATCGTAATATACTTGGAAGAATTCCTCAGTGTCCTAATTGAAGGATGATCTCTCCTTGTGTCTGATTAATAACTTTTGATTTGAGGAGTCATGGTCTATAATGACATATAATTTTATTTAACATGAATTGAAGGGAGGAACAGTAGTCATCTCTTTTTTGTAAATTACAACAATTAATCTTTTTTGTTATGTAAGAACTTAGCCTGTTCTGATCCGTCATTAGATCTGTGGTGTGGTATTTCTTTTTCTCACAGAACTTCTTATTCGTACAGGGGAGATACAATGATGCCATTACAGAATGCACAAAAGCGTTGGAGCTGAAGCCTTCGTATGTTAAAGCACTGCTTAGAAGAGGAGAGGCACACGAAAAGCTTGAACACTATGAAGAGGCTATCGGCGGTATGCTGTAGATATTTACAAATATTGTTGATCTTTCACTATGCCCATTTTTTTTCATATCTTGTATTGGCAAGCTCCAGTAACAATATTGTAGCTGCCTAATAGTATTTTGATTCAACCAAAAATTTCTTGCAGATATGAAAATGATCATTGAGATTGATTCTTCAAATGACCAAGCAAGAAGGATTATAATGCGATTAGAGCCGTTGGCAGCAGAGAAGCGAGAAAAGATGAAGGAAGAGATGATTGGTAAGCTTATGTTGTTGGGAGCATCTTTTGTTCTTTTCCACTTCAATTTCAATTTTTTAGGGTAGATTTGTTTCTATTATGTTCCCCATTTATTCATCTAGTTGTATATGGAAAGGCTTTCCCTGCAGAAATTTTAGTTCTAGTAGATTGCTATATAATGAACAGACTAATCCAGTGGCTGAAGTGTTGCCATTATTCGTTTTTTTCTTCTCTCCATGTTAGTGTTGCTTTTGATTGTCCCCCAAACTACATCCTATAAACATTACTGAAGATTAAGATCTTGTTGTCTAAACATTTTGAATGATTTGTATATACACTACCATGATAAAATTTATTCCAGCATGGAAAAAAATGGGAGGGGGTCCTGGTGCTAGTAGCCCAGGAAAGGGACGGTCATTAATGACTCGCCTTATCACAGAAAAAAACATTCATCAGCTTGAACTCTCTTTTTCAGTCTGTATGTCACTTCATTATGATATTGGCTATTTAGCTATTAAGTATATTTGCTTTGGTTTTACTTTTGAGCTGAATTTTGTGTTATATTGATAAAATTATTAATCGTATATGAAATAAATTATTTATTTTTATTATACTATTTTTGACATTTTATTGCCACATAACACCAAATTTATACTCTGCTTAGTTCTTCTTACCAATTGAAAGCTCTCTCTGCCAACTAATATAATATTCGACGATAGATTTTGCCCATTTTGTGTTGATGGTTATGTTACACCGACACAGGAAAACAGTGTCCGTATCTTTATTGTGTTTGTACCTGTACCCATGCTTGTATTCGTGCAACATAGGTGATTACGCTTAAAATATTTGAAAATGTTTGTATCCCGTACCTGTATCGTGTCCTACTCCGTGTCCATAGTCGTTTAACATAGTATATACTGTTGAGTGATCAGAAATACTCAGTACCATCTCACATCTTGCTGCAATAAGCACCTCTTAAAATTCCCTACTTTTTCTCATTTAGTTTTCTATACCCTTGTCGTGGAAGTAACTAACAAAATTTAACTCCGTGCAGGGAAGTTGAAGGATATGGGGAACTCTGTGTTGGGGCGATTTGGAATGAGTGTGGATAACTTCAAGGCGGTTAAGGATCCAAACACGGGCTCCTATTCTATATCGTTCCAACGCTAATGAACATATATAGAAAGAGGATATTTCCATTCTCTATATTGCAGGATGCCTTGTTGATCTATCAGACAGACGATCCCTTGTTTTGCATGATGGAACTTATTTCTGACTGGATCTGGTTCTTCTATCTATATTTATGATTGCGTCATTTGCAATATCAGAACATGTTTAAATTTAAGGATCATAAGCCTATCTTCCAGGCATCAGGTAGTAGCTATGGCATGCTGATCCCAGATACTTACGATTGAGTTTTCCCCGAGTGTTTGGGGCTCGTGAGAAACGTTTTTATATGGAATATCGTGTGGAGTTTGTAGATAGCATTACCTTACAGTAATGAGCACGGGGAATCAATGCTTTTGTGCGAAATGAACAATTTCTATTCGATTCAAACAGATTCATTGAAGTGGTACTGTGTTATAATATGACTTTCTGTCAATATACTATGTTAAGTATAGTTTTTATTCTGTCTTGTTTTGTTCCTTTATGTTATCCAAAGGTCGAATTGTTCATTGTTTGCTTTCTGCAATTGCTGCAAGACTGCGAACTAGAGACTCAAAATATTGCTTTGATTAAGATTGCGATTCAACATACTTCGGTTTGACCTGGTATTGATCGGCTGGCCCAGATGGAGCAGAAATGAATATCCACGTAAATAAAAAGGCTCATCCCAATTTCTAGATTTTATATTCAGAATGTAGGAGCTCATTTTATAGAACAATAGAGTTCAGTTGGACCCCATTGATGGGTCCGTCCCACCCACAGGAGATGTAGCCCCACCCACGGGAGATGTAAGTTCATTTTGTAGAATAGTAAGCATCAAATGGAGGTCAGGCAAGAATTCACACAAAAACAACATTTGGTTTGGTAAAAATAGTTTAAATGTATCAACCCATTTTCTATTATTCCCACTCAAATCCATTCTAGATTATTATTATTATTATTATTATTATTATTATTATTATTATTATTATTATTATTATAAATTTGGAACCTAAGATGTAATTTTGAGCCCAATTTGGGCCCCAAGATGTAATTGTAAATTATTGGAGATACTCTAATGGGTCTTTTTTACATATGCAATCTCCATAATAAATTTGTCCATTCTTGTTCTTTATTTTTATTTTTTGTCTAATATCTTCTTCCAGGGAAGAACAGTGTGTTTATGTCCCTGATCCATGTGTTGCGCAGTTGCATCTCCTTTTCACCACCAATGGCGTTGTGTACCACCAGGGAAATAGCGATAGCAAAACCTGTTTTTACATACTAGTCCTTGTAAGCCTCTAAATCGTCCTCTTCTTTATCTTCCAGTAATCACGTAAAAATTGTACATCCTTTGTACTTTTCAAATTAACATGAATTGGCAAACCTACTACATAAAAGCACAGCTATCCCATCATCAAACAATTGTACTTTTTTTTGGCAAGCACGGTGGACTTTGTGCATGCTAAGTTGCATATATTTTGGGTCCATCATCCCCAATTTCCACCATTTAAAAAAAAAATTAACTAAGAAAAATTTCAATTTGGAAACCATGTCTTTAATTTTTTTGGTAGCCTCGCTACAATATGGACCTTGTGCATGCTACGTTACATGCATTTTGGGTCCATTGTTCCCAACTCTCACCATTTTTTTTAAAAAAAAACTTCTATACTAAGAAAGATTTCAATTTGGAAACCATGTGTTATTTTTATTTTTTTGGTAGTCCCGCTACAACAACTACAAATAGAAAGAATGTATATAAGATATCAGCCACCTAAATTTGCACAGGCCATCCAAAATATTAGGTGTTGGAAATCTAAATACACACTACAATCACCCACCTCAATCACACATTCGCTGTTTGCAACTAACGCAAAATGATATTTATTGTACCTGAGCGGAGGCTGAATCGTTTTAATGATTTTGTTTTAATATCTTGAAATAGGAATAATGTTTGGAGGCTAGTGTCTATTAAACTCAGTTTACTTTGAGCATGGCACTGTGGAAGAATAAAACATTGGATCACAAAGTAATGATAAAACAAATCATTAATACTACACAACTGGAAAGAAGGAATATAGGCTTCAACCATATGTAGATATTGAGAAACCAAGTAGAACATGCATTATCAGAACACACAAGAAAGTTCCATTACCAGGTCAGCCACAAAACATAGTCTAAAAAGTTTAGTAAGTAAAGCGACCCAGTTTAACAAACAACGCTAGCTTTAGTGTGAAAGCTTTTTGAATGAGAAATTCAGTCCACGACCTGAAATTACGGAGAACAAGTTTCCAGATTATTTCTGGTTCTACATCGATAACAAACGCTAAGGGTCTATAACAGTCAAAAAAAAAACATAAGCAATTTCGTCCCTGAAACATCCTTCTGCTACAATATATTTATAGGAAAACAAGAAACCAAACAATTTCTTTCAGCTCGGACATAAAACGCTAACCACCAGCAGTTAGATTTATGCCTGCAGAACATGGAGATGTGATGCACAATAAGTACATAATCATAATAACCTTTACGAAAGGAAAAATTGAATTAAAAGGAGTACGCATTTCGTAAACGAACCTTGTTAGCAATGTTGTTTGAGAGCCAATCCAATCCCTCGTACAGCCCTTCTCCAGATGTGGCACATGTGCTCTGGATGTACCTGAAGGGAGAAACAAAGGATGACTATCTTTTATCACAAGCCTATTATTCTTAGAAAATGAAGATTTAAGATTTTTAATATAAAATTAAAAAAAACACTATCGGAGGAACAAAATATAGTACCAGTGGCGTTGGCGGAGGGAATGCAAACCAAGCTTATCAGTGATTTCTGCAGCATTCATGGCATTGGGAAGATCTTGCTTGTTTGCAAAGACGAGCAGCACAGCATCTCTCAACTCATCCTATAATCATGATATTTTTTTATAGTGAGAGTCAAAGATGTGTTTTAAACCTTTGCATACAATATTGCTAGTGATGCTTCATCCAAAGAAATCCAAAGTTCTAACATACTACTACGTCAGGGTAGCATTGGACTTAAGGCGTACTCATAAGTGAGCTGCACCATGGCAGAGATGCATGATATGAGTGGTACTGTGATGAGTTGCCCCAAATTTTGGGGCTCCAGTAACAAGCCACGAGCCTGTCTATTGCATCCTTGTTAATGGCCATATTACTCTCTCTCTTTTTCCTCTCATGGCCATATTACTCAATCGTACGTAAGTTAAAATTGAAATCATGCTCCTCTGACACAAGCTCCTTATGAATCGACATAATATTACTTCAAGCTTTAGTATTTTTCCATTTCAGGTCTTTATTTATCCCTGATATGAGTGAAAATTTACTGTAAGGTGAAGACGGTATGCAATTAATGAAGAAGATAGGTTGTCATTTGCTTCAAAGTCGTATGAAGATAGATTATATAAAAGAAGTTAAAATTAGTCAATAAAGATCATTGGGCAGTACACTGGAATTTACACACAAAAAACAGCAAGAGTAGGGATTTTCCAACATATTATACCTATGCAGAATACTAATAGAGACGAATTATATGAAATTATACATGAAACGGTAAAACACAGGGCTGTGATGATATTATGCATTGAGCATTTTAATTTCTCCAATAAAGTTTAAAGTGAATTTATTTACTTAAAAGAGAGTATCAAGTCATGCAAGTGTGTACTTTGAATGGATTACCTCATTAAGCATCCTGTGCAGCTCATCTCTAGCCTCAACAACACGGTCTCGGTCATTACTGTCAACAACAAAGATAAGGCCCTGGGTGTTCTGGAAGTAGTGTCTCCACAAAGGTCGGATCTGATATACCAGCATATGTATCATTAAGTGACTTCTTTGAAAATAACACTAACACCAATTTTTAGACGTCATAAATATATGTTTCATGAAGCAGAGATCAGGAAGTACCAACATGATAGGTAGATTATTTCAGAGTTTCTGAATTGCAGGAATCTGTGTCAGGTGACTTCCCAAAAATCATTGATTCATGTGACATTGTGCATATAGAAACAAATATAAACGCAGGCTAGCCTCCCAAATAAGTTATCGAAAAGACTCAAACTAATTAACATAGACATGTCAGGTGACAACCAACATATCCATCCACATGGTTGTAGTATAAGCCACTGCTGATGAAGTTTTCATACCAGTGGACCAGTAGCAAGAAAGAAACCATACATTTTATAGCGCCGCAAGCCTGCCAAATGTCACGACAGGCAAGGGAAATCCGTTACAACACAGTTATAGTATCTTGGTATTCCATCACATTCCTCACAACTCTATGCTATATATTCACTTTATAAATTGGTAAATTGGCACTCGTTTGCCAGAGAAGCATCAACTGAAGAGAACGCTTAAAAGAGTAATAATTAAGATTTGGCCATCAAGACTTTCACAATTATAGCCGAGATAGCCTCCCATTATACATCTACTACACGAAAATCTATTACAGACACATGTTCTAGCAAATCAGTAACTTCATTAATCCCCAACTTTATCTAAATAGTTCACATTATACATTTGCACTCGATTGCCACCACGAAAACCATCATCTTAAGAAGAAACACAAAATGTAACATATATAAGATTTGACTTGCTCCTCATCTCTCGTTGCTCAATCTCCTGTCCTTTCTTCCACTATTACCCTGAAGTTGAATCCAGCAGCTCTCTTCTATTTCTTATCTGACATATTCTACATCACCCAGTCTTCCCTCTATTCTCTTATTTTCTCTAAAATCACCTATATTTATCTCTGTAGTACCAGCAGACTAAAATATTTCCCTATGGAGTTTGAGATAACGGTTGCCTTAGTAGGGCTTTTACCCCTCGTATAAATACCCATAGGGAAAAGAAATTTCCCTCTTATGACTTGTTCACTAATTGATCCAATAGCCTAAAATGTACATAGGCTATCGATCAACCCTCAGCTCTTTTATCGAAAATTAATGGATATCCTCATATAAATGGGTACAGTCAGCTCCTTTTATGAATAATAATAATAATAATAATAATAATAATAATAATAATAATAATGATGATAATATGCTGCCACTATGCGTAACCAAACAACAATTAGGCCTCGTTTGGTTCGCGGAAAGGAAAGGAAATCAATTCCTTGGCGTTTCCTTTGGGAAATTACAATTCCCATCGATTTTTCTTTCCGGTGTTTGGAAATGCCAAGGAAATTGGAAGGCAAAGTGAATACTTAAAGGTGGGAAAGTGAATCCTTGCTTGGATGGGTGGAACCATTTTCCCTCCTAATTTCCTTTCCTTTGGGAAATTACAATTCCCATCGATTTTTCTTTCCGGTGTTTGGAAATGCCAAGGAAATTGGAAGGCAAAGTGAATACTTAAAGGTGGGAAAGTGAATCCTTGCTTGGATGGGTGGAACCATTTTCCCTCCTAATTTCCTTTCCATTGGGAATAATCACTTTCATCTCCTCCTCAATTCCTTTGGCACCCAAACATAGGAAAGTAATGACTTTCCTTTCCCAACACCACAATGCTGCGAACCAACGAAGCCAAGTTAAAGTCCACAAGCAGACAAAGTTAAAAGTCCACAAGAGTAGCTAGCAGGTAGAAGTTTGCATGCTTACGCTGAAAAGTTCATGCAAAAGTAATTAACAGCTGACTTGTCTTTCCTCTAGAAATGGAGTCTTCATATAGTAATGAATCGTGGCCTCTTGCTGTCCTCTTCTTTGCTTCTTCCTCTAATAAATTGTATCCTTATACATCACCTAGTTTGTCCTCCGTTCTCCTCAAATCACATTTGTTTCTCTCTAATATTCACTTCACCCAAAATGCTCCCAACATAAGAGTAATCGTTGCCTTCATAGGGTGTTACTACCAACAACCACATGCAATATTATTTAATTAATTATAATAATATGCTACCGCTGTGCTAAACCATACAATGTTTACGATATTATGATAGCGAGTAGACAAAGTTATAAAGCACATAAGTAGCTTGCAGAAGAAAACTTTTGCATGCTTAGGCTCAAAATTTCATTCCAAAAGGAATTTACATATGATCCTCTTTCCTGTAGAAATGAAGGCCTTCGATCATTAATGAATCATGGATAAAACCTCCTTTAATCTCCTCAATACTTGCTAATACCTGTAACAAATCCTATCCTTTATACTATCACTAGTATTTCCTCTCTTTTTCGTTTTTAATCATATTTGTATTTGTCAAATATTCACCGAAAATGTTTCCCAACAGAAGAATAGTGTCCGTGTTAATTAAGGTATTTCCACATCCTATACACATCCATATCCTAGAAGATAAATTTCCTCATCTAAATCGCCAATTTCTAATCCAGTTTTTGATGAACAACTAGCCAACTCTACTACAAATAATTATAGCATACAATATGTATTGCTCATGAATGACTGATTAGTATGCCACCACTAAGCCTAAACAAACTACATCATACAATGTTACATCACGAATAAAGTCATTTACAGTGAATTGAGATGCTGGAAGAGATGTTTGCGTGCTTGGGTGCAAACCCATTCCAAAAGGATTTCCATGTATGTTGTTTACCTTTCCTTAAAGAATAGAAACCACTATAGTAATTAATTGTGGCCAATTTCTAATCCAGTATTTAATGAACAACAACTAGCTAACTCTACTACAAATAATTATAGCATACAATATGTATTGCTCATGAATGACTGATTAATATGCCACCACTAAACCTAAACAAACTACATCATACAATGTTACATCACGAATAATGTAATTCACAGTGCATTGAACGGCTGGAAGAGAAGTTTGCGTGCTTGGGTGCAAACCCACTCCAAAAAGGATTTGCGTGTATGTGGTTTACCTTTCCTTGAGGAATAGAAATCGCTATAGTAATTAATCGTGGCCAATTAGTACTTAGTGAATAACAACTAGCCAACTCTACTAGAAAATATCATAGCATACAATTGCATTGCTCATGGATGACTGATTAATATGTCACCACTAAGCCTAAACAAACTACATCATACAATGTTACATCACGAATAAAGTAATTTACAGTGCATTGAACTGCTGGAAGAGAAGTTTGTGTGCTTGGGTGCAAACCCATTCCAAAAAGGATTTCCATGTATGTGGTTTACATTTCCTTAAGGAGTAGAAACCACTTTAGTAATTAATCTTGGCCCATACCAAGGCAGAGGAGGAGCGACCACTCCCCTCTGAGTTTTCAGTTTCTTTCTATCCAGTACTTGTCCTATTATTTACCTTCTTTTGTTCATAAACATAGCAACCAAATAAAATAAGTAAGCACAAACAACAATACTACAATATGGTCATGTTACATTGTATCTTTACAAGCAATACTGTCGAAAGAAAATTAATCCGAATGGAAGAGATTGCCCATATAAAATTACCATACAAGATCATGACAGTAAGTTCTAACAACAAAAGTAACTCTACCAATAGATAATTATTTCAAGTAGTGAGGAAATTGTGCGTCAAGTACATACCTTGTCTTGACCCCCCACATCCCACACAGTGAAGCTGATGTTCTTGTACTCCACAGTCTCCACGTTGAAACCTGAAGAAAATCATGGGTTAGTCTACTTATCTTGATTGAAAACAATGTGAACAAAATATCTACATATCACAGTATTCAAGAATAATGAATTTGAAACCAAAAAAAAAACACCAGCATAAGCACATGACAAAACCTAGCAGAAGGTAAGGCTAGACGACCATGAGAGAGTATTCAAGAATAATGAACTATGTAAAGTTTGTATTGCATACCAATGGTAGGAATTGTGGTCACAATCTCTCCCAGCTTCAGCTTGTACAAAATGGTGGTCTTACCCGCGGCGTCGAGACCCACCATAAGGATTCGCATCTCCTTCTTGGCAAAAAGCCTGCTGAAGAGTTTGGTGAAAGACAGCCCCATCTTCACACCTGCCAGAAACAACCATAAAATTGTAACTTCTATACTTTTGCTATAATGCAATGATCTCGTTGATTATCAAATACAAGTATATTGCCTTCCGGCTTCCGCTGAATTGTAGGTAATTTTTCAATCAATATATGATATACAGATCAAAATAAATGATCTCTAACTAACGAATATAATCAGGGCACCTCTGGAGTGGATTGTAGTGTTCCTATATATAATATATAGAAGCATACCGAAGGAAAAATGGTGCATCTCGTAGTGAAACTAACCAATACAGATTATTAAATGTGACATTTTACATATTCCTAAATCCAAAATTGAAAGGTGAACACAATCTTTTATTGAATCAAATATATAAAGGATCAGTAACATCTACAAGCGATTGAACAGAAAAAGAAACCTAGACCAAACCAGAACAAAACCTAACACTTAAAAATTCAGAATAAGATCTCATAAATCACACCGATCTCTGTCCCCATGTTCGACTCGCCAAAAAAAAAAGCAAAAAAACTATCAGATTATAACAGATTGATCGGATCCACAGAGGAACAACAAATTTTGCACATGAGTACACATATTTACCGCCATTTCATGTTAAAAATCACATA
The DNA here is from genome assembly GCA_029216955.1 of Iris pallida. Classification (NCBI taxonomy): domain Eukaryota; kingdom Viridiplantae; phylum Streptophyta; class Magnoliopsida; order Asparagales; family Iridaceae; genus Iris; species Iris pallida. Next base: position 32,287,323 of record JANAVB010006599.1, on the reverse strand, counting down.
AAATAACGAATATGTATCAGATCAGCAAAAAATACTCGTAAAACAACGAATTCTGCATCGATCGCGACTTATTTAGCACGTTTTAATGCTAAAATCGAATAAAAAACACCAAAAATAAGAAAATTTCCTCGAAAATGACGAGTTTCACCTATATTCCCCATCATTTCGTGCTGGAATCGAAGAAAAACTCAAACAAATATCAGAGTCACGACATATTCATCGCCATTTCATGCTAAAATCCAAAAAAAATTCGCAAAAAATATGAGATCGGAAATAATTACTCGTCGGACAGCGAATTTAGCATCGATCGCGACTTATTTACCACGTTTTCATGCTAAAATCGAAGAAAAAACATCAAAAATCATATCAGCAAAATTTCCTCGAAAAAGACGAGTTTCACCTATATTCGCCGTCATTTCGTGCTGGAATCGAAGAAAAACGCAAACAAATATCAGAGTCACGACATATTCGTCGTCATTTCTTTCTAAAATCACAAAAAAAAACTCAAAAAATATGAGAAGGGAATAATTAATCGTCAGACAGCGATTTTAGCATCGATCGGGACATATTTACAACCATTTCATGCTATAATCGAAGAAAAACGCTAAAAATAAAACATATTGGCAATAATTACTCGTAGAAGAATATCCAGATCTAGGGTTTCGTTGAATTTTTAATCGATAGAGAATTGCTTACGAGAATGGGGACGAAGGGAAGAGTAGCGATGAGAACCAGTAGATCTCGATGAAGCTGTCCACCACAAGATCTCCAGCCAATGGAGCTCCTCTCCCCCTTTTTATTCTCCACGAATTTAACGGACGTTTGTTGAATAGCCGTTAGAGTACCGTGTCCTCTGCGTTGTCCTTGATGTTGCCGTTTGTTTTTTCCGTCAATATGGAACGGACCGTCCGGTGGTGCACACGTGGCTCTGTCAACATGGGGTCGTGCAACGCTATGGTCCGAAGTGGCACCGGGTCAAGTCCTTATTTGCTACTAGTCTATATGTACTTACGTATGTATTTTAATTAGAATTAGAATATTAGAAGGTCGGTTATCATTTTTTTCAGATAATTATTTATATGTGTGTGTTTTTATTTTACAATAACAATTGCCAAGAGATTCAAAGATTTTTTTTTTTTTTTTTTTTTTGCTATTGTGAATAATAATCTTTGAAAAATGGTAATGATAAAATTTTTTTTACCAATGAAACATGAAAAGTTATAAAAAAATAAAACTTGCATGCAAACTTTATTGCTTTTACTCTTAAACATAAATAACATGTAAGTTGACATAATAACATCATGTTTATAAAATACTAAAGGGTATTTTAAGAATTCAAAAGTTTCACCACCAAGTTTTCCTATTATATAGTAGAATAGAAGAATAGATTTAAATAGCCTTGGAAGAAGTGGAGAAGTTGCAAAATACACAATTACTATGCATAAAAGTGAAATGTCCAAAATTAACAAGCCGGTGGTGCTATTGGACAGCAGTTTTGGCCCGCAGTCACGTGTTGGCCCTCTATTGGAGGGGGGTCTGGGTTTTTCAGGAGTGGGTCCGGAGGGAGAAGGCGGAGCCAATGGAGAAGGGGGAATGACACGTATGCTGCTCGCTGTACATAATCACACCCCTGCGGTCCAAATATTGTTTTCGAAATAAAAAAGTACAAACTCTATATATAAATTATATTGTTTATATAGTCAAATTCACTTCAAATCATCTCAAAAGCACAAACTTTATTTCCTCGCGTTCACCTGTACTCACAAGAGAGAAGGATTTGGACTGTGAATGTGAAAATGTTAAGGAAAGAGAGAATGAATGGAAGAAAAAAAAATGAGGGTTTATGTATATTATATTAAATTTTATATAAATTTGTATATTATAACCTCTATGAGCTCAGTTCTAAGTTAATAAGTTTGTAACTTGTAAGTTTTACAATTTATATACCTTCCAAATTATGTTTTAATTTTTTTGCCTATGTATTTTTTTGACTGGTATAATGATTCATTGTGAAATTCTTAGATTATTATATATCCATGATTGGAATGCATCGGTTCTTCTGAGATTACTCTAAATGATTGAAATGCAACAATTCATCGTATATTTATCAAATTTATATTCTTAATATATTGTAATTATTAGCTCAACTTTAGGAATAGCCAATTAAATAGTAAAAAATCTAGCCTACCAAATAGTAAAAGAAAATCCAAATGAACAATTGAATAAACCAAAATAATATTCGATAATATCAGTTATATTCTGGTTTATTTTTGTTCGGGTTTGGTTGGGACCTTTGAAATTCAGTTAATTCAGTTTTGGATATTTCCGTTCAGCAGGCCCACGCCCAGTTATTGGGCCGGCTACTATCCAATACCTTGCCCGGTGCTAGACCACTTTGGGCGGGGCCGGTTCTGGCCCATCAATTATCTCTAGATTTGACTCGCTCAATTTGATATCAATCTATTTTTAGTTGACCAATTTACCCCTCCCACAAAGTCTTTTTTACTGTGCCACCAATAACGCGGTGGTCCTACACGGAACCTTCTTGAAGGGCGGCAGTCCCTGACCCTCGTCCACTGGCGGTGGTTTAAAGGGCAGTTTCGCAAATTACAAGAACATTATGTCCTTTTTCGCTATTCGAAAAAAGGTCACAATACTACAAAAACTCCCGAAACGCTTCGCAGCGAAGTCTCTCTCTCTCTCCTCTCTCATCTCTCTATATTTCAAATTCCCAGTATTGATTTCTAGGGTTAGGGTTTTTGGTGGCGCGATCGGTCGATCAACGGAAAATTTCGATTCCGTTCCATCCGATTTGCGGGCGTCTCTCTGATTCGCGTCGGTTTCGAGCTAGGGTTTTGATCTCTCCCTCTTTGTTGGTACGGATCAGCTATTTTCCTGTTGATTTGTCTTCTATTGCTGTAGAAAATCTTGATTTTCTTGATGTGATTGTTGTGTATTTGTTGGGATTTAAGCTCCCAAAAAGTTCTTGTAAACCCTAATTTGTTCTTTATATCGTTGTGATAATCATCATTGTTGTTATTACTTCGGTTCAGCGTTCCGCTCGTGTGTTGTTAGGGTTTTGTGTAGTAAGGGTCTGTAGTTTGTGGATCGGTTGGGATCTTTAATTGGGGGACTTTGAGCAATATTAGCTGAAAAGAGTGCTTCCCCTTTGTTGGAAATTGTTCCTTAATAATATAAAGGTTCGTCTTTTCTATGGTTTTTAAGGTGTATATATGGGTATTTGTTTGAGCCGAGAGAGTATAGGTTTTGATAAGTTTGCATTGTGTTTACCGGGAACCAGGGGCTTTTGTTTGCTTATTTAGCTGCGTCTTGCATGGGTTTGCTTTCTTTCCCTTGACAATTGTTGTGCTGGAGAGATTCTGTATATTTGGGAGGTGTCTGTGCTGTGTCCGATAAGTCACGTATCAGGACAACGAGGCAGGCACATGGCACATATTTAGTGTGTTTGCTCCTCGGCTTGAAATTTCTTGGGCTTTCAAGAGCCCCCATCTCACAAGACATTTCTTCTGAAAGTTATACAGTGATAGGAGATGTTTAAGCTGAAAGTAATATAGTTGTTTGGTAATGAGCAATGTTTTGTCAGAAAATGCAAGTGTACATGAATAGCTGGATGGTTTACCTGTCAATTTAATTGTGGTCTGTTAGGCCTAACAGCTACTTTTTCTTTCCTGGGAATAATGATGTTAAATTCTTAGTTATGGTCCTCTCAAGGCTGTCGATCGGATCTGGTCGATTGCTTTCCTGATTGGTTAGGCCTTTCAGGTTGTATGGGAAATGACTATATGCGCTTATGATCTGAGATCCGGATATAATTGATTATGTTTTTAAGTCTTCAATTCCTCAAATGGGACAGCTTCTACACTTATGTCATTATGATTTTCCAAATTTCTGTGTACCTCTACTACAAGTTCTACTTTCATTTGCCCACCATTTTATGTTCGTCGGACCTTTGGTTGGCGTCCATAACATTTTAAGAGTGTAGTCCCATCAACGGCTTGTGCTTGTGTAGTGGTTCAGTTTGCCAAGAAACATTGCTGACCAATTAGAGGTGAGCTAAGCTATATATTCTGGCAGGGGTTGGCAACTTAACCAACTTTCTAAATCTAATACGACAATGTGCAGGGGCAGAACTTAAAAACTTTTTTTGGGTTGGACGCGGCTAGCCTATGTCCTTAAATATATTTATACAATGATAAACCATAATTGAACTTATTGGAGAAAATGCTAGCAATCATTTATCTCATTATTTGGTCATGTGGTGAGAGTTATTTTTATGTTTTGAAAGACTGATAAATATTAGATTAAATAATGTTTATGCATGATGGACTCTTAAAAAAAATTCATGATGTACTTGAAAGATAGAGAAAGTTACTTCAGAATTGAAGTTACATTTGGTGGTGAATAAAGTTCGATATTGTTTAGCTTACATGCATGCATGAGTTATATAACTCAGGGACATGTCTAAATATCATGATACTGTCTAGAGATCTTAAGTACTATCTAAATCCATGTACCTTGTCATCTAATGATGAGTTGGAAGAAATATTCCACCCTTCATTCCATCAATTTTTGTTCTCTCCACAATTTAAACATGTTCATGGGCTAATGTGTGCATATCTCACACTGTTGAGAAAGGTGATACATATTCCAGGCTTTGTCCACAAATTATCCATTAGAAACGCAATTTTGAGCTTTTCTTTACTGATCTTTCTATCACCTTCTGATGGAAAAAAGAAAATTGTTCATTTAAAAATAACGTATTATGAGCTGTACGTCTCTATGTGGGTCAATGAACTAAGTATCCTACTTGGATTGAATGACTTCAATATCTTGATACGGTCTCCTATTGGTCATATCGTCTATTGCCTCTTTGAATGAAGAATGGGAAATTGATTAGTCTGAATTGATGGTCAATCTGAAACATTTCTAATTTGAAAAATAGATGGCATATTGATAGAAGCAGCGCATTTATAAAGATGAAAAGGAGATGCAAAAATTAAGAAGACCGTGAACTATTTCACTCAAGTCCTTGGTGCTTTGCTAAACTTCAATTTGTTTAGCAGTTATAAAATCTAGGTGATGATTAATTTTTTTTGAAAACGGACAAGCTATATTGTGGTCGTCAAATTTTGCTTTGTGGTTTGTTGTCGACTTTCTTTACTTGTGGTGGGTTAGTGCTGGCTAGCTGTTCAGAGTAGGTTGATAGCAGCATTCAACAATGTCCTGTTTCACGCTCAACAATTGCTCCTGTATTTCACCATCTTCTAATATAATGTTATTACTGACAGATAAGTTGTGATCATCTTCTGTATGACTTCTCTGCAACAGATTTTATACATGTCAACATGATTATTGGTCCATGCAGTATTCCTCATGTTTTGGACTCATTATTATGCTGCATCTTATACTCGGAAAAAAACCTAGTTGCATGTAGGTTGTTGGTAGTATACATGTTTAACTTTGACACATGAGCTTATACAAAAAACATATATGGTCCAACCGGTTGTATTTTTCACTCTGTTCTAGTATAGTTACATGAATCTAAATGATGTTTTTGGTCATTGTGGATCCAAAATTTCCGTAAATTAAATTCCTTGGTACATGATACACTTGTCAACAGTCAACGATGGGGTGATCCTGCAAGTAGTTATAATGGTGTAATTGTGTTCAGATGTAGCATGTTTGAAAGCTTTGACAAGACAGTCAACACATTAGAATGTCAGCTGAAATGTGTTTGTAGAACAGGTCTCCATTAAGAGGGATGGTTGAAAAGGGTTCACATGGTCATGTTAAGCAAGCTTGGGTATTATACGAATTAGTGGTGACATAGGTCTGGAGATATTTCTCCCTAAGGTTCTTTTGTCTGCAAGGTCGTAATAGTCGCTGGCGGTCCACAAAATAATGGTAAAAAACTGATGAAAATTGTCCATAAATCCCAAATAACTTGCAGTCTGGTACATGGACATGCTAGGCGGGCATTGGGCGCCTAAGCCTAATACTGATTTTGGAGAAGTGTTTGTCCGTACATGTTTGAGTACAAGGGTGTGTTTTCTGATGCTGGATCACAATATTTTGGTGAAGTCCCCCGCTTTATAAAAGTACTTTATCTGCGAGGGTTAAAGATAGCACATGACACTACATCTCATACAGAAATCACATTGTTAGAAAAATTTGTTGAGAAAATAATTTATTGTTTAATTATCATACATGACCATAAATGTGGATGGTTTTGTAGCATCATCACCATGTATTCCGAAGAATGGGCATATATATTATAAATAGGTTTCAAATGGCTGGAGTTGTACCCAGTCCTCTGTAGGAGCTAAGTAAAGCCAGTGAGTAGTACTTGCAAAAAGTTTATTAGTACTTTATTCTCTTCAACTATCCATTAAAAATATAAAATAAAGTGGTGTGCAGTTATATTTGAGTATTACATTGTTAATTTTGCAGGATTTTTTTTTTTTTTTTTTTTTTTTTACCTACTAGTAAATATTTTCTCCTGTTAATACCAACATCCTTGGGAGGTCTGGATTTGATGAACGATCCCCCATGATGGAGGTTTTTTATTTAGAGAAAATCCGACTCTTGTATATTTGGTGACTCTTAAATTCTGAATTAGTTTATAACACTTGTGGGATTAAAAGTGTGCACTAGTTTGATGTATTACTTGTTAGAAATTAATCTAGTTTGCTATCGTCTTTCATGTCTTGTATCATCAGCAACTGTACCCTTGGGTAACTGATATTTTGTTTTACAGAGGCTGCTTCCTGTTGGGATCTACATTAAACATCATCTCTACTCCAAAGCAGACTGATTATATGGGTAGTGAAGTAGCGCCTGAGTTCATTTATGACCAGGGTTTATACTATCCAGCAGCTGCTAACTATTATGGTTACTACTATACTGGTAAAACCTCAATTGAGCACCAGTACGTATTTCCCCATCTTTAAGATTAATATACTAAGGCTATGTTGTTTGTTCACAGGAACTGAACTGCCAACTGAATGGGATGACCAGCATCGATCTTCGGGTTTAGATGGTCAAGATCTCCAGTACCCTGTAAGTTTTTCTTTAATGCTGCGGGTTTGATGAATAATTGACTCCAATAATGTTGTAACATTTATCATCTATTCTTTCACAGGCTTTACAAGCTGAGAATTTACCATATGTATATTGCCCACCTAACTATGAATATGCACCGTCTCCTTACAACCCTTACAATCCTTACATACCTGGCGCTGTCATGGGAACTGATGGGCCGTTTATAGGAACTCAACAGTACTTCAATGAATCCTCCTTCCAGCAATCTGTTTCTCCTAATTATTTCCCACTTGTTGTTCAATCGAGTTCCGATATGACACCATATACTCCCGCAGACCATTTCTTTGTAAGCACTTCTGGTGGAAAGTATGTACCTCCACTGTCGTCTGTGAGTGTAACTCCCTCTCCTCTAAAAGGTTCCTTACAGAATCCAGCATTAGAACCTTTTCGACCTTTCCATCAAATGTTAAATGCTGTTGGACCTTTGGATGGGTCATTAGTGAATGCTGCACCGAGCAGGCATGGAGCGCTCACAAGTGGTATTGCTCCTTACATGACTCAGGTACTAAATTGTGTTTCTGTATAGTAATAAAGTTGAATATATACACATGGATGTAGCAGTATTGTTCTATTTTGTACAAAATAAGGGTTCACCACTGTAGGTCAATTTATAGCTTGACCTACTTGTTTTCTGGTTATCTTCTTTGTTATAAGTGTTTTCTTTTCTGCCCCATCCTCCACAAACTCCAGTCACATTCAGATTTGTGAAGATTGCCAATTAACTTTTGACTTCTTTTCATTCTGTATGTGCCATGCTTCCCTGTAAAATTTTGCAAGTTACTAATTCTTTTGCTGCAGGGGACAGAAGGGGGCGTTCAGTCTATTCGTACTCAAGTAAAAGTTGCAACACCAGCCAACAACGGGTTCACTAGTCTTGAGTCCAATGCTTGTGGATGGACTCAAGGCGATAGGAGTAGGCCAAGAACCCACTTGAATGGTATTTCTAGCAGAAACCTGGCTGATCAGAATATAGGCCCTAGAATCAACAGGCCACGAGGTCAATTGGCCTCACCCATCACCTCTAGAGCCTACCCGACCAGAGAGGCTTCTGGTAATTCTGATGGGAGCAGTATTGTTCACGTCGACCAGTACAATAGGGATGATTTTCCATTGGATTATACAAATGCTAAGTTCTTTGTCATTAAATCATATAGTGAGGATGACGTGCACAAGAGTATCAAATATAATGTGTGGTCTAGCACCTCAAGTGGAAACAAGAGGCTCGATATTGCTTATGGAGAGGCACAAAATGAGAAGCCAAGAAAGTGCCCAGTTTTTCTTTTCTTCTCCGTAAGTGATATTGGTTTTTTTTAAGATTCCTTTGTAAAAAGCAAATAATAATAAAGTACAATTCTGTATCTTCAGGTTAATGCAAGTGGGCATTTTTGTGGCGTTGCTGAGATGATTGGTCCTGTTGATTTTCATAAAGACATGGATTTCTGGCTGCAAGATAAATGGACTGGCAGCTTCCCTGTCAAGTGGCACATAGTAAAGGATGTTGCTAACTCTAGTTTCCGACACATCATACTGGTGAACAATGAAAATAGACCTGTGACTAGTAGCAGAGACACCCAAGAGGTATGTCTGCATTAATGTGATTTTAATTTCCATTTCCGTTACATTGAAGGACTTTTTAGGTTCTTGTTTATTTAGCTGAAGGCTTCCAGCGCATAGTGCTGCATATTTTCTATAATGTTGTCTTGCACCTGGCATCTAGCTACATCTTCCTTGCTCTTGCACTCATCCTATGATGGGATACACCCTTGTGCCCTTGGAGCTGAATGCATTTATTTATTGCGGAGTTTGAGGTTCCCTCTTTATTTTGAGGTCAATTGCAATATACCTACAAGGCTGATCATCAACCTGTCAACTGAATCTCATCTCAATGCCAACTGCCAAGAGTGGCCATGTGTCCTCCAGTTCCATGTGTCCTTAGTCAACAACTCTTACTGGTTGAGGCCTGTGGGTCTATTTTTCTTCGAGTACCTGTTGTATTTTGTGCGTTAATAATATCATCTTCAAGAAACGATGTACACGCAATGGTGTGACCTCAGTATTTAATTATTTATGTCTTGCTTTCTTTGCAACCATGTGCTGCTTATGGTTTATGTACAAGAATGGTCATCTTGTTACCTAGTTGATATGTTTTCCTTTCTCTGTTTGTGCAGGTACCTTATCTACCTGGCATGAGCATGCTGACTATCTTCAAGAACATCTCTATGACGACATCCATACTTGATGACTACATGTATTATGAAGAGCGTCAGAGGATTATGCTGGAAGAGAGATCTCGGTTCTACCCAAGAAGATCTTATCAGACCTCGACGTCTGTTTATCTACCAATATCAGTTAAACTGGATGGTGTGATCAATCAGCCTTTGAGGACGGATGGGGCGAGATTGGATGGTACTGTGGTCAAGGCTCCAGTCTCGGATCAGAAGGAACCTAATGTGGTCCAGGCTTCTGTCTCAGATCGGAAGGAACCTAATGTGAAGGAGTCAACTGCTGAATCCAATGGAAAAGTTTACCATGAAATAGTTGGCCAGGACTTGAAGGCAGAAGAAAAGCAGCAAGATGCTTCAAGGTGCAAGCCTCTAATCAATGGAAATCAGCCTAATGGTATAGTTAAACAACCATTAAGAACAAATGATAATAGACCCAATGCCAAACCTCCAAGTTCAGATGGGATACAATTGAATCCTGGGGTCAAGCAGTTTGGCGAAAAAATTGGAAAACAAATCAAGTGTCCTGTCAATTGTGACAGTCCAGACAAAGTGGATTCTTTACAAGATGAACGGAATGTGAAACCAGGCTCTGTTGGAGATTCTAGAGAGGCAAGTTCTGCAGCACTGCCCTCAGAGAGCAAATCGGGTGAAGCTGACGTCGAAGTTCTTACTGTTGGTTCAATGCAGATTAAGGTTAATAGGACCAACAGCTCGTTTTCTGGGACTTTAACTCTAGGTTCAATCCCAGCTGATATGAAGGCATTGAACCTCAAGTAGAAACATTCATATTTTTACTGGCTCCAAAATTAATTGCTCAACCTAATTTTTGTTAGTTAATAGGTCTCAGCTTTATATGGCTTGAGACTATTTACTCTTTGCACTTCTTTGGGTTCTGCTTGGTTTTACTTTGGGCATGGTATAGAGTTTGAGAGGAATTCCTCCTGACATCGTTTTTGTTGTTCACAGTTTGTAATCTTTGCTTATTATTGAAAAATCTGATAGATCAAAATTAATGCAATATTGTGATTTGGTCTGAAAACTTCTCTTTGCTGACGTGGTAATGCATGCTTAAGGGTTGTGGTAATGCAATATTGTGATTCAATCATCAATGTACATATATTAACCTGGAGATACCTCTGATGAAACTGGGATAACTAGTCATTATGGTTTCAGACTGGGCTATCACCCAATTTTATTTTAGGTATTTGCTCCTAAAAACAAATTATAGAGGAGGTTTTACTGTTAATTCATATTACTCGATGCAGATCCTTTTTCAGCATGCAAAACCAAAAACATGCGACATTTGAGTTTTGAGTTTCAATATTCTTAATTTGTAGTTTCAGCTCAGTTTTGTACACTTATTTATTTTCTTAATTCTGTCTATTTGTGTTTCTTTTTCTTTGATAGAAACACATGACAGTGTACATACAGTGCATTTCCTATCCTTTGCCACATATTAAAGTTATTGGATATATATATATATATATATATATATATAAGTTATTGGCTATATATAAAGTTATTGGCTATATATATATATATATATATATATATATATATATCTCGAGAGAGAGAGAGGCTTACGACCTTGAACAGGATCTGTTCTATAGGCTTGTACTACTGTATCGAGTTATAAGGAGACAGGCAACAGAGTCTGGTAGATGAACCATAACCTCAGGATCAGAACATGATTAACGGTGGAAGATCTCTCTTGAGAGAACCCTCACAGTAGAGGATCGTTCTCAGCCCTCTGATTGGGCTGGGATGGTCCTGAGGTTGTCTGACAGACCCCAAATCTTTAATATATATATATACTAGCATATATGCACGTATTTTAACATTCTTTTAATTAACTTAGAAAGACTCTTTAGGAAGACCAAAGGGTAGTCTTCGTAATTATTAAGTTGTCTTTATTAAAATTAATGAACAGTTTTTAATTAGTATAGACATGCAAGGGTATTTTCGGAATTCAAAATTTTCACCATCCAAGTTTTCCTATATATATATACTAGCATATGTGCACGTGCCTTGCACGTATTTTAACATTTCTTAATTAGTTTAGGAAGACTCTTTAGGAAGACCAAAGGGTAGTCTTCCTAATTACTAAGTTGTCCTTATTAAAATTAATGAACTATTTTTAATTAGTATAAGTATGTAAGGGTATTTTCGAAATTTAAAAGTTTCACCACCTAAGTTTTCCTATTATATAGTAGAATATATATATATATATATATATATATATATATATATATATATATATATATATATATATATATATATATATATATATACAGAAAATTTGCTGTAGGGTGCTGAAGTTTAAAGAAATTGGCCGGGGAGTAACATCTTCAGAGAATTTTTAAACAGAGGTCCATTCCGCCAGACTGTCTGGCGGAAATTGGACTTGTTAAGAGTTATATTAGAAATAAGTGTTATATTAGAGTTATTAGTAATTGGGCTTTAGTCCCACATTGCTTAGAGTAATAGGAGAGGAGGCTAGCCTCTCCTATATATATGTAGTCTCTCATCAATAAACAAATTATCCCATTATTCTATTCTACATGGTATCAGAGCCATAATCCATCCACCCCTCTCTCCACAAAAAAAAAAAAAAAAAAAAAAAAAATTTCCAACCCCCCCCCCCCCGCGTGCTACAGTACCCGCGCCCCCCCCCCCCACCCGCTGCTGCTGCCTCCCCCCCCCCCCCCCCCCGTCGGCGCCCCCCCCCCTCGCGCCCCCTGCACCTGCTGCCCCCCCCCACCCCCCGCGTGCTACAGTACCCGCCCCCCCCCCACCCGCTGCTGCTGCCTCCCCCCCCCCCCCCGTCGGCGCCTCCCCCCCCCCCCCGCGTGCTACAGTACCCGCCCCCCCCCCCTCAGCGCCCCCCCTGCACCTGCTGCCCCCCCCCCCCCCCCCCGTCGGCGCCCCCCCCCCTCCGCTCCACTCTAACCTAGCCCATCCAAACCCTAATCCTAGCCGCCATTATGTTACTTATTTCACATCCAAACCCTAACCCTAGCCGTCTTTCCTTTAAAAAAAAAAAAAAAAAAAAAAAAAAAAAAAAAAGAAGAATAAGAAGAAGAAGAAAGGGAACGGCGTATTTCGAAGACAGATTGTCGCCAAATGCTTTATTTGGGCACCTTCTGTTCCTAGATTACGCCGTCGGGAATTAACAAATGCTATATTTTGTTTATCCTCCCCCGATCATCACATCAGGAGCTACACAGAGAATGATCGTGTTTTCTCCTGTGTCCTGACGTGTTTACTTTACATGCGCGCACCGGCGGTGGCCACGGTTATAGCGCATTCGTAAAGTTGGTGTGATATTTGGGGTTGGAAGAACTCGCGACGATGACAGATCCGAAGACCGATGATGGTACCGGTGTCAGCAATATGATAAGTACTGGCACGACGGTCTCTTCGATTCGACTTGTCGACCGTCGATTGGACGGTCCCGATGGTTACTCAACATGGCGTAAGAAGGTTGAGAAAACACTCCGTGGGATGCGGCTGTCTAAACATTTAACTGACAACCCTCCGGCAACGACTGATCCCACTTTTGAACAGTGGGAGACGGATGATAGTCGACTGTTTACACAGTTGATGAACTCCATGGAACCGTCCGTCGAGGACATGGTTCAAAACACGAACACAGTCAAGGAGCTATGGGAGGTCCTAGCAACGGCGTTTGATGGAAAGCGCGACTTGTCCCGCATATATGATTCGGTTGTTGGCGTTTACCGAGCTAATCAGGGAGACAAGTCTCATAAGGACCACTTCCGATCCTTCAAGGCGATGGTGGATGAAATTAATCGTATTCTTCCGCTGACGTCAGATATCAATGAAGCTCGGACTCAACGCGAGCAGCTTCATGTTATGGCATATCTTGCATCTCTTCGTCCTGATGCGGACTCGGCTCGTTCCCAGATCATTGCTGGATCTGATGTTCCATCCTTGATGGAGGCCCACTTTCGTGTTCTAAGGGCCGCAAAGGTGGTTGAGACCACTACGGGGGATGCTCCTGCCGATCGATCTGCTCTTAGTAGCGCTGCTCGTCCTGGCGTTCGTGGTGGACGTGGTGGACGACGAGGTGGTCGGACTTATGGACGTGATGGCGGACGAGGCAATGGTGGTCGTGATGGGGGACGACTACGGACATGCTTTCACTGTGGCCAACAAGGATATTTTCAGTGGCAGTGTCCTAAAGCTCCTGTTGCCAATATTACTTCGGATGCTCCTGATAATAGCATTCGCTCGGTTCCATTGAGCGACGATTCGTACGCGGAATTTCTTGAGTTCCAGGCTCAACGTCGTGGTGAAACATCCACGTTTGGTTCCACAGCCGGATACTCTGCAGCATGCATTGTCAAACCCAAGCAGTGGGTAATTGACTCGGGTGCATCCGCTCACATGACTGGTAACGCAGGTATGATACATAATTATGTACCTGTCCGTCGTGCTTCTGGCATTACTGTTGCAAATGGCGGTTCCCTGACAGTCCGCGGCCGTGGAAGTGCCACTCTTTCTCCCGAATTATCACTCAACTCTGTTCTACTTACTCCTGGGAACCCATTCAGTTTACTTTCTATTAGTCAACTGACTCGTGAACTTCATTGCTCAGTAACATTCTTTCCTGATGGTTGTGTTTTTCAGGACCTGACAACTGGGAAGACTATTGGTAAGGGGCATGTGGCTGGAGGCTTGTACCTGTTTGACGCTACTTCTCAGGTTGTTTGTGCCAGCATGAAACTGGATCCGGTCGAGTTACATTGTCGGTTAGGTCATCCGTCGTCCCAAGTTCTCCAGCAATTGTACCCGTCGTTAGTTATTCCCTCTTCTTTTCATTGTGAGTCATGTCGTTTGGCTAAGCATCATCGGGTTCCTTATCCGGTAAGCTCTAATAATCTTGCATCCGCTCCTTTTGAGTTGGTGCATTCTGATATCTGGGGACCTTGTCCGACTGAATCTGTCATGGGTTTTAAGTATTTTGTCACGTTTGTCGATGACTACTCACGTGTCACGTTTCTTTATTTGATGAAAAGTTGCGCTGAATTATTTAACATCTGGTGCAACTTTCATGCCGAGATAACAACACAATTTGGTCTCCCAATCAAAACCCTTCGAAGTGACAATGGTCGTGAGTATTTATCTCGTGATCTTGCTAAACATCTGGCCAGCAATGGCATTATCCACCAAACCTCTTGTGCGTATACACCCCAACAAAATGGTGTCGCCGAACGCAAGAATCGCCATTTATTGGAAACAACACGTGCACTTATGTTTCAAGCACGTACTCCCAAGAGATTTTGGTCGGATGCGGTTCTTACGGCTTGTTTTCTTATTAATCGCATGCCGTCGTCAGTGCTCAATGGTAGCACTCCCTTTTCTCGGCTCTTTCCTGGAAAAGACCCGTTTCCTCTGCCTCCCCGTATCTTTGGTTGCTTATGCTATGTTCGGGATACCCGACCAACCCTTTCTAAATTAGATCCTAAGGCAATACAATGTATTTTTCTTGGGTATCCTAAAGATCAGAAAGGGTATCGGTGTTTCTCTCCTGTCTTAAAGAGATATTTTTTCACTCGGGATGTTACCTTTGTCGAATCAAACTTTCCACCGTTTCCCCAATCAATAGGTCCGGCACCCCTAATTTATCCAGATGAAGATTTTTTGCTGTTTCCTCCTCAAACACAACAGCTTCCAGTACAGGTGCCCTCTCTTACCGAGCCAGTCACCCAGGATGATGGTCCATATACACCAAGTCAGCCATTAACGACATCCACCACAGAATCATTCTCCTCTGGTTCCACCAGTAGCTCCGGCTCCAATGAGCTGCCTCCACCAGTTCCGCCCGCAGCTCCACCAGTTCCGCCCGCAGCTCCGGGGATTCTGCCTCCAGCACGTCCTCGTCGTGCATGTCGTGATCATCCCTTGTATGTTGACAACTATAAAGGTCTTAGTTGTCATACTCAGTCTCTGGTTGCTACTATTGATGGGATTCAGATCCCCAAGAACGCTGAGGAGGGTCTCCGACATCCTGGTTGGCGTGCTGCTATGCACGAGGAGATAATGGCTCTCCAGGAGAATCATACCTGGGACTTAGTCGATTTACCTACTGGTAAACAGGCTGTCGGTTGTAAGTGGGTGTTCACGATTAAGGTGAAACCGGATGGCACTCTTGATCGATTGAAGGCTCGTCTGGTGGCCAAAGGATTCTCTCAAACATATGGTGAGGATTACTTTGAGACCTTCTCTCATGTGGCCAAAATAACGTCCGTTCGTGTTCTCATGGCGTTGGCCGTTCGCTATGACTGGCCTTTACTTCAGCTAGATATCAAAAATACTTTCCTCCACGGGGATCTTGACGAAGAAGTCTACGTGATGCAACCTCCCGGGTTCGTTGCAAGGGAGGGTAAGGTGTGTCATCTCAGGAAGGCTCTCTATGGCCTGAAACAATCACCACGTGCGTGGTTTGGTAGATTTACACAGGTGGTTACTCAATTTGGAATGTGTCAGTCGAAGAAGGACCATTCAATCTTCTATCGACACACATCTGCTGGAAGAATACTGCTTGGTGTCTACGTTGATGACATTGTAATCACGGGAGATGACAGACAGGGTATTGCAAATCTCAAGAAGTTTCTTGGAGAACAATTTCAAACCAAAGATATGGGATCCTTGAACTATTTCTTGGGTATTGAAGTCACACGGGAAAAGCGGGACATTGTAATGTCTCAAAGAAAATATGTACTGGATATACTAAATGATGCAGGCATGATGCAAGCAAAGGGAGCAAACTCACCTATGGATCCAGGGGCGAAGTTACTTCCAGACGAAGGGGTCCTGATGACCAATCCAGATCAGTATCGTCGAGTGGTTGGTAAACTCAACTACTTGGCAGTCATGACGCGTCCGGATATTTCTTTTGCAGTAAGCGTCGCGAGTAGATTCATGGCTTCTCCAAGAGTTCCACACTGGCAGACAGTTCTCAGAATTCTGTGTTATCTAGTAAAGAATCCAGGAAAAGGAATTCGAATGGAGAATAACGGACATTCTCGCATTGAGTGTTTTACTGATGCTGACTGGGGAGCAAGTCTGGCAGATAGACGGTCTACATCTGGCTACTCCGTATTTGTTGGCGGAAATCTTGTATCGTGGAAAAGCAAGAAACAAAGTGTGATAGCACGCTCAAGCTCAGAAGCAGAATATCGAGCTATTGCTCATGGCACGTCAGAAATATTATATATAAAGCATCTCCTACAAGAACTGGAAGAAGATGCAGGATCTCAAGTGGCAGACCTATGGTGTGATAACCAATCTGCTATTCACATTGCCACCAACCCAGTATTTCATGAAAGGACGAAGCATATTGAAATTGATATTCATTTTGTTCGTGATGAATATACAAAAGGAGTGATAAGGTTTCAACATGTGCGGACCGGCGACCAGATAGCTGATATCTTCACAAAGCCTCTCCTGGGTCCCCGGGTTCAATTTTTATGTAACAAGCTGGGCATGATTGACATCTATGCTCCAGCTTGAGGGAGGGTGTTAAGAGTTATATTAGAAATAAGTGTTATATTAGAGTTATTAGTAATTGGGCTTTAGTCCCACATTGCTTAGAGTAATAGGAGAGGAGGCTAGCCTCTCCTATATATATGTAGTCTCTCATCAATAAACAAATTATCCCATTATTCTATTCTACAGACTCGTCTAATTTCCGCCAGATTGACTGGCGGAATTTGCGCAGGGGGTTGGGTTCATGGGTTGGCGCAGTGGGAGGGGGGGGGGGGGGGGTTGGTGGTGGTGGTTAACGGGTTGGCCAAAAAAATTAATAGCCGTTGGCATTCCCCACCCTACAAAAAAAAATACATCACCAATCATTGGACTCCCCCTCCACACACCCCCCCCTCCCCTCCCCTCCACACACACACACACCAACACCCTGCACAAATTCCGCCAGACGGTCTGACGGAAATTGGACGAGTCCAATTTCCACCAGATGGTCTGGCGGAATTTGTGCGGGGTGTTGGTGTGTGTGTGTGGAGGGGGGGGGGGGGGGGGGGGGGGGGGGGGGGGGGGTGTGGAGGGGGAGTCCAATGATTGGTGATGTATTTTTTTGTAGGGTTGGTGGTGGCGGTTAACGGGTTGGCCAAAAAAATTAATAGCCGTTGGCATTCCCCACCCTACAAAAAAAATACATCACCAATCATTGGACTCCCCCTCCACACCCCCCCCCCCCCCCCCCCCCCCCCCCCCCTCTCCCTCCTCCCCTTCCCTCCACACACACACACACCAACACCCCGCACAAATTCTGCCAGACGGTCTGACGGAAATTGGACGAGTCCAATTTCCACCAGATGGTCTGGCGGAAAGTACCTCTCCTTCTAATTTTCTCTAAAGTGTTACTCTCCCTCTAATTTTGTTAAACTTCAGCAGCCTACAACAAATTTTTTCATATATATATATATATATATATATATATATATATATATATATATGCTTGAAATGCCAGTAATGCCATGTTCTGGTTTTGGGGGAACTTTGATACAACAACAAACCCAGGCATATGCCGAGGTTGCAACTCCATAGTTGATTATATATAAAGTACTCTATATGATTACAACTTGTGTGTCCAATTTTTCATAAATTTAAAATTTTATACAAATCATATTTCCTCAACTCTTCCATGAAAATTAAATATGCAAAGAAAATTGACCTTTTTATCATTTTCCTTCCCAGCCTAACCCATATTAAGCAACCACATTGTATCGCCGGGCATTTCAAAAAAAAAAAAAAAAAACAACATTCACTTTAAGTCACAAATCAAAAAGGGTTCTAAAATTTCCCAACATCACAAGAGAACACCAGAACAGGTCAAAAACCATGCCATAAACGTCATGTTCTGTTAATTGTCCTATATGGAAAATACTCAAGCCTAAACCACACCAGTTACGAGAAATCATACAGTGAAACGCTCTTATCATCAGAAACACTCGCGAGGCGGCCTGCCCGGACTCCAGTCCCACCAGGTGGACGAAATGCCACCCCCCATACCTGGTCCGAGTGGTTTGTCATCGTCTGCACAGATGCCCTCATGCCGACATCCCAAAGCCTCACTGTGCGGTCGCTAGATCCTGTTGCTATAGCGGAGCCATCAGGACTGGCATCAATGCTCAGCACCCAGCTTGCATGCCCCGACATTGCACCCACCAGGCTCTTCCCCTCAGCATCATACATGTGGACATGGGAATCGTCGCATGCTGTGAAGAGCACCCGGGGGTCGACTGGGGAATAGACCATAGACCGGACTGGCATGTAGTGGCCTTCGAGGTGGTGAAGAAACTTGGCACGAGCTATATCAAAGACGGCAATTGTGCCATCCATGGAACCACATGCTAATCGTTTGCCATCAGGGCTCCATGCAACAGAGAGGACAAACTTTCCACTTCCAGTGCGGTCGGATGGACGGGAGGCTTCAGGACGGGGAACAGCAAGGCTGGATATAAGTTGCCATGACGAAGTGTCCCATAGCTTTACTGTTGCACTTCCGCCGCCAGCCACAGCAAGGATAGTGCCCTGAAAGAGGACACAAAATTAGTTTTCCAAGATTTTACAGTAGTTCCAGTTTGTACTACCAAGGAGTTTGTCATTACAAAATTGGAAAAGGAAAAGAAATTAATAAGGCAAGTTTAGTTGAATAATTAAATCAGTATGAGTCCCCCAAAAGCTACTAACCAAAAAGAAAAGAAAGTTTGCTCTTAAATAAGAAATAAATACACTGACCCCTGTGTTTCATAAGTATTACAAGGACTACCCCTATTTCGAAAATAATTACACTGACCATCCCTCTGCTTTATAATTTTAATAAAACATAGGAGCGGTTAGCGTTATAAGTTTCTATAGAAAATATAAACTATAGGAGTGGTCCGTATAATTAGTTTCAAAGTAGGGGTGGTTTCTGTAATAAATGTAATACATAGGGATAGTTAACGTAAATTGCCCCTTGAATGATATTTTCTGGCCACAATAGTTACAGGCTATATTTGGTACTGAGGGTAAAATAACCACTATTGAAGGAAATGCAACAAAATGCCAGCTACAACATTCTCCCAAATCACCAAAGCCTGTTGATAGTGTAACTGCTCCCAATTGACTAATATATGAGGATACATTTCTCTCAGCTCCTCAGCTGCCTGCTATAGTTCTCTGATCAGTATCAGGCAACCAAGTAAGTTTGTAAATGTTTTCTTCTTTTACACGGTGTATAATGGAGAAGCAATATAAGTCATTTGCGCATTAGGTTCTTTTTTCGAGAATGCTGCAGTCTTCCATTTTGATTTAATAATAGCTAAATAGGGTGAATATCATACAGGAATATGCAATACATCCTTGGCTCTAACTTAGCAAAACACAACTAGAGGAATGAAGAATTCCCAAGTCATGGTTAAGCTTCCATTGCCTTAACCAGATACTGTTATTACCAACAGACCCTGCACTGCTCACCGTGATACACCTATTAATGAAACTCACAAATCCTTGGAAAGTTAACAGATATCTGTCTCCATGACAAAGGATTTTCATGATAATCATCTTGTCCCTTAGGCATGCACTATGGAATAAGTATGTTGAAGAAGTGTTCATATGCCTGCCTCAGTGATTGATATTGGTAGAAGGCAGCATCAATCTAAGCATATCACCTTAACTAGGGAAGATACAAAACTGTCAGGGAAATTAAAAGTAATTGAAGAAATAAAACGGTTCAATTGAACTCCTATGAAGAAAAGCAGTAACTGGACAGAGGGCAGGAAACATGTTACCCTTCAGATCAAGGGCAGAACCAGAAATTCAAGTTTGGGTGGGCTGGAGTGAACTAGGGTTAAGTATGGGCCGACTCACATGAATATATATATATATATATATATATATATATATATATATATATATATGCAAGTGACCTCTAGCCTAGTGGTTAAGAGAGATGCATGCGGCCCGAGTGGTCAGGAGATCGAATCCCAGTGGGAGCGATTCCAGAAACAATTTACCTGGTTCCAAAAAAAAAAAAAAAAAAAAAAAAAAAAAAAATATATATATATATATATATATATATATGAAAAAAAGAGCAATTTTTTTTTGCGGGGGTGGGCTGGAGCTCACCCCAGCCCCCTATGTGGGTATGCACCTTGCATCAGATGTCAATCAAGATTCACAGTAGCAGTGTCGTTGGTTTCAGACCCTTCTTATGAATATATGTTTCGGCAATTTCGGATCGGAGTTTTGAGGTACTTGGTTTTGGAAAGCCAAAAGATAATAATAAACTATTGAGAAGTTAGAAATATTGGAGACACTGATGCATAATTTTACGTATTATTCGTTGTTTCCTGATAGGTTTCAATGTAATAATATTCAACATTACTGATTTTAGACAAAGTATCATCACAATATATAGTTTTGAATGGAATAATGTTAAGATGTATTAATGTTATGAATTTATAGTATACAAATTTGACAAGTGGTAATGGTTATGGTGTTGAAAAGGAATTTTATCAACATGTTGTGACATGATGATCGACAACACATTTAATATGACAAATCATTGTATCGATATTTTTTTATTTTGCTGAATTGACCGAAAAAGGGAACCCCAATTTCGTTATCCGCAGATATTGCTGGTGGTTAGTATCAGAACGGACATGCCAAATCGATACGATGCGGACAATACGTACCGGTATCGGCTGATACTGGGAACCTTGGCAAGAAATGGAAATGCTAGATTTGAAATGGTCATCTTGTTATTGACAGGACAGAGTGAAAGTTCCCTAGAGGACTGCCTTCCAAGATACAGGATAAAGCATAAAACATGAGTTTAGGAGTAATCCTTTTCCATGGGCATATATATGCTGAACCACCATAGGACTGGCTTTCAAGATTAAGTAGCCTTACAATTAACAAAAGGCTACTAAAGGAATTACAAAGGAAACCAAAGAATTAGACAGGTTGCACCTATATTTTGGTATACTAAAGACAGGTTAAATCTAAATTTTGGTATACTAAAGGAATTACAAAGGAAACCAAAGAATTAGACGTTCAACTTCCAGAAGATGCTTCTTCACTATTTTGCTACTTAAAAGCATAATTGCAAAGAGGAGGACTTTCCTGTTCCTGTACTGTACAATGTATTCATCACAAGGGTTACATCCATTTGATTACAACAAGGCAACCAGATAACAGTGTCTAATGTTTAGGAAGGAAAAGATGATTGGAATGTAGGAAAGGTAGGCATTAGAAATTTAGAACGTCCATTTAAAAAATGGTAAAATTAGTTGTTTGCAGCCATGTTCAAATGGGCATTACAAGAGACATATCACCTACAGGATTAAAAAAATAAGGCATGGGGTACCTCAAGGGAGAACATCTATTAATAAACATATCTACTCATTTGAAGTTTGCTACCAATTGGTATTCTGGTTAAAAGAAGTTGCTGGTGTGGTTCACAAATTACAACTACCCAAGCCAGGGTATTTGGGAGATGATTTTCTATAAGTTTCTCAAGCAGGACAGTAAGAACCTTACAACAGATGGTTTTCAGCAAATTAGGTAGAAAAGGATCCTCAAGATCAACATTTGGTATTTCAGTTTATCGTGGACCAAACATGTCGTTTATTTGGCGTAAATAGAACAAAGTGATATGAGAAGTATATTGTGGAATAGGCAGTGAGTCTCAATAGGCAGTGAGTCCCCTAGCTATGTTTTGGTTCTAGTTTTGCTACATTTCATGCTCAAGTTTCGATATTAAAGACTATGAAATGGAAATTTATGATATCTATTTATTTGTTCGTTTTTGGATCATATAAAAAATGTGGAATTCTCAGCTCCCAATTCTATCTATTTGTATCTGGATGTCAATCATGAAATATTGATTATACTGTGGTCTTCGCTATTGTATTTGATTGCCCGTGCTGTTACTTGATTAATTGCTTTATGAGCTGCAGTTTCTCACCCTTTTGGAATACACCGCTAGCTAGACTGAAAGCTTTTGGCCATGTTGTCCTAAAGCGAGATTCGAGAATACTAATGTTTCTACTTTTGATTGTGTAGTTGTGTATAATGCATAGGATACTTGTAAATACAGTGATGGTATAGCTAGTGTTTGACAGCGAGAACTTTGTATCGTTATAAAGCGGTAATTCTAATGTGGTACTTTGATTGTATATTTGTGTTTCAAATGCATAAAAGGCTTGTAAGTATAATGATAATATATAGCTAGTTTGGCAGGTGGATGGGATTTATAGTAAATTTTGAATGTATAGGCTGATGAATAAAAAGGAACTCGACTCATATAAGAAAAATAAATTTGATGTGATTATATTTTTGGCAAAATTACTGGATAATATGAAGGGTTTTAGATGTATTTGAGGCTATGAATAAATGGTGATCAGTAAGAGGTTATAGATGGAGAGTTGTTTTAAAATTGTCATATATATGATATATCAATGACTGAAAAATCTTGACAGATTCATTTGATGATGGTACTTTGATCATCTACGTAAGTCGTGATTTCAAAATCCAATACCTCTTGGGTTTTGGGTCGTGGCAGAAGTGCTACACGATAGAACATTTAAAGAAAATGGGAGGACTTATCAAAGAAATAGGCAAGACTAGCCCTGGTCAACCCTTGATTCGCCATAGAATCTCAAGCGAAAACAAATGGTCTAACAATTAAAATTAATATGTTAAGCACAAACTTTATCCCTCTAGCTGAATTAGGAAGGCAACCTGTTAACATTTTCCAGATCTTATGATCCAGCAAGTGGACATCTTTTAAGCAAAAAAGCATCTGGAGACCCTCTGGACTGCTGGTGATTTCTATAGGTATCAAGGTGCAAAGATGTGCTAAACAAAAGTCTGGTGTGCAAAAAGGTAGAAAGGGACTTGATGGTTTCATGATGCAGTTTAAGCAAGAACAATCGGTCCTATCATCATTTTGCTGGAGTTG
Source organism: Iris pallida (assembly GCA_029216955.1). Classification (NCBI taxonomy): domain Eukaryota; kingdom Viridiplantae; phylum Streptophyta; class Magnoliopsida; order Asparagales; family Iridaceae; genus Iris; species Iris pallida. The sequence continues at coordinate 32,263,983 of JANAVB010006599.1, read as the reverse complement.
CAAAAAGAGTTGTCTCTTCCTCACGTTACAAACCTCCGTATAGGCGTATATGCAGGGTTTGCTAGTGAAGCCCAAACCTTAGTCAAAGGTTTGTGAGCAGCAAACATTTTTCGGCAGAGTGCAGCAGCTTTCAGTTTCAGCATTAAAAAACACCAAAAACTAGAAATTTTGGGTGAGAGCGCAAACCAATGTACACAGGTGCAAATAGATTAATTTAGGTCATTTACGACATTTGAGATAATGTACGTAGCTTAATTTTGTCAATATCTATAAGGTGTATATATTTAATGAGTCCAATATGGGTGCTCGATATTTTGATTTATCTCTGGCTTGTAGCACAACATCCAATATCCGGCATGGGAAACCCCAATCGACATGAACTCTGCATCCAATTTTTAAACATTGCTTAAATGTTGATGTCATCATAATACATGATCTGTCGCTTGATTGTGAGTAAACTGTTATTAATTCTTTACATAAGGCTGATGTACATGTTTCCTGCAGTAACGAGGGTAGCCTTCTCCATTTCAAGCACGATAAAACAAACCAGACATTATTCAGATGCAGATATCAGAATCAGTGAGAAGCAAAGGAGTAATTGAGATGGAGAGATGGGGAGTCAGAGGGGACATGGCATATGATAAAGATCAACAATCACTCGGCATTTTAGTTTTCCTGCAACCACTTACGAATAAGCAACATGATAGATTTACGTGAACATCCGTACGTGCATGTTTATGGCCATTATTTGAAGTATTGTTTTACAAATGTAACCATCTTCAATAATTTCTTAGTTACAAGCATTATTTATCATTAGCAAATCAAACAAAATACTTTGCATTCAAAACTGACCAAGGAAAAGAAATGAGATGCAAAAAAAGAAGAAAAAGGAATAAAGATGAGATGCAAATGCTTTGATGAATGCATGGGAAGACTAATAAGGGATACTTTTATGAGATCACATACAGCCTAAATATACAATTTTTTTCTGCTAAAAATAACGTGTGTGATACGATAAGAAGAAATATATTCATATGAAACATTTTATGTGCAGTAACTTCGTATAAACACTAAATTAGGTTGAGAGAGAAAACTAGCCATCAGTAACTACAGCTTTTCGAATGCTGCATCTTGTAATAAAATATGGTATCAGGTCATCCAAATATGGTTGGGTACTTCCCTTAGTACAAATTATTGGCATATCATGATAATAATCAAGCTTATTAATTATCCAAGTTTTATTTACGATGAAATTGCAAGCGTACTTGCATACCCCATGCACGTAGCACGAAATTCTAGAAGACCACAAATCCCATGTTTCATACTTCTAATTCTTTTCCTCCTTCAAAAAAGAACTAATTTGGTAGTTCATCTCTCCTCCCTCTCTCTCGCACTGCTATCTGCCTGTGTAAATCTACTCTCCAGCCTAACTTATTCCCTTTCCATAAAACACCATCCTGTTTCCAGAACCGAACCTTCAACGTCTGGAAAGCATCAAGAAAATAATCTAAAAATCACAGTGTAGTCCATACTAGAGACTGCAGAACCTATGACTAGTTCTTGATCAGCTCTTTCGAAGAAAGATGTTAACTAATGATCCTCCAAAGAAGTAATGATGATAGATTCTCCCAACCCAAAGCTCTTTTTTTTTCAGTCTACAACAAATAAAGGTTTTTTGCATAGAAGTACCTTAAGTCTACCGTATTTTTACACAAGTTCCCCAAATCTTGATAATTGCTTAGAAGCCTCCCAATCACTAACAATTGAGTCGTGAACACCCCTCCCCCTCTCGCACACACACATCCACACCCGCACCCATCCACCTCAATAAACTAATCATTAAAGATGGGAAATATTCTGTCAAATTTATTTTCGGGAACTTCCATCCCTTTTCTTCTTCCTCCTCATCCCCGCCCACTATTCGTAGGGGTGTGTGTGAGCAGCTAGTAAAGATGTAGATGGAGAGGGCTTCAAGGAGGAGGAAGAGGAAAATGGAGAAGTGGATTGAGATGGAGAAGGAAGGAAAGCGGGAGGAGTTTGTATTATTTTGAGTGGGTGGGTGGGTGGATGGGGGTGGAGGAGGGGTAATGGAGGAGAGGAAGGAGGAAGAAGGCAAAGTAGTCTTTTTATGTAGGGTTTGGGTTAATTTTTGGCTCACATAGACAGGTTGGGGACTTCTAAGAAACTAACAAGATTTGAGGGACTTGGGTAAAAAATTGTTTATATTAAAGGTAACTTATATGATAAAAGTCCAATACAGAACACAACTCTACCCATGAGCTCCACCAGCAAAATAACCCCTCTATGTTGTTTTAAACTCATCATCTCACAGTTAGAGCATCAATAGTAAGGTTCAATACAATTTCTAAATTCTAGATTCAGAATATATGAGTTTATTTTGTAGAATAATAAGGCACAGTTGGAGCCCCATGATGGTCCCGTCCCAGCCACATGAGTTATAGCCTAGGCCTCAAAATTTCTACATTCAGAATGTAGGAACTCGTTTTGTAGAATAGTAAAGCTCAAATTGGAGCCCCAATTTCTAGATTCTAGATTTTATATTACTTTTTAGAAAATAAATAAAGATGACAAATGGGTCAACATCCACTCATCTCATTTTGGTCTCAAATTTCATTTTTTTCACTATTCTCATACAAAATAAATAAAGATGCATTTTTGAGCTCCATCTACTAATGATGCTCTTAAGATAAAGAAAACTGAACAAACCATTATACGTGACAGAGAACAAAGAAAGAACCATAACCCTAATCTTGGTTTCCACCAAACCCAAATTTCCTCTGTTCTATATTTACATTTGTTGCAAACAAGCTAAAAACTAGATGCCATCAAAAGGGCTTCAAATTCAGTTTGGGAAAGAAACTTTCAACGAAACTCAATTCAGAAATTTCCATTTAGCATTTAAGTTCACTTATCAACAGATCGCTTATTCACATCTAAAGGCCCAAAGACCACAACTTCACAGCCTAACCCTAACTACGATTTCCACTCACCGAAAATTTTCCATCTTTTTTTACTTCTTCCAAATTTGACAAGACACTGGCGAGCTCAAGTAAGCTGAACAAATTGCTGCGTTACGTTGGCACAAATAAGACACAATACAAACACGGCGACACGGTCACTGCATTGATTTGACACGGCACCAATTTTTGAAGTGACGGCGTTTCCTAGATGAAGTGCCATCAGAATCTTAGTTCTATCATACCATATCCATTCCTAACCTAACCCACGAAATTACCAAATTAAGCATATAGAACAAGTAAATAAACAAACAAAACTAACCCTAACCTAGGAAAAAAAAACATTCAATTAAGAAAGAAGCCAAGATCAAAAAGAGGCAGCTGACCTTGGGATCGAACTGCATCCCCCAGACCTCCGACGGAGGGGCCTCTAGCGTGGCGATGGAGGAGCCGGAACTGACATCGAAGACCCTGACGAAGCTGTCGAGGGAGGCGGAGGCGGCGACGGCGCCGGCGGGGTGGGCGGCGACGGAGACGACGCCGAGGGAGTGGCCGGAGGCAGGAGGAGCCGCCGGGGAGAGTTCGTCCGGGCGCCAGAGGCGGACGGTCTCGTCGAGGGATCCTGTGAGGAGGAGCGACGGCCGGTCATCGGTCGCTGGGACCCACGCCGCCGCCCAGATCGAGTCGTCGTGGGCGTTGTCCACGGATTTCAGGCCGGCGAGCTTCATTTGGTTTTTTTTTTCTGGGGGTGTTCAAACTTTGGGGATTCCTCTTTGGAAGGATTGGAGTAGAGAGAGATGACACTTTAAACCCTAGTAAGCAGAGGTTTATTTAGGAAAATTATTTTTGAGAAAAACAACAAACCCTTATTCCTATATTTAAAATAAATATTAATTTGTATAATATATAATATTGGGACCAATATTTACTTCCTAATTAAAATGTTAAGATATCCTAAAAGACAAATGGAGGATTTAACTCTGTAGTCGTTTTTAATATTGTTTTTTATGTTATATTTTTACTTCTCCTTTGTGACACTCTATGTAATATTCAACCATGACATAAAATAAATGATAAATAGTGAAAAAAAAATGAGAAGGAGAAAGAAATAAAAATGATAATGGATTAGAAGGATTTCATATTACTTAGCTGACTTTGTCTTATATATTACTCTAATACTATCAGACTTTGTCTATTTCAAACTTTGGATTTGTTGCTCAAATTATTATTTTTTTCGAAGAAGGTAAATATTAGTAATAGAACCAAAAAATTATAAAACTATAATTCCGTCCATAGCACAAAATGACTTCATCTAGATCAAAGATATATATACTATTTTCTATGTTCCTTTGTACAACATATCGACTGGTGGCAAGGCCTTCAAAGATACGTCTGTTTCGTTCTCTCAAAACGTGTGCTAGACCATAGCCCCAACATATCGACTTGTTGATCAAATTGTTGGTTGTATCATGCTATTTTTTTTTCTGTTGTTATTTGTTTTCATTTATTTATATCGTTCTATTTCATCCTTGTTATTGTTATGAGCTATTGCATAATATTGTAATCGTCTTATATGTCTAATATATTGATAATGAGAAAATATAAATTATTAGAATATAAAATTTAAAATTTTGTTTGAAATTAGAAAATAGTGTATCTTTTTTTTTATAATAAGATATGATAACCAGCAATAGTACCAAAATTTGACTCCTATGAACATGTAATAAGACAAATGTTCGTTGGTTAACTTCTTTTTTTTTTCCTTTAAATTTTCAGCACGTACGGGCTCAGTTAAATCGTGTGTCTCCCCGCACACGATTTTTAGCCGGTCGTCATATTATTTCGGACTCTTCGTGCAGATCTTGTCTGCACTGGCTTTGTCAGCATCGTACCACACGCACATCCCGCGCACTTCGCGCGCTCCAGAGCTCTACAAGACGGCGATGACGTCTTTCAACGACGCCTACGACAACCGATGCCGCTCAGCCAACCCGTTCTATGCACACGACGTCTTCTCGACGTCCTTACAGCACCGCACGACGGGCCGCGTGGTCGGCCGTCGTTTATACCCGTGGTAGAATAGTACCGGTCCTCGACCGTCCGCACGGTGCCCTAGCCGTTGAGTTTTCACGCACGGATGCTCCATTCTGGTCCACACCAGCTCAGATCGTGGCCATTTTTCGTCAGTCATCCGACGTTGTGCCCCGTATCGCACATGCCAAATCATCATCGATGCATAATAAAATATGGTCTTCTTGTAGTCTTATGTTTAGATCCATAAAAGGACCGCACTCCTTAGTATCTCTTTCCATCTTTAGATTTTTTTTTTATTGTATTAACTTATTAAAATTCTTGTCTAAAATTGTGATAGATGAGTAAAGAACAAGTGTTACTATAAAGGTTGATAAATACTATATAAAAAAAATTTATAGTTAAGAAAAACTGTAGGACTAAAATATAACAATACAACATTGATTTCTTTAACTAAAAAATGTATGACTAGAATATAACAATACAACATTGATTTCTTTAACTAAAAACGAGTGTTAAGTACAATTGAGAGTCTCTAAATGCTGCATATGGGGTATAAAACAAGAAGAAAAATGACATGAACATATAACTTCCCTTAGTTCTGATGAATCGAAAGTCATTGACTTTGTTCATTCATAATTTCTTGTTAACATCAGTTGAAACGTGAAATTACTAATGACCAGTGAACTTTAAGTCCAGTTTTTCACTTTTGTATACAAAATAATAATCAAAATTAACTAATTACGAATGAAAATCCAATTCAATGAATTGGATGGTATCACTTTCTATAATTTGAATGGTTATTCCAGACATTTTTTGATTGACCATTAATAATTTGCGGGTAATAATATTCTCAGTTCGTACCAAAAGTTGGAAAGTGTATTGGGCTGCAAGGAGGAGCTTCTCCAGAATCAGGCTAGGATCAATTGGATTATAGACGGGGATCGGAATTCTAATTTCTTTCATGCTATCATAAGGATAGGGTAGCCACCAACAAAATACGTATTTTGAGCATGATGGCTCTACGGTGGAGGACCATGTCATACTTGACAGAGCTATAATATATTTCTCTAATTTCTTCAAATTTGAACCTGCTTTGAACCCGGAGGGATTCCTTAGTTGGCATCCCCAAGCTCATCTCGGACGATCAAAATTCAGACCCGTGTGCCCTTCCTCCGGCCGAGGAAGTGGAGAAGGCCGTGAATTCTCTAAACCCCCAAAGCGCGTCCGGACCGGATGGCTTTACCGGGTATTTTTATGTTATTGCCGGGGCACAATTTTTCGATGGAAAACTGAGAATATGAAACAATTGTAAAAACAATGTTCCAACGCAACACTTCTAGGAAGGTTGCGCAAGGATAACGAAGATCTAAAAAGATATCGTTATGATATTACGAGAATCTAAAAAGATTTCGTAATCACAGCAATCAGATCGTAGTACTTCTAAAAAGAAGATACAATCAGAGTTACTGGCAGTAACGAAGAAGGTGACTGGCGAAAGATGGAAGAACGCCTGCTGGGGTGAATGATCACCGTTGCTCAAAGCTTTATTCGTCCTACACGAACAGCTTCCAGGAACCAGCAAGTTCGTCGGAGAACTTGGAACACTCCTGCTCTTCTGACTCCTCGGACGGACACGAACTCCCGTGCAAAAGCAACGCTGTTGCGGCGCCTTTCCTCTCTCTCTCGAAGGCTGCAGATCAGAACTGTGTTAAAGAACACGTCTGAAAATCTCTGTTTACTTGTGCTAAAGAACACTTCGTAAACTCTCTGGTGGCTTCTCTTTCTATTCTGTAACCTGTGAGAGAGGAGGAGGAGGCCTTATATAAGCCCCTGCAACAACTGCCCGGTTAGCACAATGTTAGGGACGTGGTAGTAACCACCCCGAACATGGAGCAACCGCTCAGAACATGCAAGGACACGTTCTGCTGGAAGTTGTGCCACCAGCGTAATTTATACTTTACGCACACAGCCCCTTTTACGCACCCTACGCACACTACGCACTCTACGCACACTGCGTACGCTGCGCACACTGCGCACTCTACGCACGCTGCGTACGCTGCACACACTGCGCGTACTGGGCTGCGTAACTGGGCCAGCGTAACTGGGCTCGCGTAACGTGGTCGCGCAACGAGCGCAACTTAAGCGCACTATGCGCCTAGCGACGATGCTGACGTGCTAAGTGCAAAGTGCGCCAACAAAACGCCACATTACGCCTCATGAGCCCTTGAGCCCGAGTCCGAGCCCGAGTCCGAGTCCGAGTCCGAGTCGCTAAGCCCCAACGGGGCTTAGCTCCTATGGAAATAAATTTTCCAAGAGCAAAAAGCATGAATGCTTTAATTGTTGATTTTAGCCTTTTTCTCATTAGAAAAATAATCCCACATGGCAAACCCATGTGCACCTCCACACCACATGTGCATCTCCAATAATAGCAAAGTTAATATATAGAGATACAAACCATTTGTTTTTCCCGATGTGGGACTAAACCTTTCTAAAGGAAAAACCAAAAACCCAACAATTCCCTACATATCTCTATATATGGATATAAGTGTTCCCTACAGTAACTGTCCATCATGCATTAGGAGAGATGTCGCTTACGACTTGAATCTTCCCGTATGGGTCAAAAATCAAACTATAATACAAGAATGGACTAAGCCTTGAATTCTGCATCATAGCTGAAATTCTTTCCACTCACATAATATAGTTACATGTGCTTCTGGCTACACATTAAAGGCCCTGTGCCAGCCTGGTTTCAGTGTATAATTTTGGGTGTCTACAAGTTTACCCTCAAGAGACGGCCTGATATCTCTGTCATACACTATAGGTGAGTTCATTATAAAGAGACATGGCATGAAGCGCTTTGCGCTTCCCTTGCGGTGCTACGCCGCTATGACATGGCTTAAAGCCGAGGCCTTACCCCGTACCGGGAACCTCATCGTAGTGTCATACTACTGTAGCATGAGGCAACCGCCTCTTTGTAGTGCCAAACTACCCAGCATGAAGCCTTAGGCTCCCTTGCGGTGTTACGTCGCAACGACATGGCTTGCAAGGTCGAGGCTTTATCCCTAACCGAGTACCTCATGGTGGTGTCGTGCCACTGTAACATGAGAAACTCCTCCTCTTTGTAGTGCTGACTACACCCCTCTTTATAGTTAACATACAACATTAGGCTAACTGCCTATTTGCGGTGCTACGCCGCTGTGACTTAGCCTGCAAAGCCGAGGCTTTATCCTATTCCTGGACAGCACCCCACATATAGGAACCTCATTGTGGAGTCACCCCACTGTAGCATGGAGTTTCACTCCTTGTAGTGCTGCTCTACCGTGCTTCCTGTAAAGCACTCCAGGCATTCACTCTGCCTGAGAACTCATTAAGGCAATTAAGCCAACCTTCCCACATGAACCGTTTTTCGCTGAAAACAATAGTAGACAACAGTGGTTATAGGTCCGTAACCTCTCCATGCCCAATAGAACATGTACCCACCGTTCCTGATATTCTTCCGATTAGTGGTCCTTCCTTGAACCAAAAGCTAGATGCCTAGTAGATAAATCTTTGAACTATTAGCATAAAATTTTATGGTAGGAATACAATAATCCAATATCAAAATGCCTTCAAGCCCATTTTACAAGCTGTGTCATTGACCAGCTGGCGCTTGAGGCCCTTGGTGAACGGATTCGCCAGGTTCTCCTGACTCCGAACATCAATCACTGCAATAACACCTCTCTTGAGAAGATCGTGTACTGCCCTGTGCTTCAACCGCACAGTCCTTTTCTTCCCGTTGAAAAGGTCATTTGATGCCACCGCCGCAGTCGCCTGGTTGTCGCAGTATATCGGTATCACCGGTATTTGCGCCCCAACCAATGGAAGATCATACATGAGCTCCCGAAGCCATTCTGCTTCCTCGACTGCGGTATCTAGTGCAAAGAACTCAGATTCCATGGATGACCGCGAGAGCATAGTCTGCTTCTTCGACTTCCACGATATAGCAGCTCCACCCATTATAAAAATGAATCCACCTGTGGACCTCTCGCTCTCCACCTCTGAGCACCAGCTGGCATCACTGAAGCCTTCCACTACCGGCGGATCTCTACTGTAGTATAGTGCATATGTCTGAGTCTTCTTGAGATATCTCATAACTCGTTTCACAGCTTTCCAGTGTTTAACACCTGGGTTGCTCGTGAAACGACTCAGCATTCCCACGACGAAAGCTATGTCAGGCCTTGTGGCAGTAGTAGCATACATCAAACTTCCGATTACGCTTGCATACTCCAGCTGCCTGACGCTTTCCCCTAAATTAGGCTTCAGCTTCAGATCACACATGTACGGCGTATCGATCCCTGGAAGATCCCGATACCCATAACGAGTGATCATTTTCTCAATATAATGAGACTGTGACAGCGCTAGTCCAGTGTCTGTCCGGATGATTTTTATTCCTAAGATCACATCAGCTTCTCCCAAGTCCTTTATACTGAACTTGCTTGAGATGAATTTCTTTGTCTCCGTAACACAGCTAATATCCGTACCTAGGATAAGCATGTCGTCAACGTACAGACAAACGATCACACCTCTTCCATCAGCGAACTTCGTGTAAACACACTTGTCCGTATCGCTGACCATGTAGCCATTTGACCTTATAACTTTGTCAAATTTCTCATGCCACATCTTGGAAGCCTGTTTAAGACCGTACAAGGATTTCACCAACTTGCAGACTTTGTCTTCAAGACCCCTGATGACAAATCCCTCTGGCTGTTGCATGTAAATCTCTTCGGTCAGCTCGCCATTTAGGAAAGCCGTATTCACATCCATCTGATGTATCACCATCTTATGTATTGCTGCGAGAGCAATCAACATTCTGATGGTGGTCATCCGGGCTACTGGAGCATACGTGTCAAAATAGTCAATCCCCTGCTTCTGAGAAAACCCCTTGGCTACCAACCTAGCCTTGAACTTGTCAATAGTTCCGTCTGCTTTCATCTTCTTCTTGAAGATCCATTTGCATCCGATGGGTTTCGCTCCTTCAGGAAGATCAACCAACACCCAAGTGTTATTTGAGGTGATGGAATCAATTTCATTGTCAATCGCCTCCTTCCAGAAAACTGCGTCTCTGGTCTTCATCGCCTCATCATAGGTAAGCGGATCAGCTTCCACATGATAGGTGACAAAGTCACTTTCGAAGTCCTTCGGCCTCCTCACACGCTTAGCTGACGGCTCAGCTTGTTCTGGTTCAACCGTTGTTTCAACAACAACATCTTTTTGGACCACATCTTCATTGAAGACTTCAGTTTCTTGCGCACCCTCATTGTTCTCCGGAACATCCGCAAGAACAATATTCTTGTGCCTTGCAAATTTGTCTTCAAAATATTCTGCGTCACGAGATTCAATGATATGATTTGACTCAATATCAAGAAATCTCCGAGCATCACTCTTCTCGGCATACCCCAAGAAGATCGTCTTTGTAGTCCTTGTCCCAAGCTTCTGAATCTTTAGATCTGGAAGCTTGACATATGCCAGACACCCCCACACTCGAATGACATTCAAGTTTGGTCTGACCTTGAACCAGAGTTCATGAGGAGTAATGTCAGAAGTTGCATGAAGAACCCTATTTAGAATAAAAGTGGCCGTCAATACAGCTTCTCCCCAGTAGCACTTAGGAAGACCAGCAGTCAACAACATTGAGTTAATCATTTCTGTTAACGTTCTGTTCTTCCTCTCTGCTACTTCGTTTGATTGAGGAGAGTACGGAGCCGTAGTCTTATTGACAATTCCATGTTCTTTGCAGAACGATGCGAATTCATGAGACCTGTACTCTCCACCTCGATCACTTCTTATCCTTTTGAGTTGTTGTCCAGTCTGCCGCTCAGCTTCGGCTCTGAACTCCTTGAACTTCTCGAATGCTTCGTCTTTAGCCTTCAGCAAGTAGACGAACGCATACTTTGAGAAGTCATTGATGAAGGTTATGAAATACTTCATCCCGGCCTTTGTAGAGAACTGTTTGAAGTCACAGATATCGGAGTGAACCAACTCCAGAAGACCTGTACTTCGATTAACCCGAGAAAAGGGTTTCCTTGTGATATTCGTTTGAGCACAAACTTCACATTTCTCTACCTTACCCCCACACTTGGAGATAAGCCCTAGACTAGACATTCTGTTAATTCGTTTACAATGAACATGTCCTAGCCTATTATGCCACAACTCAAGAGTATAAGCAGAAGGAGTGACTTCATTAATTACATTAATTACATTGGACTGATTTACAAGCTGAATCTTGAACATTCCTTCGGTATAAAAAGCTTTCCCGAAATATGTTCCCTTGATAGACATCACCATCTGGCCAGCATTAATGTCCATCCTGAGGCCTGCATTGCAGAGTAGGCCTCCCGAGACCAGGTTCTTGGCGATAGCAGGTACGTGCTTCACGCCTTGAAGCGTCAGAGACTTCCCCGAAGTCAGCTTCAACACCACCGTACCGATCCCGAGCACTTCAGCTTGTGCCTGGTTCGCCATCATAACCACTTCAGAAGTAGGAGTGTAGGTGGTGAACCACTCCTTACTGGAGCAGACATGGCAGGAGGCTCCAGTGTCTACCCACCAGTCAGAATCAGTCCTTACTGCATCAACCTGTGCAATCATAGCAACTACGTCAGTGATCATAGATACCTTACTAGGCTCTCCTTGCTCTGATTGCTTGGTCTTTGCTTTGCACTCATTCTTAAAGTGGCCCTTCTTGCCACACTTGAAGCAAGACATTTCAGACTTCGGTTTCTTTTTCTTGATAGAAGTTCTCTTGACTTTTAGATTGTCAGGGTTCTTCTTCTTGCTGTGGAAAGCCGCCTGCTTTTCCCTTGGTTCCTTGGTCTGAACCAGATTGGCGTTAGCCAATTGCTTGGACAGTGTGTCTACCTTCAGTTGAGCCCGCATCTGGTCCTCAACATAGATTTTCTGTAGGAGATCTTCAAGGGTGATCTCCAACTTCTTCCTATGCATGTTTGCATAGAACTTGCTCCACCCAGCGGGGAGCTTTGAGACAATCCCTCCAACAATAAACTTGTCGGGGGAGGGGCATCGCCTCGTCTTCCAGCTTCTGTCGCAGTTTCAGGAACTCCTTCACCTGCGGCAGCATAGACTTTTCGTCCTCAAAGAACCACTTGTGATATTTTTCAACCACAAATATTTTACTGCGGTTCTTGTCTTCTTCGTAGAGTTTTTCTAGAGACTCCCATATGTCTCTAGCGATATTCTTCTTAGAATAGGATTCTGCTAGGAAATCCTCCATAGCATTCAGGATAAGCAACATGCAAATGCTATTCTCTCTTCTCCACTTGGCCTGAAGTTTAGTAGCCGCAGAGATTGCGACAGCAGACCCAGTATCTGGAACGGTAGGTTCCTCTTCAAGAAGCACGTGATCCACGACTCTGAGTTGAAGAGTGAGATAAACCTTCCTCTTCCAGACTTGATAATGCTCTCCATCAAACTTCTCTAACTTACAGAAGTCAGTGTTTAGGAGTGAAGCATTAATGTTTTCCATCGTAGCAATAAAGTTTTGAGATTGTTATTGCCGGGGCACAATTTTTCGATGGAAAACTGAAAATATGAAACAATTGTAAAAATAATGTTCCAACGCAACACTTCTAGGAAGGTTACGCAAGGATAACGAAGATCTAAAAAGATATCGTTATGATATTACGAGAATCTAAAATGATTTCGTAATCACAGCAATCAGATCGTAGCACTTCTAAAAAGAAGAGACAATCAGAGTTACTGGCAGTAACGAAGAAGGTGACTGACGAAAGATGGAAGAACGCCTGCTGGGGTGAATGATTACCGTTGCTCAAAGCTTTATTCGCCCTACACGAACAGCTTCCAGGAACCAGCAAGTTCGTCGGAGAACTTGGAACACTCCTGCTCTTCTGACTCCTCGGACGGACACGAACTCCCGTGCAAAAGCAACGCTGGTGCGGCGCCTTTCCTCTCTCTCTCGAAGGCTGCAGATCAGAACTGTGTTAAAGAACACGTCTGAAAATCTCTGTTTACTTGTGCTAAAGAACACTTCGTAAACTCTCTGGTGGCTTCTCTTTCTGTTCTGTAACCTGTGAGAGAGGAGGAGGAGGCCTTATATAAGCCCCTGCAACAACTGCCCGGTTAGCACAATGTTAGGGACGTGGTAGTAACCACCCCGAACATGGAGCAACCGCTCAGAACATGCAAGGACACGTTCTGCTGGAAGTTGTGCCACCAGCGTAATTTACACTTTACGCACACAGCCCCTTTTACGCACCCTACGCACACTACGCACTCTACGCATACACTGCGTACGCTGCGCACACTGCGCACTCTACGCACGCTGCGTACGTTGCGCACACTGCGCGTACTGGGCGTATTGGGCTGCGTAACTGGGCCAGCGTAACTGGGCTCGCGTAACGGGCTAAGTGCAAAGTGCGCCAACAAAACGCCACATTACGCCTCATGAGCCCTTGAGCCCGAGTCCGAGCCCGAGTCCGAGTCCGAGTCCGAGTCGCTAAGCCCCAACGGGGCTTAGCTCCTATGGAAATAAATTTTCCAAGAGCAAAAAACATGAATGCTTTAATTGTTGATTTTAGCCTTTTTCCCATTAGAAAAATAATCCCACATGGCAAACCCATGTGCACCTCCACACCACATGTGCATCTCCAATAATAGCAAAGCTAATATATAGAGATACAAACCATTTGTTTTTTCCGATGTGGGACTAAACCTTTCTAAAGGAAAAACCAAAAATCTAACATTTTACACCAAGTGCTGGAACATTATCAAAGACGATGTGCTAGCGCGAATACAGACTTCTTCTTAGGGACGCAAATTCCTTAAGGTATATCTTCCGCTAACTTGTTGCTTTTTCCGAACGTTGACAAACCGACTAGATGTCAGGACTTTAGACCGATTAGTTTGAACAATTTCTCTCATAAAATCATCAATAAAGTATTGGCGGATAGATTATCTTCGGTGCTTCCCAACATCATCTCGAGAGAGCAAACGGAATTTGTGAAAGGGAGAAGGATACATGAGAATATTAGCTTGGCTCACCATCGATAACAAGGTTATCGGAGGCAATGTGGCTATCAAGTTAGATATCCAAGGCTTATGATAGGGTTAACAGGAGATTATTATTACGAGTTCTTCATAAACTGGGATTCAATCAGAAGTGGATAGACCTCATTTACGGGGTCATATCTAATTGTTGGTACTCAGTCTCGATCAACAAGAAAACTGGGGGCTTCTTCCGTTCGGCTAGAGGCCTTCGTCAGGGAGACCCAATTTCCTCGCTCTCTTCATTATTGCGCATGATGCTCTTAGCAGTAAGATCTCCAACCTAAGTTTACATGGGCAGATAAAAGCATTTCAGTGGGAGAAAAGACTGCCTTCATCTATCTCATTTATTCTACGCGGATGATAGTCTTATATTCCTTATGGGGCTGTCGCTGACATCGACTGTCTCATGCGGATTCTCCAGGACTACGCTGCTACTTCGGATCAGGTGATTAATATGTCTAAATCTTCTTTAATCACCTCTCGGAAACCTCATATGTTGAACCAGGCGGAGATTATAGCTACGAGGACGGGGCTCAAGCTTACTTTTCTTCCAATACAGTACTTGGGAGTCCCTCTTTTTTAGAGGCAAAGGCAAACATGAATATTTCTTTGAGTTGGCAGAGAAAGTTGAGAAAAGAATCTCAGGTTGGAGGGGGGCGGTTACTCTCTTTTGGCGGCAAAATCACACTTCTGAAAAGTGTGCTCAACGCCCTACCCAGTCACTCCTTATCAGTGATAAAAGCCCCCACAAAACATATCCAGAACATGGAGAAAAGCATGGCCGCCTTTCTTTGGAATTCCAAAGATCGGTATCGCGAAAGATGGGCATCCTGGAAGCAGGTGTGCAGGTCTCTGTCTGAAGGCGGACTCGGTATTCGATCACTCTCTCAAGTCATGCTAGCATTGCATGCTAAGCGATGTTGGGCTTTTATTAAAGGCGAGTCGGTTTGGACGCAATATATGTAGGCGTGAGCATATAACGGTTGAAAATCGAAAATTGAACCGAACCGAACCGAAATATGACAAACGGTTCGGCTTTTCGGTTATCGGTTCGGTTTTCGGTTTGAAAATTTAAAATTTTAAAATAACGGTTCGATTTTCAGTTCTTGATCCGGATAACCGAACCGAACCGAAAACCGATTTAGATTTAATAATTTATCAAACTATCCTCAATCTACATATACTAATGTTTTGTAACCCTTAGCCGAGGGCACTCTCCTCTTATTCTCTGTCGGTACTTTTTTTAGCACTCTCTCTCTACCCTCAATCTATATATATACTGATATTTTTCACACTATGTAATATATAATTCATTAATATAGTAATACCATATTTTAAAAATAAATTGTTATTTAAATAGGCATATTTTGCTAAAAAAATTGAAGGTCCGGCACATTGGCCCATGAAACCGAACCGACCGAAAACCGAACCAAATTAATCGGTTCGGTTTTGTTCGATTTTTATAAAAACGGTTCGATTTTCGGTTTTGAGAAATACGGTTTACGGTTATTTCGGTTTTTATATATACGGTTCGGTTTGAATTGAACCGTTGCTCACCCCTAAATATATGTTCCGTAAGTATGGGGACCCGTCGACTTCGAACTACTCTATGCCCTATTCCCTTTCTCCCCTATGGCGGTCTATGATGTTGGTGTTTCCTAAAGTATACTGTCATTGTCAGTGGATAGTTGGTCGGGGACATATCCCAATTTGGGGCTCGAACTGGAGCGGCAACCCAATCCCCAAACCTATCGGTTTTAGTTACACGCCTACCATTTGGCAGATTGTGGCATCTACTTGTATCCGCAACAGCTCCAGGAATATTGTCAACATCCGTAACTTCCTTCCCGCCGAAGCTATTTCAAAGCTTAATGATATTGTGCTGAATGAGGAAAATGATCAAATTTGGTGGGCTCTTGCTAATCATGGTGACTTCACCACAAAATTTTATTGGGATCACTACAGTAGGAGGCACGAGATTTCTAAATGGAGTGAATTTTATTGGAATAAATATATTCCACCTCGTCTGTGGCGGCTAAGCCGCAATTCTATCCCGGTGGAGGCGAGAATACTCTCGATGGGGTTTAAACTTGCATCCAAGTGTGTTTGCTGCATTAATTCAGCGATGGAGACTATCGATCACTTGTTTATCGGGAGTGAAACGGCGACGGCTATTTGGGAGCACTTCGCGGCCTCCTTCGACCTTCCAACTACTCCTACCACTATCAACCACTAGCCTTGAGGATTGGAAATTTCCGCCCAAAGGCGCATATTTGTGAGGTAACGCTACCGGCGCTTCCAAAGGCGAAGCTCTGGTCTTTGGCGACCAACAAACGGCTTCAAGACCTTTCGGGACGTCAAAGGGGAGCGGCTTGAGACTGCTAGTGGCGGGATTGTTAGGGATTACGACGGCGGCTTCATTCTCGCCTACTCCAAATTCTTCGATAGCCGCTCATGTTGCCTACCAGACATTGATGCATTGATCTTCGGCCTACATCTGTGTAAGGATAACAACATAAATATCAACTACATTGAAACTTCTTCGGCTTCCATATGTAACATCATTTCCCGGAAAGCTTCGAGTCCTTGGGCTTTAACACACAAGTTCCGGAAAATCAAGAACATCGTTGCAGCTTGCTCAAGGCCAAAAAAGAGACTAATGGTGTGGCAAAAGCTCTCGCTTCTTTGACGTTAGCCTCTAAAGGAGAGCAGATCTTCTCCCACAACATGGATCTCCCAAATGCAGTAGGGCGAGCACTCAGATTGGATGATTTGGGTTCATAGTATAGGGGTCCATAATTTGGCTCTCTATTTTGTTTTGTTTCAACTAATGAGTTCCTAGTCTTGGGGGACTATAATTTTGGCTCTTTATTTTGTTTTGTTTTCACTTAGTCTTCACACTCCTGTAGGTTGCTCGGACAATCTTTCGGCACAAACTTGAGCCTCGGCTCCTTTTGAATTTATAAATACGGGTTTATTTGGGAAAAAAAAAAACCCAAACATATCAATGGAGTTTACACTTTCATTGGTTTGGTCTATTAATAGCCTTGTCCCATTTTTTATTCGCGTGTATATATTTTAATATATAATTTTTTTTATTGATTTGTACACATGTTATATGTGAGTTCAATGATAAGTATGGTGCGAGGTTATTCCTAGTATGTAAGGTTCAAATTTTATAATCAATATAATTTTTTATCACCAATTTGGAGAAGATCTTTTGGAGCTAGGTCCTGAAGTGGAAGGAAGCAATCACAACTTGGATGTGGGTAAAAGGTGCAAAGTAAGATTTGATGCTGCACTTTGTACGGACAAATTTGTCGGTCAGCTAAGCAGACGACTTAACCAGGCTGCTCCGTTAGCAGCTTTGTTGCGAGATATGTAGTTATAAAATATAGCACACACTTCTGTTTTTTATTTTTTTATACAAGTGCTTGAAAATTCTTGAAGTATGTATTGAATAAATTATTTGTGAAATAAATTATTGACTACTCACAAGTAGCAATAGTTGTAATCTAATCCAAGATTAATTCACATCTCACTTTTTCTTTTTTAAAATTTCACGTACACACAAGATTGGGGGTCGAACCTTGCGCATGTCCGCTCTAAATATCACTAGGATAGAGAGCTTGGACACATCTCACTTCTTACCTCCAAATCCATAGTTGTTGGTAATAGAATATAATGGTTGCCTGGTAAAAGTATTTTTTTAATTTACGTTAGCATTGGGTATGATCTATAATTATTATTTCAGATTGGAATCTTGAACTATTGGAAAAGCACCTTATAAAATTAGGTTGCATGGGTTATGGTTTTAAATTAGCTAGGAACTCGAGGCAACTATATTTTGTGGAATAATGCTAAGTCTACTACCAAATGTTTACAACCCACTTATAACCACTCATCCATTTGCTGACATGTGGACCATGGCCCACATGTCAGCAATAGATGAAGGTTGTAAGTGGATTGTAAGCATTTGGTTGTAACTGTAGCACTACTCTATTTTGTGTCCACATAAATCCTTAGACAAAAAAGGCTATAAATTTTTTGAGAACGGTGAAGGTCAACGAGTAAACCTAAATAACATGGGAATGGAGTTCTACAACCCTTTTAGATTGAATGCAATTTATTTCATTTTAGCATACTTGCCAATAATAGTAAGCTATTTAAAATTATTGTTTACTACAGATATTCAAATTGAAATATTTTGATTCTTAAATAAGATAATTTTTGTATATTTTTATTTTTTAATAATTAAAGAGAAAATTTGAGTGGCACCCCACTTTTGTTACGCTTATTTAAGGTGCACCTCACATGTTTACATGAATGTATGACACCCCCCACTTTCAACGTTTTTCGTCCAAGACTAACAGTTGACCGTTTTGACCAATTTTTTTGGACGAAAATACCCTCCTGTCTGTTGTCCTCTTCCCCGCGTCAACTGTTCGTCTCCCCCCGCCGTGCTCGGCCCCCCTCCACGGCGTCGCTGCACCCCCCTTCCCGACCTCGTTGCACCCCCACGCCATCACCACCACCACCACTACCACCATCACCACCATCATCACCATCATCACCACCATCACCCATCATCACCATCAACACCCCCCCTCCCGCACAGTGGCAGCAGCGGCGCGCGGTGGCAGCAGCGGTGCGGCGGCGCGTGGCGGCGCGCGGTGGCGGCAAGCGATGGCGCACGGTGGCAGCGGCGGCGCGTGGCGGCGCACGGTGGAAGCAGCGGCGCGGCGGCAAGCGATGGCGGCAGGGCCGGCGTGGTCGGGGACTAGGAGGGGGCCGGCGTGGTCGGGGAGGAGGGAGAAGTACCGGCGTGGTCGGGGAGGGGGCCGGCGAGGCCGAAAAGGGGGGAGAAGTGCCGACGTGGTCGGCGAGTGGGCCAGCGAGGTCGGGGAAGGGGGGAGAACTGCCGGCGAGGTCGGGGAGGGGGGGTGCGGTGACGCCGTGGAGGGGGGCCGAGCACGGCGGGGGGCAGCCACGTGTGACGGGGAGGGGTATTTTCGTCCCAAAAAATTGGTCAAAGCGGTCAACTGTTAGTCTTGGACGAAAAACGTTGAAAGTGGAGGATGTCATACATTCATGTAAACATGTGGGATGCACCTTAAATAAGCGTAACAAAAATGGGGTGCCACTCAAATTTTCTCATAATTAAAACGGTGTTAACACCTGATAATAAGCCTACTTATGAAACAGTATTAAGACTTGACTATCCAAGAGTACCATATGCATTGGAACTTTCCTTTAGTATATGACAAAATTGATCTTCTGATACCTAATCTAAATCTCAATTTTAGGATTTAGGATTTATTTTTTGAAATTGTATTCTACAATTTTAAAATAAATTCAATTGTATCTTTATTAGGCCTCATTTGATTCACGGAAGGGAAATCAATTCTCTTGTATTTTTCCATCAGATGAGAAAGTAGAATTCATATAAGATTTTCTTTACTATGTTTGGTAAAACAAGAAAATATTTAAGAAACACCATTCGATTTTCTTGCGAGCGTTTGGTTGGTGTAGGAAATGAAATAAAAAAATATCTTTTTTTTTCAATAATATCCAATGTCAACATAATTATAATCAATAGAATACGAAGAGTTAATTGGTAAAATATGCAATAAATTAATGCTATTTTTGTCATAATATTTGATAATTAATGTTGGAAAAGGAGGAGGAAAAATGAATCCCATGGGCCACCACTTTCTCTAATATTTTTTTTCATGTCAGAAAAATAATTTTCAAATTTGTGGCTACCAAATAAAGGAAAGGAACAAGTTTTTTTTTTCTTTTTGGATTTCTTGATTCCGTGAACCAAATGAGGCCTTACAATAATGGTAGAAGATTGGGTGGGTGATCCAACATGGAGTTGATGAAAATCATTGGGGAGGTCCTCCTCGGTGACCTTGCAAAAAAATAAAAATAAAATAAAATAAAATTTACGGTAATAAATAATTTACAATGTAGGCGAGGACCTCCTAAAAAAGTGAATAAAATAAAAATTACAGTAATAAACAATTTACAATGTAGGCTGTTTCTTGACTTCTTCACTTATGGATTAGTCTTATACGAAAATGTAAATTGCAAGGAGAGCTTATATGTAAAAGACCCATTTCCTGATTCCTGAATAATTAAGAAATCCTCCCCGCATTCCAACTCCATTTAACTAATTCCGCCAGGAACCGAATCTGAACCGCGGGAACTACTCCCTAATAAAGAAAAAGAAAATTCGAAACCCTAATTCCTCTTCCTCTTCTTCTTCTTGTTCCAGTTCTCAAATTTCTAATCAAGTTCGGATCTTTCGCTGATTTTCGGATTGCTCGTCTTCTGCCGGTCCGATTGGTACCTCAAGATGATGGCGGGAACTGAGGTCATTCACCACAAAGTTACTACGGTGGACGTGAAGCCGGTTGAGCTGGTGAGCTTTTGAAATTTTGATTCTTTTGTTGATTCTGTTTAGTGAGTGTTTGAAATCAGTTGTTGAATCGATTTCTAGAGTTATATATTTTGCCAGTTCTTTATTGAGTTTATTTTTGGTAATAAACTGATAATTGATGGATCCCATGATCCACAGTGCTAAGATTTACTTATATTTATTTAAAGTTTATTCCGAAAACTGAGATATAGAAGACAAAACTCAGATTTGAGAAAACTGGAGTGGAGACTTTTGGGAGTTTGAAGGTGATACTTGATTTTTGGAGAAAAAGAGATGAACGATCAATTTTCATATTGGAGTTTCACTAACTCTAGTTTGGATGGTGGTCTGGAGTTAGAAACACGAAGTTTTGTACAACTCTATAACCCAACCAGACACACAGGAATCAATTTATTTGGACTTCAGAAGCCTAACTCCACCAAACCCCATTTTTCTTTCCAAAGTATGTTCCCAAACAAGGCCCTACGCCGAAAGCTATACTAAGTGGTGAAAGGATGAGAGCATGTGAAAGAACCTTTAATTCTAGCAGCTCAATCTTGCTGGGATGAATAGTATGTTGGTTTTCTTTTCTGTGAATGTGTGATGGATATTGGTATGAGGGAAGCTAGTTGAGAGACCTAGGATCTTATATGTTGGCTATTATGCTAACTAATATAATATATTACACTTAGGAAGATAGAGAAGATATAATCACAAATTCACTATTGTTCGAGCCTCATTTGAATGGAGTGTCTTTTTGGTACTCGCGGAGCATAAACTAGAAGAGGGTAGAATCGCAAAATCCAGTCAACTGCCTAATCAACTGTTCTATCAGTCAACATGGAACAAAAGTGGTAACACTGATAAGAGAGGGGAGGAGTTGGCATCTGTTCAAGTCCTTGCCCGGGCAAGATTTAATTATAAAGGAGGGAGTCTTGGTGCTAGTAGCCAGAACAAGGACGGTCATTAAAGATTGACCTTATGCATATCTCTGTCTAGGCCATTATACCGTCGCCTCTACTCTATAGTTGACTTGAATTTAAGATCTATATAGTTTGGAACATATTTTATTTACTTCCTCTCTTATATCATGTTTTACACACATTGGGGAACCTACACAAGACCTTTAAATTATGCAGACGAGTTAATTTGGATTGTTCTTGATATTGAGGTGCTTTAAGCGTGTTTATTGTAGGAGAGAAAATTGTTTCTTCTTCTAAATTATGCGTCTGGTTTTTGGTTCGTGTATTGAATTCTTCTTGGATCTCAAGCAATTGACTAGCATAATAAGTACCTTCTTTTGGATTCTTACTCAACTGGTATGTGAGCATGATTGAACATTAAGTTCTTCATGACATGACTGAGGATTGACCACATACCGTGGGCATGGTTGAGAGGATACTAGGCTTTGTGAATTGGATCTTCAAGCAAGATCTACGACCTCCGGAGACTTGTTTGTCAACTATTAACGGGTTTTGAAGCTTTTGAAAGTTTTTATTCTTCTGGATGAAGACAATGATGGTTTTGGGTCTGGAGAAGAAAACCTTTCTCACGGTGACGTCGCCTGAAGTTTGAGGAGAAATATTGATCGATACCACAACGAAGACATTTTGGATTTCTTTAGGAAGCTCTTCTATTGACTGGCCGTTTTCTGTTGACCATTATTTAAATACAAGGATATGCTGGAGGAATGGCTGTGAATACCGTCAAGTTGAAGGGGTATACTTCAATTTGGTGGAGAATTCTCGGCACATGCGATCATTGATTCAGTCAAGGGGTCTGCGTTCACTATAAAGCCTACGCCCGTCCATTCGTTGAAAGCTTGAACCCCCCCAGCCTGTTGCCCTTGTTACGCAACAGGCCAACGGCAATAGGATAACTGAGCCTGAGACGAGAACTAGATGGGAGAAGATGAAGCTAGGTTGGAGTTTCAGTCTATGGAATACAAAAAGAATATCTATGTTGTTGAATTAGACAACTTTCGGCTAGGGGTAGCTTGGTGTAGGAATACACGAAGAATTTCTATTAATGAATGGGCGTGAAGTTGGTGAGCTTGAAAGTAGATAATAACTCGTTATAAAGGCCGCCTATGGGAGATTCGTGATACATTGAAGTTTCAACAGTTCATCTTCTATGGTGATATATACAATTTGGTGGTTAAGGTGCAATGACAAGTGAAAGTAAATGTCACAGTGATGTAACAACTCGTGCAACTTTCCTAATTGAGCGACATCTGCAATTAATAAGGGCCCATGGTGTGCCACACCATGCCCACGTCCACGATTTTATCGTTGATCTCTGCCTTAGAGAAAAACTTGGGTAGCCAAAGCTTTGATACCACTTTATATAGAACGATGTGGGGATATCAAACTGCAATCGAAAGATCTCCCAAACATTTTGAAAGAACATGAGAACACCATTTTTTATTATGGAAGAGGTGTGATGGCCCAAGAACAGAGTCAACATACCTGTCAGCTTTCTTATATTCATACATAAAATCAATCAACTTCTTGTTAGAGATTCTCATACATTTCTTTGTATAGGAGTTCAATGTTAAATCAATAACTGGGATTGGGAAATCAAATTAACTCAAATATCTAAACGACCGAACCCAAAGAAACTATGAAAATAGGTAGGCCCAAATATATAAAGCCATATATAAAACTAGGAATAAATTGGCATAAAATCCCGTGCTTCTCGTGTGTGGACAGATACGCATGGTGCACACATTTTAGGCATGTGTACTTGCTGCACACAACAGCCGGGTGGGAGTACCTGTGACGGACTGTGTGCTTTGGCAGGTACCCATGCTCGGGTCTGCTTTCGGGTGGCTTTGTGGGTCCCTGCTAGAACCACTATAATTTCTTATGTCTAGTTATTGACATTTGGCCATCCTCTGGAATTTTCTTGTTTCTCCAGCCTCGAAACAGTGGGTAAATTATATTGAACTCCCTTCATCTTGGTGCTCTACATCTTCTCCCTGCCGCTTTGTCTCGGTCCCTTGCCTTTAGTCCCCTTAATGCAGTGACTGATCTACTAGGCTGCCTGCCTTTTTAGCAAACCCTCTTAATGAGTCCATTATCAACCATTGTGCCCTGCCATCCAGTTCTTCAGTGTCTGTATATTTTAATTGAGGGCATTTTTTGTCTGTGCGCCGCATAGCCATGAGAACTGTGGAGGTGCAAACAGCCACTAACCTCGGGTCCTATTAACTGGCAAAGAAAACAAATTTAGGAGATCTATCTGATTCAGCCCCAACTTCATCAGGGTTTTGTGTAATTTATTTACCCTTTAGTTATTACAGAATCCTTCAGTGATGATTGACCTGCTTGTGACCTTCCACAGATATTAGATTGTTTAATCTCGTATCAACAATGAATATTATAAACTACCATTCTGTCCATCAAATCTTGCTCCACCCCTGCGACTGTTGTGTCGCTTTTATCTCATTTCTCTCATGCCATTCATTGCTTAGTTTGAATGTTTCAACATAATTCCAGTAATGCTTCATCCTCATGTTATATTTTATGTTACTGATTAGCGAATTATCTTGTTAGTGCTTTGTTAACTTGGTAATATATATTTTCAATTCCTGAATTCTCTGTCCCTATTTCTGTCCAGGATCTTAGGGCTTCAGAGGATATTTCAGATGAACCCATAGGATCAACGATTCTGGAATTTCTCCCAACTCTGCGTTCTGGTAGCTTCGTTGACATTGGGACAAGGAAAGACATGGAAGATGAGCACATTCGGATTGATGACCTCTCGTCATTTCTTGGCTCTCTGTTCCAGTTCCCCTCACCTACAGCTTTCTATGGGGTAACTGATCTGATTACAGAATGGAATTCATTAACTCCCAATTTTTCTTTGTGGAGAGAAATCATCTCCCAACTTTTGAGCAATTCCTGTATTTTCCTCACAGATTCTTCTCAATGTGCATAGGTGTTTGATGGCCATGGTGGTCCTGATGCAGCATCTTACATCCAAAGGCATGCTCTCAGGTTCTTCTTTCAAGATGCATGCTTCCCGCAAGCACCCAAATTTGACAGCGCCTTCTTTACTGAACTTGAGAACTCGGTTCGAAAATCATTCCTGCAAGTGGACCTTGCTATGGCTGATGACTGTACCATTAGCAGCTCGTGTGGGACTACAGCACTCACTGCGCTAGTACTTGGAAGGTAAAGTCCAATTTCGTGACATACTGAAGCCAAACATATGTTAAACCTGCTAGGGACACTGGGATTCTTCCATAAGAGAACCTAATTTCATTTGGAATAGATTATATAAGGTCTGGAAATTAAACTCAATTGATTACTTTGTGTTATGAGCAAGGTTGTAAAAGTCGCTAGGCCGCTAGTCGGGCGGGCGTTGGGCGCCTAGCTCCTAGCCCACCTAGACGGCCGCCTAGTTCTAGTTAGTTCCAAAAAAGACAAAAAAACAAAAACCATGCGGAAAATTGGGCAATTGTCCATAAAACCGCAAAACATGCATAGTCGGTCATCATGGTGTACTAGGCGGGCATCGGACGGGCACCGGCTGCCTAAGCTGCCGCCTGGACCGACGCTTCTTTATGTGGATGACCACAAAAGTACCAGGTTTCAAGGTACGCTACTACTAAAAGCTTTTAAGGAAATAATGGACGTAGTTGGAAATAAAGGACAGTTTAGGAGTGATATCTTTGGTTTAGGAGTGAAGTTGTGTTCGTATAGCTCTCGTTCACCTATGATATATGTTGCTCTTGTGAGTTCATGATGTCTTAAATGATGCGTCACTTGGTTATTTGGATCAATACTTATGTGGCTGATTGTTTGAAATATACCTTTCTCCAGAGATGTATGCCTTTCTTTCTTGGTAATATCGTCTTAACCAGTGAAGCTCATGATTTTCTTTCAATAATTAAGTTGGACCTGGTAGACTAATTTGGACTAGTCTGATAGAATTTGCCACCCCTACCAGTATCTAACGACGGATATTTTTGCTGGTCTATTACAATCAGGCATCTCCTGGTAGCCAATGTTGGGGATTGCCGAGCTGTCCTTAGTCGTCGAGGTAAAGCTGTGGAAATGTCCGAAGATCACCGTGGATTACATGCTGGGGAGCGAGAGCGGGTGGAGAAATGTGGGGGTTATATTGATGATGGGTATCTCAACGGAGTCCTATCAGTTACTCGAGCACTGGGTGACTGGGACATCAAGTCCCCAATTGGTGGTTTGCCTTCGCCGCTCATTGCTGAGCCCGAGTTCAAACAGGTGATGCTGACCGAGAATGACGAGTTCTTGATCATTGGATGCGACGGCATCTGGGATGTGATGTCGAGCCAGCATGCAGTCGGTCTGGTTCGGAGGGGTCTCCGTCGGCACGATGACCCAGAGCGGTGTGCCAGGGAGCTCATCTTGGAGGCGTTGAGACTGAAGACTACTGACAACCTCACGGCAATCGTTGTCTGCTTTTCTGCGGAGCACCGCGAGGAAGAAAGGCCAAGGTTGAGGTGCTGCAGCCTGTCGTCCGAGGCATTGTGTAATCTGAGAAGTTGGATGGAAACTGATGATCAAAGTGATGGCTGATAGAGTTCTGTACAATTTTGCAGAGTAGGGACTTATAAGTATTCAGCAGTTTTGTGAGGTGTATAATTATGTTAGTTACAGTTTGGTTTTTTTTAATTAGTGTCAAGGCTTTAAGTTAAGCATATATAAGTAAACCTGCTCAATTTTTATCATGCTGTTACGTTTGTGATTGACTATAACAATAGTGATTAATGAGAGTTCTGGCTTAACATTTTGATTGACGCATTGTAGTCTCTGTGTCTCGTCTTTGAATCTGCTCTGAATGAACTCGAGTTTTGTCCGAGCTCTCTAGTCTAGTGGTAGTGGAGCGCACACCCGGAGGGGCCGGCAAGGTGTCACGTCCCGCTCCCGTAGGAGCGATCGTCCTCGCTAAGGCGTGATGCCGCACGGGCCTAGGTTGCGTCCGTGCAAGGCCAAGTCCAGAAACGGCCGATTTGAGCTAGGCCACAGAGTCGCACAGAGTGTCCCCATTTGCAGCTGAAAGTAAACGAACACAAAATTGAAGTGAATTCAAACTCTTTATTGATTTTCAAGAAGTTTACAAGCGGCGCTAGGCCGATATTACAAATCGCTCAAGTTCTCTCTCTGAAACATAAAAGGCGTGCCAAGTGGCTTACAACATGGAATGATTCATGGCGATGTTCCGATACATTATGTCCTGTATAGGGTGCTTCAGCTTCTTGCAACGTCCCAAGGCCCCGGAGTTGGCTCCGCGTCTTAACACGTTCGATGGAAGCTCCGCACCCGCCGGCGTCTCCTGCATCCTGCAAGCAGACTGTGGGGTTATCAGTACATTGTTATGCACTGGTGGGGAGGCTAGCTCGCCCACAATGCTATCATTACCAAACACGTTCCATTTACTTTTGTGCGCCGTCTATCATTGATTGTCTTTCTAATCTTGCCTTAGGATCAGTTTTATGGCATATTTCGTAACCTATCTCGTGTTGCCGAATTCGAGTGTCGCATGAAAATACATACACGACTTACCCATACTTACCGTCCGGCCTTCCCTGTCCAAAGTAAACCAAGTTAGTCAACAATTCACATGTAGTAACTTAACATGATTCATGTAAGCATTCGATGTTAAGGGCGTGTCCCTGCCTCGGGTTCTAGCACGTCGTAGGCATGTTCTAGCACGTCGTAGGCATGTTCAGAGTGTTACATTTCAGGAATGTTTAAAGTGTTATATTTCAAGCATGTTCAGGAGACACTTGTTCATTTAACTTAGACTACTTTGATTTCAATGCAAGGACTTGCACGTGGATAGCCACCAGCAAAGTCCACTTAATCTATATGCACCGGTCGCTGGCATCACAAGCCATTTGGACATTTCTCCTTGGTATTTCTCAACTTAGCGTAGGGTGATGGCTGGTACACCCCGTTAAGTCTCTTGAATATACCCTGCACTTACGTCTCCTGGTGCCCAAGCCCGCACCCAGGCAGCCCGTAAGCCCCGTTTTGATTCCGCCTAGGCCGGCCACGGTTTTCCCCCCCGTCGCCCGTGCCGTAGAATCCTTCCTCATGACGACCACGGTATTTTCCCCCATCGCCCGTACCGTTTGTCTACGACCATTTCGTATTGTCTTGTCATTTTGACTGAACAACTATCTCCGAGCCGTAGGCTAACCCTTAGCCATAATGCGTTATCGACCAGGTTGGCGTCCGTACAGCGCGGGTAGTGAGCCCCGTTGCACGTGTCTGTCACACCTGTCGCTAACCATTCTTTTCTTTCTTATCTTTCATTGTTCGTTTGTTCATAGATTCATTCATGTATTCATTCATTCATTCATTCGTTGATTCATTCATTCACGCATTACGCAACTCCCAGTGTGGGAGTCGCCTTGGCGACCCATCGGTCCCATAGTCTTTCAATGTTGCTATACTCTACTCGGAACGACTATATTGATAGTCTTCCCGTTTTATTGTTGTAATCCATTCATTGTTTCATTGTTGTAACCCATTCATTGTTTTATTGTTGGCCGCATAAGGAACATAAACGTAAGCTTGTGCCTTAGCACGAGCGTAGAGCGCGGTGCGAGAGTTTCTATATTTGCCGAGTACTTTTTCATGTTCTAAACAAGCATGCAAGATGGGATTATTCCCTTAGCTAGGTGCGTTGAGTCATTTATTAGCATGCACGGTGTTATCGCCTAGCGATTTCTCGTGATAGTGTCCGTATTGTTATGTGTCTAGGCTAAGCAAAGACGGGTTCATCGGAGCCACCCACCTTAGCGATGTTCGCATCGGCCGAGCGATACTCCGAGCGCGCCTTTGAAAGTCTAAGTCTGGATTCATCTTGACGGGCCAATGTAAGCCTTGCATCGATTCTTCATCAGGTCGATGCCAACACTCCGGGTCGACGACTCGTTCGAGTCGTTGCACTTGCCGTTTGAATCGGCGTTCCGCTAGGGCGGAGCGGGTCGTTACATAATACACCACTCAAAATAAGTCTCGTCCTCGAGACTTTCTGAGTGCAGGTCATCCTACCATTTCTTAACTCGTGTCGTGTACGTATCTTAGACAATTTCTATCGAATGGCTTTACCGTTCGATGACATCGAACTATACTTGATACCTTTCCAAGTCCCGTGTCGCATACGTTCGGTCGATTTTTATTGAATAACTTTTCATTCATTTTAGACTTGATGGTACTTTTCAATTCAAGTATTTCTTCGTCTTGGTTGCTATTTCTTCGTGTCATGGGACTTAAATGGTCGTACGAGGCACGTTGTAATTCGTCAAATGTGCGGGTCATGGGTTGAGGCAAACTTACTTTCGTTTATCTCGGTCATTGAGATGACCCGATTCGCTTTTCAAGCGTTTGTGTCAACGAAATCAGTATGATTTCTTCTTAGCGGGGTCGACCAAGTCTAAATAATTTTCGTCCGATTCAAGACCAAGTATTGCACTATCATCGAGTATATCTTCCTATCGATGGTTCAATTCGTTATACCAACTTTTACTTGCACGATATCGATTCCATACCATTCACTTGTTTAGGGCTAATCTCGTCGTCGTTCACGCACACTCTGCCTACACGTTTCTTTGATTCCGAGCCACGTTCGTACTAGTATCATTCCTTTCTTTTAACACGATTTCAAGTTCTCGACACTCATCCATTCCTCAAGTCTCGTTTGTACTCAACGTATCACTTGGCTGGATCGTGCACGTATTCCAGGCGTCCCTAGAATACATGCATTCAGCCAAGCCGCATGATAGAGAATTCGTCATTCTCACTCGAGTCACATCGTGCACATACTCAGACGTCCCTGAAATATATGCATGTCAGCCGAGTCTCGTGAGCAGGGTTTCCTATATTCGTGATTCACGCTATCCATCCATGCCAATCCTCAAGATCAATCTTTTGATTGCTAACACTTGAAACAGGTGCGTCTCGCCTAACCGCTAGGCCATTTCTCAAGGCTAAGTCAATGTTAGGATTGGAATCATAGTTCCCCAACAATAATGCCAACACTGATCCCCAATCCTAGGGTCAAACCAAGGTCGGTAGTGCGGGATTTTTCTACCCAAGCTCGCGTCACTCAGATTTCTAAACATCGAGCACGATCACCTAATTCGCATCAAGACATCGTTGTACATATTCGATTCCATTCAATTCACCAATTCTAACCAATTTATGTATTCGATCACGAGGTCGTCTAGCTTTTGACAATACGTTGCACCCCAATCTCACGCGAGTCCGATTATCCACGGTGGTTCATGAATCACCATGCAACACTCCCGTGGAATAATTATTCTCATCGGAACGTAACTCTTGCTTGCGTCTAGACTAATTCATTCTCGATACGTGGATTGGACCTACGCAATCCTCAAGCTCAATTATCAAGCACACCAAGTTATTCTCAAGTTTATCTTCGCGTCAAACCACAAGTCAAGCATACAGATTGCCACGCCATGCAAGTTCAATCACCCCCGCTGTATGAATCACCATACCAGCGCTTACGCGGAGTGATCGCCCTAATCGGCGCGACGCATGTGCGAGGCTGGAGTTGCGCTCGCATAAGACAAGAATGTCGACATTGGGTTATCGTCGAAGCAATCCAAATATTTCATTTTCATCCAAGCCGAGATCTCTATTCGATAGTCCGACCGTCATTCATTCAACCAGAAAATCCTCGACCCACGTCTTATATTTTTCTCGACACGTTTCAACGTCACGAGTATAGCATCCATCGGAACAATAACATTTGCACGATCGTCATTCGCCGAGTCAGAGTACCCCCGAGTTATCGCATATCGATCTTTGATACGCCTCAATACCATCGACGATATGCGTAACCTGACGATCTTCCTTTGCAACCAATTTCGGGTCGTGCATTGATGCTGTTGTCCGAGTTGGATATTCCACAATTTTCTCGATATTCAAGATCAAGTTCGATCGCTATTCCTTAAGCTCGTTTCAAGATCGTTGTTCAAAACTCAAGTCACATTTCATTTGAATCAATCCGAAATCGTACGTGCAATCCTCTAAGTTTCTTCGATCAAGACCATTCATTTTCATTCATCGTTCCGAATCATTTTCTAACATGCGTTGCCCATTCACAAGTTGTCCGAACGACATCTCGCTCGGGACTTTCGAAGTCACGATAAACTAAGCATGACGCGTTCTAGGGCTTTGCGCGATCGCATCGCCACGCCGACATACTCGTTCTATCCGTAAATCCTTTAGTCTCGCTCGAACAATTTCTATAACGTCCATACACCACTCAGGGTTCGAGCCACTCGACTAGTCGTCGACACTCATTCTTATTCTTCTCCGAAGCTATCACATACACCACTCGGATTCAAGCGATACGATCTAGTCCTCAATCACGTTCGCGTCATGCGCTAAGACATCCTTCAGATTCGTTCGACGAATCTCTAGCGTAATCGCTCACGTCGCCTCGACGTACTAAGTCGTTCGCACTAATCCTCAAAATCCAAGCCAATCTTTCGGATACGCCTAAGCGTTAACTCGATAGCGTTCCTATCGATAGACACTCAAAGTGTAGCTTCATTCCCGACCGAGCGGTACTTGATATCACTCGCAACTCGATTGTACCAAAAGTCGAGGTGTGCGACACGCGGCACAACATAACCAAAAGGCCGTGTACATAGCTATCCCGTGTGGACTATATTTGAGTTTGCACGCTTAGTTATTCTCGTTCGAGCGATAACCGATCTCGCTCGCATCTCATTTGCACCAGAAGGTCTAGGTGCGCGATACTCCGTACAACTTAGCCAAAAGGCTGCGTGTATAATCATCCTGTTCGAACTATACTCCGGTCTCGTGTACTTCGTTTGCTATTGTCAGCGTAAGCTTATTCAAGCACGCACTGTGTTTGCTAACTCTTAGCATCGGTTCCTTCCAACTCAAGTTCGTCGTGGTGGCACAAGGGCCTTCGCCTATCGATCACGTCCAACCGAGTACCCGTACGAGCTTTTAAAAATATTTAGACTTATTGTATGGAACATCCCAAGGCACAACGAGAGAGAGCGTATACTTCTTTTTCCAACGACGAGCTTTCAAAACAGAGAAATCGACATGAAGTCCAAGGACGTAAAGCCGTGCTCTGATACCAATCTGTCACGCCCCGCTCCCGTAGGAGCGATCGTCCTCGCTAAGGCGTGATGTCGTACGGGCCTAGGTTGCGCCCGTGCAAGGACAAGTCCAGAAACGGCCGATTTGAGCTAGGCCACAGAGTCGCACAGAGTGTCCCCATTTGCAGCAGAAAGTAAACGAACACAAAATTGAAGTGAATTCAAAATCTTTATTGATTTTCAAGAAGTTTACAAGCGGCGCTAGGCCGATATTACAAATCGCTCAAGCTCTCTCTCTAAAACATAAAAGGCGTGCCAAGTGACTTACAACATGGAATGATTCATGGCGATGTTCCGATACATTATGTCCTGTATAGGGTGCTTCATCTTCTTGCAACGTCCCAAGGCCCCGGAGTTGGCTCCGCGCCTTAACACGTTCGATGGAAGCTCCGCACCCGCCGGCATCTCCTGCATCCTGCAAGCAGACTGTGGGGTTATCAGTACATTGTTATGCACTGGTGGGGAGGCTAGCTCGTCCACAATGCTATCATTACCAAACATGTTCTATTTACTTTTGTGCGCCGTCTATCATTGATTGTCTTTCTAATCTTGCCTTAGGATCAGTTTCATGGCATATTTCGTAACCTATCTCGTGTTGCAGAATTCGAGTGTCGCATGAAAATACATACACGACTTACCCATACTTACCGTCCAGCCTTCCCTGTCCAAAGTAAACCAAGTTAGTCAACAATTCACATGTAGTAACTTAACATGATTCATGTAAGCATTCGATGTTAAGGGCGTGTCCCTGTCTCGGGTTCTAGCACGTCGTAGGCATGTTCTAGCACGTCGTAGGCATGTTCAGAGTGTTACATTTCAGGGATGTTTAGAGTGTTATATTTCAAGCATGTTCAGGAGACACTTGTTCATTTAACTTAGACTACTTTGATTTCAATGCAAGGACTTGCACGTGGAAAGCCACCAGCAAAGTCCACTTAATCTATATGCACCGGTCGCTGGCATCACAAGCCATTTGGACATTTTCCCTTGGTATTTCTCAACTTAGCGTAGGGTGATGGCTGGTACACCCCGTTAAGTCTATTGAATATACCCTGCACTTACGTCTCCTGGTGCCCAAGCCCGCACCCAGGCAGCCCGTAAGCCCCGTTTTGATTCCGCCTAGGCCGGCCACGGTTTCCCCCCCCCCCCCCATCGCCCGTGCCGCAGAATCCTTCCTCATGACGGCCACGGTATTCCCCCCATCGTCCGTGCCGTTTGTCCACGACCATTTCGTATTGTCTTGTCATTTTAACTTAACGGCTATCTCCGAGCCATAGGCTAACCCTTAGCCATAATGCGTTATCGACCAGGTTGGCGTCCGTGCAGCGCAGGTAGCGAGCCCCGTTGCACGTGCCCGTCACACCTGTCGCTAACCATTCTTTTCTTTCTTATCTTTCACTTGTTCGTTTGTTCATAGATTCATTCATGTATTCATTCATTCATTCATTCGTTGATTCATTCATTCACGCATTACGCAACTCCCAGTGTGGGAGTTGCCTTGGCGACCCATCGGTCCCATAGCCTTTCAATGTTGCTATACTCTACTCGGAACGACTATATTGATAGTCTTCCCGTTTCATTGTTGTAATCCATTTATTGTTTCATTGTTGTAACCCATTCATTGTTTTATTGTTGGCCGCATAAGGAACATAAACGTAAGCTTGTGCCTTAGCACGAGCGTAGAGTGCGGTGCGAGAGTTTCTATATTTGCCGAGTACTTTTTCATGTTCTAAACAAGCATGCAAGATGTGATTATTCCCTTAGCTAGGTGCGTTGAGTCATTTATTAGCATGCACGGTGTTATCGCCTAGCGATTTCTCGTGATAGTGTCCGTATTGTTATGTGTCTAGGCTAAGCAAAGACGGGTTCATCGGAGCCACCCACCTTAGCGATGTTCGCATCGGCCGAGCGATACTCCAAGCGCGCCTTTGAAAGTCTAAGTCTGGATTCATCTTGACGGGCCAATGTAAGCCTTGCATCGATTCTTCATCAGGTCGATGCCAACACTCCGGGTCGACGGCTCGTTCGAGTCGTTGCACTTGTCGTTTGAATCGACGTTCCACTAGGGCAGAGCGGGTCGTTACACAAGGCCGACAAGGTTCTAGTCCCCCAATCGTGTGCGTGGAATTTCAAAAAAAAAAACCCTCGAGTTTTGTTTATTTTGGAAAACATTGGATCCTTATTGATCATTGAAATCTTTCTTCTGGAGACTTCTTGGTATCTGTGGTTATGTAGCAGATAGCACAATTGACATTCTTTACATATCCAAAGTTTGTTGGTTTTAGGAACACACAAACTAATGGACTGGAATTGGATGATGAAGATGAGGATGCCACCATCTCCGTGGATTCATTGGTGCAGGACCCCTTCCTCTCTCTCCAGTCTATCTTGAGTGATGTGTGTGCCCTTACAAATCTCAAGTCATCATTTAGGAGTAGCGATCAGGTTGGATCACGTTGGTTGTTTGGTTGGTTGGGTTAATTCAACTTTTTCAAGTTAGATACCTATACAGCTATACTTTCATATTATATTCATATTATATCACTAAATATTCTTAACTATTGAGAAGTTTCAAGTCCACATCCTCAGTCGACAGTTACTTCTTTTTTCGTACCAACAATTTTTTGGGGATCAAATTAACCTTTGATTAATATTTATAAGCCTTTTTTTCTCTCCTTTTTTGGATGGAGAATGTGCCACCATTTTTGTTTCTCTATCGCAGCCGCCCTCTCTTCTTTTTCTTCTCATTTTTTCGTATCTTTCAGAAATATATAATACTTGTGTACTTTTGAAAGATTCGAATAAATACGTAAATTTTAAGCATGTAAAGTTTTAAACGTGTTCCGTATAAATTATTGAAAAATTTGACACAAAAAACGTGGTGGGAACATGTTTAATTAACCAATTTGACAACATATTTAAGAATATGAAGTTTCTAACATCAATGTTTCTATTTTTCGAATATTTGATCGAATTTTTTAACGTACTTTATTTGTACTGAGCCGATTTATACTTGTACTTTTGCCGTCCCGAATTTTTTCCGTTTGCCGAATTGCTAACAAGGCTCCTGACTACTTTTGCTCCTCTAAGAAGTTTTGACCTTTTTTAAGGTTGATTTTATTTTTGATTTTGTTGGAATTTTGAGAAGATTGATAATTGTTGGTGGAATTTTGGGATGGTGGGATTTGGTTCTGTAGGAATTTTGAGAAGTTTTGAGTTTTTTTAGGTTGATTTTATTTTTGGTATTGTTGGAATTTTGAGAAGATTGATATTTGTTGGTGAAATTTGGGAATTGTTGGTGTGGGATTTTAGTTTTGTTGGGATTTTGAGAAGTTCTGAATTTTTTTAGGGTCTCCATGGATTGAGGGGAAACAAATTTAAGTAGAGTTAAGTGGGGTTAAGTGAAGCTGTGAAGGAGAGTTTAAGTGAGGGAGAGTAGAGTCAATAAATATAACTTTATTTGGATTGGAGGAAGAGTTAAGTGTGATGTGTTTAATAACTCTTATTTGGATTGAAGGTTTTGAGTGAGAGAAAAATTAATACAAATATAATAGTTACCAAAATACATTTATTATGTATGTCATAAAATTATATTTGATTGAAATTTTAATTAAAACTTGTCAAAATATCTTTAAAAATGAGGAAAATACGGAACAAAATGTTGAAAGCATGAAATTTTTTTTCATAGTCTGCCAATCCATTGATTTTCAATTGATGTTACACATGAATTCCGACCACTTGGGTCCCATGCATCTCTCTTAACCACTAGGCTAGCAATGGGTAATTGTGGTGAACTCGCCTCCACTGGGGCTCGAACTCCGACCACTCGGGCCACATGCATCTCTCTTAACCACTAGACTAGAGGTCATATATATATATATATTTTTTTGATGATGCTAGGGTTAGCTCTGGATCCGGGCGATCCTGGAGATGATGCCCACGGCTTGGCTGCGCTGACACAGACGCGACAGAAGGTTGGGGGAGGCTCGACGACGAAGGTGGCAAACAAGGAGGAGGGCTCGGCTCCTCCACGAGAGGAATCAGGCGGGTGGACCACCGTGACCAGGCGACGAAGGAATCGATCTAACCAAGTGCAGGAGGGAGAGATGCGAGGAGAGCATGGAGGAAGAGGCCAGCGGACTCGGACGGTGCAAAGAGTGCCGACACAGATGAACCGGCCGCCCGCAAGAGGTTCAGCCCACTTCAAAGATCGAACACGTGATGCCTTACCAGTACGAGAAAGAGAGGAAGTAGTGCGTAAAGGGAAGATGATAGCTCAAGAGGCGGACATACGCCCCTCCCTCCCAACAAGGCAGAATATCTCTCAAGAGAACACGAGCGCTTGGTCGAAACCGGTGACATGGGCAGAAATATGCAGACCCGCGGCAGTGCAGGAAGAGGTAGATCTACAATATATAGAGCCTGGAGTAATCAATGGGAAGAAGGTGGTCGAGATTACGACAGATGATCTGCAAGAGACGCTAGAATATTGGAAGAACACACTTGTTCTATATGTCATGGGGAGCAGGCCATTCTTCGGTCATCTCCGGGCGTTTGCGTATCGAACATGGCGACCGAAAGGAGATATGGAGGTTTTCTCCCGAGAAAACGGGTTTTACTTTATTAAGTTCGCGTTGGAGGAGGATCTCGTGAGGGTACTGGAGGGCGGCCCATGGACATTCGACGGCAGGTTGGTAGTGCTTAAAAGATGGTTGCCGGGAATCAACTTCGAGAAGGACCGACTATCCACGGTGCCTATCTGGATACGCCTTCCTTGGCTATCCCCGCAACTATGGAGCATCCCATCTATCATGAAAATCACCAGCATGATAGGTAACCCTATACGCACAGACTTCCCTACAGCCAGGAGGCAACGTCTCTCCTATGCGCGAATATTTGTAGAAATAGCAGTGAGCGGGATTCTACCGAGAACCATTGACATCGTTTTGCCGAACGGAGAGTGGATACAACAAGATATTGAATACGAGTGGGTACCGCCGTCGTGCGAAGCATGCAAATGCTTTGGTCACACAAAAGGAAGTTGTCGAGAACCGGGAGGGTACACAGACGTTGTAAACCCAGCCGAGGAACAGAGGAGGAAGGAGCCGAGCACAGTCCAATCGGAGCATGATACCCACATGGAGGATAAAGGCGGAGGTGATGAGATGAACCCAACCCCAGAAGGGTCCAGCAGTTCAGTCCTAGGGAAACGCCAAGGGCCAGCGGCTACCGAAGCTATCAGGGAAGAGGAGAGTAATCTCGACCAAGCCATTGTGGTATTTGACAGAGACAGAAACACAATGGATATAATGACAAACAGAAGGGAGAACTCACTAAGCCTAAGTGGGAATAATAATGAAGACCCCGAGGAAATGATCCGCGCATCAAAGAGACTAGCAACGGACACCACCGATAGGGGGTCACCTGAAGCAGAAACTACTTGGCATGAAAAATCGAGCGGCCGGCACAACGGAGATCCGGTCACAAGTGTAGGCCTAGCTACATCAAATCCTAACTGGGAGAAACAAATCAGAGAACTACAGAGTAACTCAGAAAACATGGAAGGAATCAACCAATCCAATGAAGCTTGCCCACCTCGTCCGAGGGAAAGCTTGAGAATCAAGGACGCTAAATCCTTATTATAAATGACAATAGTTTCTTGGAATGTGCGAGGGGCAAATTCCATAGGAAGATGGCGTGAAGTTCAAAACGTGATTAGGAAATTCAAGTGTACTATTGCCTTGCTCCAGGAAAGTAAGATCAAGGAGAACTCAAAAATTAGTAATCGCACACCACACCATTGGGCGTCGACACACAACATTGGCGAGTGCGGGGTGGCTCGTATCTGGGCTATGTGGGACACGCGGGTTTGGGCGGGACAGGTAAGTTTCTGCTCTGAACAATTAATTGTAATTGATTTCACTAACAAAGGAGGTTTGAAGATATTGGTCGGGGCAGTATACGGACACAATGATCGTAGTAGGAGACACCAACTGTGGAACGACATCATCCATACTGCATCAGGGATGGACGACCAATTACCGCTGCTACTATGTGGCGACTTCAATGCGATGTTGTCCATTGAAGAGAAGCGGGGAGGAAGACAAGTGCCTACAGAGATCCTAGCTGATTTCCAAAGATGTTTACTTAGCTCCGGGCTCCACTGTTTATCCAAGATTGGCCATCGATGGACTTGGAATAACAGCTCAGCAAAAAATCGAATTGTGTGCCAACTAGACAAGGTGCTATGCAATGAAGCTTGGATGGCAAAATTCCCGGATGGCAAGGCGGAGGGTTTGCATAGTGGTACCAGTGATCACACTCCAATCTTAGTCCGACTACAAGAGCAGCTCACCAACCGTAGGCGTCCATTCCGGTTCTGTAACAAGTGGCCGGCCCTAGATGGTTACGAAGATGCGGTGAACAAAGGGCTACAGATGAATTATATTGGTACCCCACAATACTGTTTCGTGCAAAGACTGAAAAGGGTGAAAGCTGAATTAAAAGCCTGGAACAAGCACAGGCCTACTCGGCCACTAGAGTCGGCTGAAAATGACTTAATGGCAGTTCAAGAGGAGTTGCAAATCAATATTATGGATGAAGACTTGGCCAAACGGGAATCCGAGCTACAGAATGAAGTTCGCCAACTTAGGTTTCTCGAGGAGGTTAAGCTACAGCAACAAGCAAAATGCCAGTGGCTAAAAGAAGGGGACCGATGCACAAAATTTTTTCATGCTACTGTCCGTGCTAGACAACACTCGAACGCCATCTCGACACTGGTTAATACTGAAGGGAGAAGAATCATTGACGACAAGGAAATCGAAAAAGAAGCAGTAGAGTACTATCAAGAACTCTACAATCAAACAGATTACACTTCGAACTTCCCCGAAATAATATGCAAACGTATAGTGACAGAAGAAGGCAACGCCACTCTGGAAAGACCTGTCACCATGGAGGAGATTGAGCGGATCATTAAAGAAGCTGACCCCAACAAAACACCGGGGCCAGACGGCTTTAACTCGGCATTCTACAAGAAACATTGGCAACAACTGAAGCATCAAGTATATCACATTGTGGATGATTTCTTCCGAACAGGTAGATTACTGACAGAACTCAATCACACCTTCCTGACACTGATCCCGAAGAAAGAGGGGGCGGCGACATTGGGAGACTTCCGACCTATAGCCTGTTGCAATTTTTTGTATAAAATAATTACTCAGGTTATGTGCAAGAGAATGCAAGCCATTATGCAAGAGCTTATTTCGGAAAATCAGACGGCATTCATAAAAGGTCGATCTATATCTGAAAATTGTTTGCTGGCTCATGAGATGGTCCGGGACTTCAACAAAGCTGGAGGAAGAAAAGGATGTCTCAAACTCGACCTGCGGAAGGCATACGACATGGTGAACAGAGAATTTCTGTGCTCAGTATTACTTAGTATGGGATTTGAGAGATGGTGGGTGGACAGGATCAGGACTTGCATTATGACGCCTACATTTTCCATCCTAATCAAAGGCCAATCGCATGGTTATTTTGGAAGCAACAGAGGACTCAGACAAGGTGATCCTTTATCCCCTTACTTATTTACTGTGGTGATGGAATATTTTACATGTATGATGGATCTTGCTGTGCATAAAAAGGCTATTACTCCACTTTATAGTCGGGTAGAACCGAGGATATCACACCTCATCTATGCCGACGACCTGTTGGTCTTCATCGAGCCAAATGAGAGGAGTTGTGCAGCATTGAATCAGATCTTGGAAGAATTTGGATCCCTCTCCGGGCTATGTCTAAACAAGGAGAAAAGTTATATATACTTTAATAGAGATTGTCCACTACAGGAGCATTGGTCGGCAATTCTGGGCATAGAAAGGGGCACATTACCAGTTCGGTACTTGGGCTTACCTCTGACTGTTAACTACGCACGACATTCGGATTGCAATGGCCTAATACAGTATGTTCAAAGCAGATTGGAGGGGTGGCAATCCCAATTGCTTTCCTTCGGGGGTCGAATTGAGCTTATTCGAGCAGTCATTACGGCTATAACAAATTACTGGCTACAAGCCATTTATGTGCCAACCAATACTATTCAGCAAATCGAAAAACTTTGTGCAAACTTTGTGTGGAGAGGAGGGCTACATCCGATAGCTTGGGAGGAGCTATGTCGGACCAAGGAGGAAGGAGGGGTCGGCCTACAGAGCCTGCGGGTACTTCGGGACATGGCCACGCTAAAAATGGCGTGGCGACTCTTGGAGGGGCGGTCCAACTGGGCTGTGTGGACACGAAACAAATACCTCAAGTCCAACAACTTCTGGGTTCAAGTGGTGGATAATAACTTTTCGGTCACGTTTAAAAATATTTTGCGAATTCGACCTACAATGAAGAAACTTATTAAACGGGTCATATACGACGGACGAGGCACCAGTTTATGGATGGACCCATGGCTCAATCATCAGAGTATTCTGGATAAGTTGGGATGGCCAACCTATGAATTAGTAGGAAGTACGGAGGGACTCAACGTACTTATACAGGACGGAGAGTGGCGCACTGATCACAGGCAAGTGGGTCGATGGCTCGCGGATGAAATCACCAACATCCCGATCGACAGAGGAACAACTAGAGACCACTGGGAATGGGAAGGGGATACGACAGGAAAATTTTGCAGCAAAACCGTATATGAACAAATGCGGGTGCACCATACAAAAGTCGAATGGGCGGAGATTGTTTGGACTAAGGGAGCAGCACTCAAATTCCAGCTTTGCACCTACAAAGCCGTCCGGGATCGTCTTCTAACGCGAGCTAGATTGGCAAGGTTCAACATTACATTGCCAAGCTTACAGTGTGTATTATGCGGACAAGACACGGAGAATCGGGACCACATCTTCTTCCAATGTAGAGTCTCCAGTTATATTTGGCAGAGGAGCAGGGATCGAGTGGGTATACGTTCAACTGCTAGAGATGGGTTACAAGA
The DNA here is from genome assembly GCA_029216955.1 of Iris pallida. Lineage (NCBI taxonomy): Eukaryota > Viridiplantae > Streptophyta > Magnoliopsida > Asparagales > Iridaceae > Iris > Iris pallida. The sequence goes on along the minus strand of JANAVB010006599.1, from coordinate 32,223,349 downwards.
AATTTTAGAGGAGATAACAGCCTTGAAGTCCAGAAGCCAACAAAACTACAGAAGAGCCCGCATGCGACTGCTAACGGCAGTTTGGCATGTTTGGCGAGAAAGGAACAGGAGAATATTCGAAGGGAAGGCGACATCTGTCTGCGGCATACTTAATAACATTGAGTATGACCTTAGGTGCTTAGAAGGATAACAGTCCAATCTGGGAGTTCAGTACTAAGTGATTGTATGGTGTAAAGTTTCTATCCATTTATGAATAAAGAACCCTTTCTTCAAAAAAAAAAAAAAAAAAAATATATATATATATATATATATATATATATATATATATATATATATCAATGACCCTCTAGCCTAGTGGTAGTGGTAAGGCATACGATCCGAATGGAGATCAATTTTCTGTGGTAGCGTTTGCCACATTTTCCTTTTATATATATATATATATATTTTTTTTTTTTGAGGGTGTCCACTTCTTAATGGTGCTTGGAGGCATGCCTCCAAGGGGGTTCGAACCCGCGCCACTGCGCCGGAGTGCTCCACCGTTCCTAACAAGCTATGGCCACTGGGACTATATATATATATATATATATATATATATATATATATATATATATATATATATATATATATATATATATATGAGATTTTTTGAATCGGTTTGGAAATAACTATTTTTTGCAGGGTCTAGATAGTGAGATTTGAGAGGGGTTTGTTCGATTTCAGCTCTTCTATATTGTAGTTTTGTTCCAAATTTTATCTTTGGATTGTTCTGCGTCATTACGAGCCTCCTTCTATGCTCGCCTCCCTCTCGTTCTCTTTGCTAGGGCTTGCTCCTTTTTTCTTTTTTTTTTAATGTTGCAGAATTTGGACTGTGCGCGCTACATTTGTGTGGTGGATCCCACCTTTGGAACATTTTTTTTATTTTTTTATAATTTTTTTCCAACTCTGTTAGCCTATCAATGTCTAATTATAATTAAATATTTTATTGGTATAATACAAAAGTATAAGGAAGGTAATTAGTTAAAATTGAGGCATGGAATTTCAAGACGGATGATTCTTTCCAAACGGGCCACCTTTGGTTAAGAAAAGTTGTGTGCACTCCTCAAGAACCAAATGTAACAGAAAATTTGCTGTACAACTAAAAACTTGTATAAAATTGTTTACAAAGTAAAAAAAAAAAATCGAAATTAGAAACAACGATAAATATAGCCAGACCGTCTGGCAGAAAATGAGCATAATCAAATTTTGCAAATGAGCTTGTGTTGGTTTTTTGGGTTTGGTTGGTTTTTATTGGTTTTCTTATTTTCACTTGGTTTGGGTTGGATTGGTTTTCATTTGCTGGTTTTTATTTTGCCTTGTTTTTTTTTTTGTTTGGTTTTCTTTATGTTAGTTTGGGTTTTTTTTTTTTTTGAGTTTTGGTTTTTTAGTTGTTTGGCTTAGGTTTGTTTCTTGAGTTGAGGTGAGCAAATTTTTAACCGTTGTAAGATTCCTCCCAACGTTCAATTACAACGTTACAACTACAACGTTCATTTGCAACGGCTATTTTGTACCACAGTCCTATAAATTAATGCAGAAACAACTAAAAAAAAAACCCAAACCAACATAAAAAACCAAAAAAAAAAAAACCAACATCAAAATCAACCAAAACAAAAAAAACCAAAAAAAAAAACCCAACATCAAAATCAACCAAAACAAAAAAAACCAAAGCAAAATAAAAACCAACCAACCCAAGCCAAACCAAGTGAAAGTAAGAAAACCAATGAAAACCAACCAAACCCGAAAAACCAACCCAAGCTCATTTTTAGCCAGACGGTCTGACGGAATTTGGGCATGCTCATTTTTCACCAGCCGGTCTGGCTATGTTTATAGTTGTACGTTCCTAATTTCGAAAACCTTTTACGTTATAACCAATTTCATACAAGTTTTTATCTGTGCAGCAAATTTTCTGCAAATGTAATTATGTAAACCCTAAGGTGGCGTTTGGTACGAGGTATACTAAAAATTCTATATTTTCGAGATTCAAATTTTTCGGCAGTCAAAATTTCTAGAAAAATTATATTATCATATGTGGTGACTATATAAATATTCCCAAAAAAATGGATAAAACATTGATAATAAAAATAATAAAAGGATAAAAACTAAGAAGAAAACCAAAAAAATAACAAAATAAATCTTTAAAAAAAAAACAAAACCCAATATTAAAAAATGGAATAAGTTAACAATGAAAACACAAATTTCTTTAAAAAATGAAAAAAGATCTAAAAATTTGAAAAACCAAGAAAACCAAAAAAAATGAAAAAAAAAAACTCAGAAAAAAATAAAAATTTAAAAAAAATGAGAGGATAAAAAATGAAAAAAAAAGAGTAGAGAAAAAACAATAACAAAATTTTTTTGGCAGACAAAAAATATATACTCATTTATTCTTAAGGGTATGATTCCCATATTTTGTGCTTAGGTTGTTTGTTGGGTATTCTCAATCCCCGAAAGTAAATTTTCGATAATCTAAACCAAACATATGAATAGCTTTCACACCCTAAATTTGTCTGGGTATTCTTAAGTGTATGTTGGATACTTGGATTGAGTGTTAAGAGAGTTTAGTGAAGGGGGAGCTAAGTGAGAAAAAAAAAAAACTTGCTTGGTTTGAGGGTGTAACTCTTTAATTTTTATTATATTTAAAGTTGATTTATTTTTAAGTTGTTGAAATGATAATAATACTATTATTTAGATAATTCAATTAGTATTTAGAAGTTTCTAGATTTAGGACTAAGCAACATGTGATTTGAGATTGTTAGCCAATTTACTTATAGAAATTTTCAAAGTTAGTTAGAGGATGAACCTAGTTAATTAAATAGCCCAGATTAATTATCCACATGTTCTTGGGCCTATGGCTTGAGACCAAGCCTATAAATATCCTATTCATTTATTCCCACCAACATTATCCAAGCCCAACCCATTTTTTTTCACATCTAAATCCAAAACTCAAGTCCATAAATCTATTACATTCCGTAACTCTCAACTTATTACATTCCGTAACTCTCAACCTATTACATTCCATAACTCCCAACCTATTACATTTCGTAACTCCTAACCTCTTACATGTCACGCCCCGATTCGTAGAGTCATTTATTCACATATTTTATCTCTTGGAATCGATCGTCCTCGCTTGGGCGTGATGCCGTACAAGTCTGGTATTGCACTTGTACAAGGCAAAGATGGTACATAATTGATGATCTTCAAATAGGAACACATCGCAGCGGCAGAAGCAGATAAATTAAAGTTAATGAGAACAATCTTTTTCATTGAATAGAAATACATCACTTCTTTATAGCAGCGGAGATAATAGGATAACTTGAAGTCACACAGTGATATATAGAACTTTATTCTCTTTATTGATAATTGAAGAAGAGTACAAGACTCGCATTGGAATACAATGCTTACAACACTTCCCACTTTACATTGAAAGCCAACTGAACAATGCTATAAAGCTTACATTTGATACTTGGATACATTGGATTACAACTCGACATACCGACTTGGCTTACAACTCACTGGTACAACTGATTACAATGTTCCATACATTATGCCCTTTATAAACAGAAGACATCAATCTTGTACAAAGAGAGCTTTTGTATGCCCAAACAATCTTTGATGCCGCGGGACCAATCAAGCCAATCTTCGTGTGCAGAACATCCCAAGCACGAACACCTGCCCACAAAACGTGGATCAGTACATCATCTATGTACTGGCGAGCAGAATCCAACCCACTCGCCTAAACCAACACTAACTGGTCAATTTTAGCAAGCATTTATTAGAATGATCTTTCTACTTGGGGCCTAGCATCAGTTTACAGTTCATGGGTAATAACATTGAATATGTAAACTTGTTATCTCCTTTCTTATGTAAAGACAACAATGAAACATACTTGGTGTTATCAAGTCCTGACAATATACATTTAGAGGCATCTTTTAAACGTTGTTGAGTTAACATTAGCCAAACATGTTATAGGCATTCTTTTAGTAAGGCAACACTCCAGCATATTGCATTTAACATGTTGGGCATGTTATAGAGTTCTCATTTGAAGGCAACATCATAACATCGTCTTGTTTAGCATGATTAAGCCGACAATTCAACCAACATATATTGCATATATCACCTTTAAGCGATTTCTTACCGATATCCGACTCCGCGTACCTGCATAAGAATACATGATAATATGATATACTTACTCTGTCTGCACAAAATATTCATTAGCATGCATCCTGACTACATGACCACTGGTGCTGCACACTATTTAAGGACTTTGCCATATAGGACTTCATAGGGTATGGGATGTGCCCTTCACCAGGTTGCGAGCCCGAATGAAGGTTCCAATACCGCGTGCCACCAAATCATGCCGATTCCCTCCTAGGCTAACTCGATCCCACCGCCGCGGGTACCGTTCGAGAAAATAATACCTTGTATACAAGTTTGTCCATGGTCATGCGAATGCGTGTCCAACTCGATTGTGTTCGAAGTTGCATGATAAAATATTAAGATAAGTAAAGGCAACATTTCATTATCTCATCTTTCCAACATTACCACCTGTTCACTTGGTGATCTCAATGATCCCAAGCCTCATCATTTCTTATTGCACCAATCATTGCAACATTTCTCATATCATTCCTTTCTAAGAGGAACAAACAATATTTCATTCATCTCAAAAGGACCTGCAGCATTTCACTCATTTCATAGGAACATTATTCTTTTCTTCATTGCTTATAATAAGGAAACATGCAACAACAACAGTTACGCGCGTAGAAGGTACATGATTCTAGTGTTTCATTCAGTTCTTTGAGTTAATAGCATAACTAGTTCATTTCTCATGTATCATTCACGTAGCATCTCATTACTCAAGTATTTCATTGCTTAAGCAGTATTAACAGAAGGGACGTTATCAATTCATTTCAAGCATCAAGTCATATTAACTGTTCAAGTAGAATTTGTTCAGCAATTCAATGATCATGAGTTGTACATTTCAACATCAGGCAACTTAAGCATCTCTATTATCCAGTAACCAAAATACGGGACATTTAGGGACAATTTATAACATCACATTACTCCATATTTTTATTAAGCATGTAGGAGGAAGGAGGAGGAAGGACAATTTCACTCACTTGCATAAAAGGGTCTTCCTGTTCCGATTGCACATATTCCTCCTAAGCGTAGCTCCACCAGCGAGCCACGTTCCAATGCTCATACTGTTCAGCCCGCCAAGAGACTGCATCAGTCTCAATTATTTTGATTCCCAACATAAGTCACGGTCCAACATTCTGATAGCATCCAACAAGCCAACCAAATGCCTCGTGTGGAGCGGGGCATTACATTATATACCGTAACCTTCGACCCTTTACATTCGTAACTTCCATTTATTTTTCTATAGAAAGAGAAATGTTGAGACAAGACTCATTACCATCTTACATCGACCCAAGCTACCTGTCACGACCCGCACCCGATTTTCGGACGCGAGCTCGTGAGCAAGCCAGCTACGTATCGGACGGACTCCAGCCCGACTCGAGTACGTATAAGCTGTCAAGGTCATAGGTATCATGTCTAATCTAATCTATATCTCAATCCACATGAATCATATAAAACAAGAATGAACAAGTATGGGTCATGGTCTGCAGCCCATTAGCATATTGTTCGATTAGACTCCAAGAATGATATGAGTCTATAAATAAGCAGAGTATATCATGGTACTGAATATAAAGCACGAAAGGATAATAAATTAATATCACAAACAAATACCTGTATCATAGATCGTAATCCTCCACCATCCCGCTCTACTAACCAACTCCATGCAATCGCTAGACCTGAAGAGATCATCAGGTCCTCAGAGGACTAGCAAGATACATAAAACATGCCTACTAATATGACAGTAAATAACAGGTATGGAGGATAAGAACACTGCAAGAAGAACATCTATGGACGACGAGTCGTGAGGAAATGTAATACTAGACTTGGCTACCAATCAATCGATTAACCTCTATAGCTTGTAGTACAATGCAAGATACTCCCAATCTATAGTAGATTTTGACTGTAATACAATGCAAGATAATCCTAGTCAAGATTAGTCAATTCTAGTATCGATCTCCTCTCCTAAGGATACAAAGTCAAGTAGACTCCTATAAATCGTAGTACAATGCAAGATACTCCCAATTTATAGTGTCGCAAGTCAATTCAATCAATCAATCAATATATGCTATAGGTCATAGTATAATGTAAGATACTCCCAATCCATGGCATGTCTCAAGTCAAGTCAATCAAGATAAAGAATCAGCTATAGATCGTAGTACAATGTAAGATACTCCCAAGCTATAATATGTCTCTACTATAGTATAATGCAAGATACTCCCAGCCGAGAATTGTCACGCCCCAGAACCAGAATACTGGAGAGCGGGGGCAGACATAGCCAGCTACGTATAATAAAATGGAATCCATCTCACCATACGGTCACGGCTGTCTAGATATATGAGGGTTTATCTACAAGCCAACAGTCTCTTAAGGTCAAGAACAAGCCTAGTGTCTCAATCACAAACAAGTAAGTAAATGTTACAAGATGTAAGATCACCAAATATACAATAGTAAGGCATCCCAAACATTACATATTCAGCTGATCATGAAGCTAGTCGTTACAAAATGTGAGGACTAGCAAGAGTTTGGTCATACATGATCAACCCTAGGTTGCCAACCATGTTACAGCCCGTAGGCAGACAGTAAGTAAAAGTGCTATCGAGCTAACACGTGCTCGTCGGCTAAACGCCTCAAAAGAATAATTTTTACAATAGAGTGGGAGAGCCAAAAATAACCCACTCGTTGCCAGGGTTCCGTCTAGTGGCCACCATCTGGCTGGAAGGTCGGTGGATCCTCTGGAGCTGCTCCGAAATCTGGCCACACAAAACCAGCTGGGTCAGACCCCAGAAAGAGCAAGTGCCACAAAGGAGCTTCACTTAAAAACTAAAACCAGCAATCAGCACAGGAATATAAATAATATAATAAAAGACAGGAAATATAAATAACTGGTAAAACTGGAAATAAGAAAAACATGCCAGGATGATATACGACGAGATAACCATGGAACTATTCAGATAGCTAGGTTACAACCCGTAAACCAAACAAGGACCGGGGTTGTAACCCTTCTTCTGAACGGAGCTTGGTTTCTCACCATTTATCGAGAAAATAAATACAAGCATGCTGGTCAGGTAACAATCTGGAACAAGATCAGGGCAAGACTAGACTGGTTAGACTCCATCCAATCATTTCACGGCCAAGCAAGACCTATGGCTTGATACTTTAACTAACTAGGGTTATCACAGTCCTAGTTACTAACAAGATGCAGCGAGATTGTTCCACAGCCACAAGCCCTGCAGACCATCCAGGTTACCCAGGTCGAAATTAGGAGTTGAATTCAGGTGGGTACATCGTCCAGGAAACGCATGTACCCTTAAGTAGCTTGAAGGGTGCAACACATGACAGTGTGCTGGAAATGTGCCCTACTCGACGGCAGGCTACAGATCCCAGGCGCGCCCAGGTAACGGGATTGCCTGTAGCTGGGAAATCTCTTCATGACTAATGTATTAATCTAGTTATTAGCCTTAGTCCATTTCAATAGGTGTTCCTGACCGTGGTACTCAGGAGTCCCTCCCTAGATATGATGCAAGATAGAACTGGATTATTTGTACAAACACAACCACCCACGGTGTCCAGAAATATATTCTTGTCAGGTCATGTCATGTCAGGTAGCCGTCGCAACAGCTATTCAAGATATAACATGTCCGGTGATCAGGTCAAGTATACTTTGTCAGGAGTGCGCCACGGCGGGCCACTATCAGGTCATGTTAGTCATGTCAGGAGTGCACCACTACGGGTCACTGTCGTGTCATGCTCAGGTATCATTTCCAAACATATCAAGTAAATTCATGATTATCAAGTTCAGGTCAAAAGGCGTAAGGATATAAAATGGGCGTAAAATATCTAAATATATATCAATAAACAGGGCTATAAAAGAGCCACGCTGACATAAGACCAAGTCAGCCAAGGTCATACGCTCAGGTTAGCATACGCTCAGGTAAGCATACGCTCCCAAAAGGCAGCGTATGGGGGTCACAAAGCTCTCGGGTTGAACCAGGGTGACAAGATAGGCAAGCGTACGCTCAAGCCAGCGTACGCTCAAAGCCAGCGTACGCTCAAAGCCAGCGTACGCCTTGCTCGCTTAAGCTAGCGTACCAAGGCACGCGTACGCTCAAGCTAGCGTACGCTCAAGACATGCTGCCAACAGACAGCGTATCAAGGTGAGCGTACGCTCACTAAAGAGCAGCGTACGAAGGCACGCGTACGCTCGCTAAAGAGCAGCGTATGAAGGCTAGCGTACGCTCGCTAAAGAGCAGCGTACGACTCAGCGGCATAAGCTAAAAAGCTAGCTCACTGTTCACTGTCTTCTCCAAAATGGCAAGAACAGCTAGAACTCCAAGGGTTAAATCCAGGACTCCAAATGCTCATAACTCGGTCAAAACAAGTCCGAATCCAAGTTTCCAAAGGTCGAAATTGGGTAGAAGAAAATTTCCAACCTCATGGAACCATCAGAACTTGAAAACCAAGAAGTTAATTAGATCAAAACTTCAAAAATCCGAAGAAGACAATTTTTCCTAGATCTACAAAAACATGCATCAAAATAAAATTCTTCAAGTTCTAAAGTGGGTTAGATCCATGCTAGGAAGCCATCAGAACCATCAAAAGGGGTTCTTAAGTGAGAGCAAGGTGCACTTGCCTAAGGGGTTGGGGAGTTGTGGGGAGGAAGGAAGAAGAAGAAGAAGAAATAAATAAGAGTTATGGAGGAGAGAGAAGGTTGGTGGGGAAATAAATATCATAGGTGGTGGTAGGTAGGGGGTTCATGCCTTGGTTCATGATGAACCAAAGCAAACCAAGCCAAGCCGAACCAACCCAAGAATAAACCAATCAATGAAATGCTAGAATAAATCAAGCATGAAGACATGCAATACGGGTCAAATTACGTATACGTATTCCAAATACGTAATACGCGATCTGGGTATTACAACTCTACCCACCTTAAAAGAATTCCGTCCTCGGAATTTAATTAAGAGGCTAGAGGGACAAGAACAAGCTATACTAATCTCAGGCAAGCTATACTAAGCAATCAATCATGCAATCATGTATGTAAGCAAGGAAATCGAAGGCACGAGAAAGAGGGAAGATATCCTGCTAGAAACCTCTCTGCCGGTTCTGAATCTGAGCTTGGACCAGGGCATACTGCTGGGGTCTCTGTAGCTGGAAGGCTAGGGCCTGAGGCGGCAATGGCCTCGGAGGCTGGTACTGTTGTTGCACTGGTGCTGGTGCTGGTCCCCTTACCGAGGGACTAGTCTGGGCCGATGACGAACTGGCCCTATTCGGATAAGACCCTATCTTGTGGCCCGGTGCTCCACAAGCCAAACATAATCCCTGAGCTCTGCGACACTCCGAAATAACGTGTCCTGGCTTCCCACAATGAGTGCAGCCCATTGCGGAAGACTGCTTCTGCTTCTGTTGCTGAGGGGACGTGACCGACGTCACTGAGGCCGCATGCCTCGGAGTTCCAATTGTCAAAGCCCTTGCTGCCGGGGCTGGTGCTGAAGACTGGATCATCTGGCCGTGAGATCGCTTCCGACCTCCGGTCCTGTCCACGATCCTGTGGGAGGTATACTCGTGCCTCCTGGCTGCCCTCAGTACTGCATCGAAGGTCTGATGCTCAAACTGCTCAACTGCCAATAAAATCTCGAGATGGAGCCCCTGCTGGAATCGCTGGGCTCTGTCGAACTCGGTTGCCACCAAAGTGGGAGCAAACCGACTAAGCCTGAAAAACTCGGCCGTATACCCGTCGACCGTTCTGCCTCCTTGCTTCAGATTGGTAAACCTCGTCTGTAGATCGTACCGAGCTACAGCATCAAAATACTTGGTCTGGAATCTCTCTCTGAACACTGCCCATGGAATGGGTGCTGCCAACCCAACTGCCTGTGCTGCCCACCAGCTGCGGGCAAGATCCAATAACTGTAGACGCACCACGGCCACCTTCTCGGCTTCTGGAGTCCTGGCTGCTTCTAGAATCACCTCGATGTCCTGAAGCCAAGCATCTGCAGCGATAGCATCTTCACTGCCGTCGAAGAACGGAGGGTTCAGGCGTTTGAAACTGTTGGCTGCACTGTTCCTTGGATGACCGTCTCTGTTCAGAGCATCTGCCACCGCCTGTTGCAAGGCATCTCCTCGACGATCTTGAGAAGCTAACAATGATCTGATGAGACCCACCATAGTGCCATCATCAGGCTCTGCTGGCTGGACTGGCTGAACTGGCGGCTCTCCTTCAGTAGGTACGACTCGGGAGGCTGCTCCTGAGTGCTGGGCCTGATCTTCTGGTTGCTGCTGGTCCACGGGAGGTGATCCGCCTTGCTGATCGGCAGGTCCAGGAACAATGTCGCTGAAGAAGACGACATAGGAACAATAAGGAAGGACCAGGACAGATCAACGATTACAAGCATGTGATCAGGTCAAGATTTTCAGGGATCAAGAGGATACGAGTAGAGATCAAGGGCGAGTACTGATTGAGACATCTATTCGGTAAACCCTCACATATCTTGATTTACAAGACCTGCATGGGCCACCACTTAAACCATATCACGCCCCAGAACCAGAATACTGGAGAGCGGGGGCAGACATAGCCAGCTACGTATAATGAAATGGAATCCATCTCACCATACGGTCACGGCTGTCTAGATATATGAGGATTTATCTACAAGCCAACAGTCTCTTAAGGTCAAGAACAAGCCTAGTGTCTCAATCACAAACAAGTAAGTAAATGTTACAAGATGTAAGATCACCAAATATACAATAGTAAGGCGTCCCAAACATTACATATTCAGCTGATCATGAAGCTGGTCGTGACAAAATGTGAGGACTAGCAAGAGTTTGGTCATACATGATCAACCCTAGGTTGCCAACCATGTTACAGCCCGTAGGCAGACAGTAAGTAAAAGTGCTATCGAGCTAACACGTGCTCGTCGGCTAAACGCCTCAAAAGAATAATTTTTACAATAGAGTGGGAGAGCCAAAAATAACCCACTCGTTGCCAGGGTTCCGTCTAGTAGCCACCATCTGACTGGAAGGTCGGTGGATCCTCTGGAGCTGCTCCGAAATCTGGCCACACAAAACCAGCTGGGTCAGACCCCAGAAAGAGCAAGTGCCACAAAGGAGCTTCACTTAAAAACTAAAACCAGCAATCAGCACAGGAATATAAATAATATAATAAAAGACAAGAAATATAAATAACTGGTAAAACTGGAAATAAGAAAAACATGCCAGGATGATATACGACGAGATAATCATGGAACTATTCAGATAGCTAGGTTACAACCCGTAAACCAAACAAGGACCGGGGTTGTAACCCTTCGTCTGAACGGAGCTTGGTTTCTCACCATTTATCGAGAAAATAAATACAAGCATGCTGGTCAGGTAACAGTTTGGAACAAGATCAGGGCAAGACTAGACTGGTTAGACTCCATCCAATTATTTCACGGCCAAGCAAGACCTACGGCTTGATACTTTAACTAACTAGGGTTATCACAGTCCTAGTTACTAACAAGATGCAGCGAGATTGTTCCACAGCCACAAGCCCTGCAGACCATCCAGGTTACCCAGGTCGAAATTAGGGGTTGAATTCAGGTGGGTACATCGTCCAGGAAATGCATGTACCCTTAAGTAGCTTGAAGGGTGCAACACATGACAGTGTGCTGGAAATGTGCCCTACTCGACGGCAGGCTACAGATCCCAGGTGCGCCCAGGTAACGGAATTTCCTGTAGCTGGGAAATCTCTTCATAACTAATGTATTAATCTAGTTATTAGCCTTAGTCCATTTCAATAGGTGTTCCTGACCGTGGTACTCAGGAGTCCCTCCCTAGACATGATGCAAGACAGAACTGGATTATTTGTACAAGCACAACCACCTACGGTATCCAGAAATATATTATTGTCAGGTCATGTCATGTCAGGTAGCCGTCGCAACAGCTATTCAAGATATAACATGTCCGGTGATCAGGTCAAGTATACTTTGTCAGGAGTGCGCCACGGCGGGCCACTATCAGGTCATGTTAGTCATGTCAGGAGTGCACCACTACGGGTCACTGTCGTGTCATGCTCAGGTATCATTTCCAAACATATCAAGTAAATTCATGATTATCAAGTTCAGGTCAAAAGGCGTAAGGATATAAAATGGGCGTAAAATATCTAAATATATATCAATAAACAGGGCTATAAAAGAGCCACGCTGACATAAGACCAAGTCAGCCAAGGTCATACGCTCAGGTTAGCATACGCTCAGGTAAGCATACGCTCCCAAAAGGCAGCGTATGGGGGTCACAAAGCTCTCGGGTTGAACCAGGGTGACAAGATAGGCAAGCGTACGCTCAAGCCAGCGTACGCTCAAAGCCAGCGTACGCTCAAAGCCAGCGTACGCCTTGCTCGCTTAAGCTAGCGTACCAAGGCACGCGTACGCTCAAGCTAGCGTACGCTCAAGACATGCTGCCAACAGGCAGCGTATCAAGGTGAGCGTACGCTCACTAAAGAGCAGCGTACGAAGGCACGCGTACGCTCGCTAAAGAGCAGCATACGAAGGCTAGCGTACGCTCGCTAAAGAGCAGCGTACGACTCAGCGGCATAAGCTAAAAAGCTAGCTCACTGTTTACTGTCTTCTCCAAAATGGCAAGAACAGCAAGAACTCCAAGGGTTAAATCCAGGACTCCAAATGCTCATAACTCGGTCAAAACAAGTCCGAATCCAAGTTTCCAAAGGTCGAAATTGGGTAGAAGAAAATTTCCAACCTCATGGAACCATCAGAACTTGAAAACCAATAAGTTAATTAGATCAAAACTTCAAAAATCCGAAGAAGACAATTTTTTCTAGATCTACAAAAATATGCATCAAAATGAAATTCTTCAAGTTCTAAAGTGGGTTAGATCCATGCTAGGAAGCCATCAGAACCATCAAAAGGAGTTCTTAAGTGAGAGCAAGGTGCACTTGCCTAAGGGGTTGGGGAGTTGTGGGGAGGAAGGAAGAAGAAGAAGAAATAAATGAGAGTTATGGAGGAGAGAGAAGGTTGGTGGGGAAATAAATATCATAGGTGGTGGTAGGTAGGGGGTTCATGCCTTGGTTCATGATGAACCAAAGCAAACCAAGCCAAGCCGAACCAACCCAAGAATAAACCAATCAATGAAATGCTAGAATAAATCAAGCAGGAAGACATGCAATACGGGTCAAATTACGTATACGTATTCCAAATACGTAATACGAGATCTGGGTATTACAACTCTACCCACCTTAAAAGAATTCCGTCCTCGGAATTTAATTAAGAGGCTAGAGGGACAAGAACAAGCTATACTAATCTCAGGCAAGCTATACTAAGCAATCAATCATGCAATCATGTATGTAAGCAAGGAAATCGAAGGCACGAGAAAGAGGGAAGATATCCTGCTAGGAACCTCTCTGCCGGTTCTGAATCTGAGCTTGGACCAGGGCATACTGCTGGGGTCTCTGTAGCTGGAAGGCTAGGGCCTGAGGCGGCAATGGCCTCGGAGGCTGGTACTGTTGTTGCACTGGTGCTGGTGCTGGTCCCCTTACCGAGGGACTAGTCTGGGCCGATGACGAACTAGCCCTATTCGGACAAGACCCTATCTTGTGGCCCGGTGCTCCACAAGCCAAACATAATCCCTGAGCTCTGCGATACTCCGAAATAACGTGTCCTGGCTTCCCACAATGAGTGCAGCCCATTGCGGAAGACTGCTTCTGCTTCTGTTGCTGAGGGGACGTGACCGACGTCACTGAGGCCGCCTGCCTCGGAGTTCCAATTGTCAAAGCCTTTGCTGCCGGGGCTGGTGCTGAAGACTGGGTCATCTGGCCGTGAGATCGCTTCCGACCTCCGGTCCTGTCCACGATCCGTGGGAGGTATACTCGTACCTCCTGGCTGCCTCAGTACTGCATCGAAGGTCTGATGCTCAAACTGCTCAACTGCCAATAAAATCCGAGATGGAGCCCTGCTGGAATCGCTGGGCTTTGTCGAACGGTTGCCACCAAAGTGGGAGCAACCCGACTAAGCCTGGAAAACTCGG
>JANAVB010006599.1:31948920-32208963 GCA_029216955.1 Iris pallida | reverse complement strand
AGAGCATCTGCCACCGCCTGTTGTAAGGCATCTCTCGACGATCTTGAGAAGCTAACAATGATTGAGGAGACCCACCAAAGTGCCATCATCAGGCTTGCAGGGGGACTGGCTGAATGGGGCTCTCCTTCAGTAGGTACGACTCGGGAGGCTGCTCCTGAGTGCTGGGCCTGATCTTCTGGTTGCTGCTGGTCCACGGGAGGTGATCCACCTTGCTGATCGGCAGGTCCAGGACAATGCCGCTGAAGAAGACGACATGGGAACAATAATGAAGGACCAGGACAGATCAACGATTACAAGCATGTGATCAGGTCAAGATTTCAGGGATCAAGAGGATACGAGTAGAGATCAAGGGCGCGTACTGATTGAGACATCTATTCGGTAAACCTCACATATTTTGATTACAAAGACCTGCATGGGCCACCACTTAAACCATGTCACGCCCCAGAACCAGAATACTGGAGAGCGGGGGCAGACATAGCCAGCTACGTATAATGAAATGGAATCCATCTCACCATACGGTCACGGCTAGTCTAGATATATGAGGGTTTATCTACAAGCCAACAGTCTCTTAAGGTCAAGAACAAGCCTAGTGTCTCAATCACAAACAAGTAAGTAAATGTTACAAGATGTAAGATCACCAAATATACAATAGTAAGGCGTCCCAAACATTACATATTCAGCTGATCATGAAGCTAGTCGTTACAAAATGTGAGGACTAGCAAGAGTTTGGTCATACATGATCAACCCTAGGTTGCCAACCATGTTACAGCCCGTAGGCAGACAGTAAGTAAAAGTGCTATCGAGCTAACACGTGCTCGTCGACTAAACGCCTCAAAAGAATAATTTTTACAATAGAGTGGAAGAGCCAAAAATAACCCACTCGTTGCCAGGGTTCCGTCTAGTGGCCACCATCTGGCTGGAAGGTCGGTGGATCCTCTGGAGCTGCTCCGAAATCTGGCCACACAAAACCAGCTGGGTCAGACCCCAGAAAGAGCAAGTGCCATAAAGGAGCTTCACTTAAAAACTAAAACCAGCAATCAGCACAGGAATATAAATAATATAATAAAAGACAGAAATATAAATAACTGGTAAAACTGGAAATAAGAAAAACATGCCAGGATGATATACGACGAGATAACCATGGAACTATTCAGATAGCTAGGTTACAACCCGTAAACCAAACAAGGACCGGGGTTGTAACCCTTCGTCTGAACGGAGCTTGGTTTCTCACCATTTATCGAGAAAATAAATACAAGCATGCTGGTCAGGTAACAGTCTGGAACAAGATCAGGGCAAGACTAGACTGGTTAGACTCCATCCAATCATTTCACGGCCAAGCAAGACCTACGGCTTGATACTTTAACTAACTAGGGTTATCACAGTCCTAGTTACTAACAAGATGCAGCGAGATTGTTCCACAGCCACAAGCCCTGCAGACCATCCAGGTTACCCAGGTCGAAATTAGGGGTTGAATTCAGGTGGGTACATCGTCCAGGAAATGCATGTACCCTTAAGTAGCTTGAAGGGTGCAACACATGACAGTGTGCTGGAAATGTGCCCTACTCGATGGCAGGCTACAGATCCCAGGCGCGCCCAGGTAACGGGATTGCCTGTAGCTGGGAAATCTCTTCATGACTAATGTATTAATCTAGTTATTAGCCTTAGTCCATTTCAATAGGTGTTCCTGACCGTGGTACTCAGGAGTCCCTCCCTAGACATGATGCAAGACAGAACTGGATTATTTGTACAAGCACAACCACCCACGGTGTCCAGAAATATATTCTTGTCAGGTCATGTCATGTCAGGTAGCCGTCGCAACAGCTATTCAAGATATAACATGTCCGGTGATCAGGTCAAGTATACTTTGTCAGGAGTGCGCCACGGCGGGCCACTATCAGGTCATGTTAGTCATGTCAGGAGTGCACCACTACGGGTCACTGTCGTGTCATGCTCAGGTATCATTTCCAAACATATCAAGTAAATTCATGATTATCAAGTTCAGGTCAAAAGGCGTAAAGGATATAAAATGGGCGTAAAATATCTAAATATATATCAATAAACAGGGCTATAAAAGAGCCACGCTGACATAAGACCAAGTCAGCCAAGGTCATACGCTCAGGTTAGCATACGCTCAGGTAAGCATACGCTCCCAAAAGGCAGCGTATGGGGGTCACAAAGCTCTCGGGTTGAACCAGGGTGACAAGATAGGCAAGCGTACGCTCAAGCCAGCGTACGCTCAAAGCCAGCGTACGTTCAAAGCCAGCGTACGCCTTGCTCGCTTAAGCTAGCGTACCAAGGCACGCGTACGCTCAAGCTAGCGTACGCTCAAGACATGCTGCCAACAGGCAGCGTATCAAGGTGAGCGTACGCTCACTAAAGAGCAGCGTACGAAGGCACGCGTACGCTCGCTAAAGAGCAGCGTATGAAGGCTAGCGTACGCTCGCTAAAGAGCAGCGTACGACTCAGCGGCATAAGCTAAAAAGCTAGCTCACTGTTCACTGTCTTCTCCAAAATGGCAAGAACAGCAAGAACTCCAAGGGTTAAATCCAGGACTCCAAATGCTCATAACTCGGTCAAAACAAGTCCGAATCCAAGTTTCCAAAGGTCGAAATTGGGTAGAAGAAAATTTCCAACCTCATGGAACCATCAGAACTTGAAAACCAAGAAGTTAATTAGATCAAAACTTCAAAAATCCGAAGAAGACAATTTTTCCTAGATCTACAAAACATGCATCAAATGAAATTCTTCAAGTTCTAAAGTGGGTTAGATCCATGCTAGGAAGCCATCAGAACCATCAAAAGGGGTTCTTAAGTGAGAGCAAGGTGCACTTGCCTAAGGGGTTGGGGAGTTGTGGGGAGGAAGGAAGAAGAAGAAGAAGAAATAAATGAGAGTTATGGAGGAGAGAGAAGGTTGGTAGGGAAATAAATATCATAGGTGGTGGTAGGTAGGGGGTTCATGCCTTGGTTCATGATGAACCAAAGCAAACCAAGCCAAGCCGAACCAACCCAAGAATAAACCAATCAATGAAATGCTAGAATAAATCAAGCAGGAAGACATGCATACGGGTCAAATTACGTATACGTATTCCAAATACGTAATACGAGATCTGGGTATTACAAGAATGGTCAAGGACAGATATAGAAAGTGACAACTCAATCACGAGAAAAGGGTAACAAAGAGACCAATATTCTAGCAATGTCAAATATCCTATACGTGCACATAATCTAGAACAAGTAAAGCAATCAAGGATGAATCAATCACAATATGTAATCATGTGACAATATGAAAAAGAATACAATAAGGGAGAGAAATCATGTAAATACTGTATATGTTCGACAAGGTATACTTGCCTGGAGGTTGCACGGAGACAACCAACAATGTCGCCAATCAACAAGTCAGAAAGTCCAAGTCATCACAACTGTCTTCGAAAGCTGAAATAAACGTTACCAACATGTCAGAATAGTCAAATTAGCTAGGATTGCTGTCCTTAAGTCCAATTCTGGACACAGAGGCAAAACGGTAATTTTGGGCAAAAACGATGTCCGCCGTTGGACCCGCTTTGCCCCAAAAAGCGTGCCAGAGTCAATGGTCTCTAAAGTAATCAAACTACAAGTCTACGAATTTGGTTTTCCGATACGAACCCAACCGTATGTCCAAAGTTGGATTCCGGCAGGCCGTGCACAAAATCACCGTGGAGTGGGACGTGGGGCCCGCAAAACGGCGATTTTACCAACTGTTCAGAATTGGACCAAACTTGGCGTACAGGACCAGAAAAACGATACGGTTCTGTTGGCGCAAGTTTGTTTCGATCTGACGACGTGCACAAAGTAATTGGAGAATTTGCAAAGTGCACGATACGGTGAATTTCGACGGATACGCATCAAATTCGTCGCGCACACGCGACCATTTGAATTCCGCCAAAGCCCACACGACCACGAAGCGTTACGCAGCTTTCGATGCATTCGGTTCGCGACCACGTCGCCTGGTTTGGCAAGACGCACGTCGTGGGAGGATTTATGGTTTTCAAAACAGGTTTTTCTGTAACTTTACAATCCATTTACTCATTATACCGTGAACGAAAAATTAATCTATCTGAAGGGTTTTATTGTCCTATATGATGTCTAAATAATTGTTCAAACAGAATTCTAAACTGGTCATTGGTTTGACCAGAAACGGCCTCCCAACATGGGTATCTGGATCGAAATACTGTCCTGTTTTGGACAGTTTTATGTTCGACTTTGCGTCGATTTATCGGACAACGTAAAGCATATAAATTCGATCTACTTGAAAGGGATTACTCTTGTATAAGTTGGAAACATACCCGAGAAAACGGTTCGCAAAACCATGGAGTGATCATCGAAATCCAACACCGTGAAGTCGGCCTAGTCATGGCCGACTACTGCTACTGCTATGGTTGCTGTCAGTCGTGGCGCGCGCGCGCGCATGGCCTCCGGCCTGGTGCCGCGGCGCACGGCAGCGGGGTGGTTCGCCCAGGCTGTGCGGTCGTGCGGCCAGGGTCGTTAGGGTTTGGGAGTTTTTTCCGCTGCTCTCTCTAATTACGTGCTGTTATATGCCAACTGAACCTGAGCAGAGGGGAGAGCTCGGGCTGTTGAGCCCGAGCCGAGTTCTCAGGCCGAGGGGAATAAGGGGCTGGGCCTATGGGCTTTTTATTAGTATTGGGTTTTTTTCTTTTTCTTTTTCTTTTTCTTTTAATTACAAATAACATATATGTATATGTATATATATACGTATTCATATATATGTTTACACATATACGCACATTTATATAATCTATTTATATATACATTAAATACACACATATATTATATTTATATATATACACGTTTATACACACATAAAATACTTATATACCTATGTATACCTGCACTCATATACAATATTTATATATATATGCACTCATACACATTAATATATATTTATATATACATACAAATATATATGATATAATATAAGATATTTATATATATATATACATACAAATATACACGTACATCGTATATATTTATATACACATATACATTATATTTATTTGACAATAAAATAATGTAACCAATAAAATAATAATATTAAATAACAATCATAATAAATAATAATAATAATAATAATAATAATAATAATAATAATAATAATAATAATAATAATAATAATAATAAAATTCCATAAATTAATAATGGTGTATATAAACCATTATGTTCAGTCTAAAAACCCCAAAATATATATGAGGACCTATTTTATACAAAAGTTACGGTATCACCAATAATAATATTTATAATATTTAAATACGAATACTTAGAAATATTCCTCAGTTTATTAAAATGGAATACAACACAATCTTACAAAATATGTCAACACGAATGTCATTGGACGTCTCGCATGACTACATGGGCTTGGGCTCAGTTCGGGTCCAGTTTCGGGCTTGGTTCGGTACAACCGGGTCGCTACGAAGTCAATAAATTTTAATAATAAATAATTAACTATTTATAATGGCCATGCTATAACTTGGCCTGGTTTTCCTAGTTAGGACACCCTTATGGTTCGGCCTTCCTTGGCATGGCTAATACACTAGTCTAGGCACGCCATGCACTATCAGTGCCACGATTTCTAGTCACATTGTACTCCAAATTTAATCAGGGTTAAAAATCATCTACCGTAATAATTAACTAAATAATCATTATAAAATTGTAAAATCCCCATTAAATCAAATAAATAAAATAAAATAAAAAAATATTTCAAAATTTTCGAGAAGGGGAGCTACACTACGGAGCCGTACGAGGAGCGAGCTTCGTCGACAACCAACGAACACCTTTTTCGTTTCTCGGTAAGAACAACTCTAAACTACATTGGTATAGTTTAAATCCAAGAATGCCAACACCAAATCAATCTTGATCAATGGTCATTGACTGGCCCTGGGATCCACTGACAGACCTAGTTTGAGCCTTTCCCCTTGCATGTTATATATATAATATAATATAATATATATATATATATATATATAATATATAATATATATATAATATATATATATATATAATATATATATATTATTTTATATATATATATATATTATATATATCTATATATATATATAAAATAATATATATATATATATATATATAATATATATGATTTTATATATATATATATAATATATATATATATATATATATAGATATATATATATTATATATATATATATATATATTTTATTATATAGATAATATATATATAATAATATAGATATATATATAGATATATATATATATCTAATTATATATATATATATATATATGATATATATAATATATATATATATAAAAATATTATCTATATATATTAGATATATATATATATATATATATATATATATATATATATATATATATATAATAGATATATATATTATATATATATATAATGTCTAAATGAAATATAAATGTTTGGTTCTGTTTCTAACACAGAACCAAATTTGACCTATTGGTCAGAGCAACTATGTTAAGACCCTGTATAGAAATCCTGAGTTTGAGCCCTGGCTTGTTTTTGTATATATATATATATATATAGATATATGTGTGTGTGTGTGTGTGTGTGTGTGTGTGTGTGTGTGTATACTATTAATAATACAAAAATTGTATTATTTTATCATATGTTTTGTATTTTGTATATTTTATCAATACTTTTATACTGTGTAAAATTTATGTAAAATGCTAATAAATAGTAATCTTAATTGTAGTATTCATTTATGATTTTTACAGAATTATTTATTCATTAAATATATTATTTAGTAATTAAAAACAAAAATTATAAAATTGTGAAAAATGTGTATTCTAATTTTTATGCATGATTAATAATGTTAATAAATATTGGAAAAATAATGGTTATTAGTGTTTTAATATGTAGTATTTATTTATAATTTTTTTAAAAATAAATATATATTTTATGTATATTTATTTTTTAATAAATATTAAACAGTGCTGTAAAATAAAATAAAATAGAAAATTTACTGTACAATAAAAAATTTAATATAAATTACTAATAACGATAAAAGTTTGGGAAATTTATGTAAACGATAAGATCCGACAGGCGGACTGTCGGAATTTGGAGTGATGCCCAAATTTCGACAGACGGTCTGTCGAAATTTGGACATCACCCCAAATTCCGATAGTTGGTCTGTCGGAAATCCCCCCGGTTCACTTCGGTTCAGCCCCCCGTTCACTTCGGTTCAACCCCCCCCGTCCACTTCGGTTCAACCCCCCCCCCCTTTCACTTCGGATTGAATATTCAATAGGTTGGTGGGGTGGTTAGTAGGTGGGGAGTAAAGTGTTGGTGGGTTGGTGGGGAGTAGTGTTGTTGCTGTGAGTGAAGCCGAGAAGAAGAAGAAGAAGAAGAAAAGAAGAAGAGGAGGAGGAAGGAGAAGGAGAAGAACTTGGAAGAAGAGTGGTTAGTTTTTTTTTTCTTTCTTATTTTGTATCCTAATGTTCATCTTTGTATCCTAAACAGTAATGTTGATATTTCTCATATTTTTCTAGGACATATTTCTCATATTCTAACACAAATATTTTTTTTAATTTTATTTATTACATGTAATGTTCATCCTTGTATCCTAACACTATTTTGAACCACTATCAAAATCCTACGAGCATAAACACTAATGTTCATTTATAGGTATCATTTTCTATAAAATTGTAGGTATTTTAATTATTTCTAAAAATAACAACCACTATCATTTATAGGTATCATTTAATCATTTTCTATAAAATTGTGTGTCATTTTATATCAACCACTAATAACAACCACTAATGTTCATTGATATATTAGTGTTCTAGCTCTAATATTCATTGATATTTACAATTAGTGTTCATATTTATGTAAAATCAATGAAAATTAGTGTTAGGATACAAGGATGTAAACACTAATTGTGTGTCATAAACACTAATGTTATTTTTAGAAATAATCAATGATACCTACAATTTTATAGAAAATAACAACCACTAATGTTCATTGAAAGTGTATATTACATAAACACTAATATTTATCCTTGTATCCTAACACTAATTTCGAACCTAACTTAAACCCCAACCCTAACTTAAACCCCAAATTAATCCTACCATTGACCTTTATCCTAATCGTATTCAAAATCCTAGTAATAATCTTAATCCTAAGCTAATGTAAACCTTAATCATGATCCTAATGTAGATCTTATTCATGAGTATTTAAATATGCATTTTGACAACCATCTTTTTACAGATGGATACCCAAAACGATGGTCATATACCAGGGGGGCCAACTACAGAATTGATTAAGCAGCAACGCGAGTCGCACATATGTAGTTTAATATTTACTGGAGAGGTATATTTACTTTTATTTGTGTTAGTGAATAAAATTTACATTTTATATGTTTTGTAATAACATAGTTGTATGTTTTATATATAGCTATGTGATTATAAAAAGGAAGTGCAGTGTCAAGAACATAATACATGGCACTATGAGGGCCAACTTGGTTTCTGGAAATTGACTAGTGACCAAGAAGCTTTATTGCAGGTATTTGGTTTTCAGTACTTTGATCAAATACGTTTTCTACGTCACGATAGAGACTTGATTCTCAGTCTAGTAGAGCGTTGGTGGCCCGGACGAAATACGTTCCAGCTACCTTTCGGAGAAATGACTATTGTGCTTAAAGATGTTGCAAATATTTTAGGTCTACCTATCACAGGTGAACCTATAATATTTGATGAGTCATTTTCCGCTGAGACAACAATCATGGAGTACCTAGGTTTGGAGGCACCAAAATTGAAAGGCAAAGGCCTAGTGTCCTATTCATGGCTTCGTCAGAATTTTATGCACGTAGATCGTATCGGTGACGAAGAAATCTCAGTTGATGAGGAACGGGTAAGTAGCACGTATATGGTTAATATTTATGA
This sequence comes from Iris pallida, assembly GCA_029216955.1. Taxonomy (NCBI): domain Eukaryota; kingdom Viridiplantae; phylum Streptophyta; class Magnoliopsida; order Asparagales; family Iridaceae; genus Iris; species Iris pallida. The sequence goes on along the minus strand of JANAVB010006599.1, from coordinate 32,200,024 downwards.
CGAAGAAATCTCGATTTAATTTAGCTAGTAATTTTTTTTATATTCTATTCAGGTCATTGCATGCACCAGAGCCTATCTACTAGGCCTAATTAATGCATTTTTGTTTTCCGACGCATTGGATATGGTAAATTTACGGTTTCTGTTATTTCTGAAAGATTTGACTGAACCGACGAGTCATGCTTGGGGAGCGTCAATACTGGCATATATCTACACAGTGCTATGTCAGATTTTGTGCAGTTTCAGTCAAAGGACAAATTGATGAAAAATCTAAATGGATGCGCTGCATTGATTCAGGTACGAAAATTGTTTGAATTTGGCATACATTTACAATTTGTACACTTATATTATATATTTTTTAGGTTTGGTCCTACGAGCATTTTTCTATCGGTAGGCCACTTTCTCGTATCAGTAGCGACACACATGTATTTTCGGTCGCTTTACGGTGGACTACTGATGCGGTCGATCCCACACACTGTGTTTACTCGGTTGCCCAAATATATCGGGGTCAATTTAATTCACTCAAGATTTCAGAGGTAAATAAAAGTCACCATTCTACGTCATATGAATGTATTTTCTGTTTTATTAACTTATAATTATTTGCCCAAAACAGGTTCAAATGGTGCATTACTGTATTAATCCTTATCTTTCTGAGATAGAACGAACAACATATGAATTAAGTCTCCATAGGTTTTACATAATATACCATGGAGACATAATGTATCATCCAGCTGATCGGGTTATGCGACAATTCGGTATGAAACAACATATACCCGAAGACCCGCCTCACTACAATCGTAGTAGAGGAAGTGCAACCGCAAGAGCCCGCAAATTAATTCATGCTTGGAATTCCAGACTAGAGACGCATAACATCTCACATTTGTCTCAGAACATAGCTACTATGGAGGACTGTAAGTTATTTTAAAGTTAATATTTTATCCATATTTGTCTCATAACATCTCACATTTTTTGTATATGCAACAGTATACAGGGATTTTGCATATAGATCTTGGTGGGGATCTCCAGTTATATGCAACAGACGCTACATATATCAGGAGCCTTGATTCGAGCATAGAGCTATAGATGATTATAGTCTGCGTGGATTTTATGATCATATAATAAGAACTGATGTAAGTATTTTTTTCTTTTACAATATTTTAGCTTACAATGTATTACCTTACATAAGAACTAACTTAAATAATGTGTATTATTTCAGGTTCCAGCTTTGGAGCAAGCATGTGATAACCCAGATCCTGAAGTGTTGAGAACAACAGTAAGAAACTTTGTGAATTGGGTGGAAGCGAATCCGGAGCCTCCGAACCCTCCGCTACATATTCCGCCAGATTATCCTGTAGGCATTATTAGCCAACGTCAACCACTTCCCCGCAGGGTTAGGCACCATGTCACCCAGCCGTTCCCCGATAGTCCGCCTCAGCAAGCTGACGAGATCCTGCATCAGCAATCTGGCGAGATCCCGCCTCAACAAGCTGACGATGAGTGGGCTAGCCAGGGTTCTTCCCAGTTGGCTGGCCAGGAGACTTCGCAGTGGGCTGGCCAGGGTTTTTTCCAGTGGGCTGGCCAGGGTTCTTTCCAGTGGGCTGGCCAGGGTTCTTCCCAGTTAGCTGGCCAGGAGACTTCGCAGTGGGCTGGCCAGGGTTTTTTCGCAGTGGGCTGGCCAGGAGACTTCCCAGTGGGCTGGCCAGGAGACTTCGCAGTGGCCCGGAGTGGAGACTTCGCAGTGGGCTGGCCAGAGTTCTTCCCAGGGGGTTGGCCAGGAGACTTCCCAGGGGATTTTGCAGTGGCCCGGAGTGACAGATTGGTTCCAAAGCTATGGTTTGGATGGAAGTTATTATACACAGATACTAACGACTCCATCATCACCAGCACCCACACAAGAAGAAGGTGGTGATGCGTCTCAGGAGAATACAATGTGAAGGAGAGCCCGACTCAATTTCAGAGAATTTGATCGTCCAGACTATTGGAAATTAGACAGACAAGGAAGATAGATGAATGTTTTGTTTTCATTTATATAAAAGTTTGACAAACTATTACAGTTACTTCACATGATGTTTCCTATTCATTCTCTTGGTTGATTTGTACAACTCCTTCTATTGTGTCCTAGACCATTGCAATTACTGCATCGGAGATCTCTGGAAGATTGATCCTTCGCCATAATACGGTTCTTCTTTGGTCTTCCGACTTTGCGTCGTACATCTGGTACTCCAATGTCGCATCTAACCAATGCACTTTGAATGTTGTAAGGGACTGGAATTGGCTCCAAGTGCGGCTCGTAGATACTTTTTAATGCTTTCTTTGAAAATATAGCTGGATAATAATGCTCAATCCTGATATTGCAACAATTACAAGCATAACATGCATGTACACATGGAAGAAAAGTATGATACCACTTTAAACATGAACAATAGTTTTCATTTAAACGAACAACATATGTTCTATTTGTTTGACGATCTAATATCTCAAACAAATGACCCACTATACGTAACATTTCCACCTGATGGTTTTCTTTTGTGATACGAGCCATCGTTTTTAACATCTTCGGACAAAAATCAGCTTGTTGTCTGTTTTTGTCCTGAAGTGTTATAATCTTGGCTCGAATACCATCAAGTAGTGTCTTTATTGGTTTATCACGAAGATTTTTAATCCAGTTATTGAAAGATTCAGCAAGATTTGACGTGTTAATATCTAGTCCTGGACAAGGAGAATACGCTGTAATCTAGTGTGAGAAAACACGATTTTCATCATTTACTCCAACGAGCCAATTGTAAACATCAACATTTTCAGCTTTAATCATCTCCAAGCAATTATTTGCATCTGTTTCATTATAACATCTTGCAAGATAGTCCAAGCTACGTTGAAAATGCTTTGATCTACATACTGATTTCAAATTTGCTTTAAAATGTTGAATACAAAAAAAAATGAGGCGATTCCGGAAAAATAGCACGCATGGCATTTATCAATCCTTTCTGTTTATCCGATATAAAAGAAATTGTATTTCAGGCATCAAAAAATCTTTCAAAAGATATTCTTAAATCGTTTAAAAACTAAGTCCAAGAATCAGTGTTTTCACTCTCGCCAACAGCATATGCAATTGGATATAGTTGATAGTTAGGATCATGAGCACAAGCAATAAATAAAATACTTCTATAATTAGAGGAAAAAAAGTAGCATCAATACTAATCACAGGTAAACATTCCCTTAGAAATCCATCAATGCATGTCTTGAAACAAATAAAAATTCTTTCAAAACTATTATTTTCTGTAATCTTCATAAAACATTGGCTACCTGGATTTGTCTCAATAATTTTAAGACCATACTCTTCGAGACTACTATATGCAGCAATATAACTACCATTTATTTTGGATAGAAAGTTCTCTAGCTTTCCAAGCCTTACAGTATTTAATATATATTCGATGTTCCCTAAATATATCTTTTACAACATGATATGGACTATACGACTGATTATCTCAAATTTTTTCAATAATCTAATTTTTAACCCATACAGTGGTACCTAATTGATGAGAACCAGTTGTAAGTCCACCTAAACAAGAATGAATATTTTCTAGAGTTGCAATAGAAAATCTTTCGCCTCCACCTATGGCTTTAGCGTATACCCTCCAATGACAATTTGAACTATTACATTTATATATAATTCCAGTAGCATTATTTAAAGTAGCTGAACAAGTAAAATTACGTCTAATTGCTATATCACTAATAAAACTTCTAAATTTAGAATGATTCTCAAATTGTTTTCCAATAAATAATTCAGGAGTGCTAAGGCTATCAATAGAATCATCAAATTCAACATCTAAATTTTTAATTAGATCATCACTATTTTTATCATCGTTATTAACATCATTTACTATATGTTCTTCTTCAGTAAATGGAATAAATTGATGAGAAGAACTAGGACCAACGCTAAAAGTTATATTACAAGCAGGTATATTACTTACATTTTTAGATGGGGGCAGAGTGACATAGATATTAATATACGATGATTGTGCATTCACTTGAAGAACAAATTTACATGCTTCTTCACTATCTACATTTATACAATTAGATACGAAAGTATGTACTAATATAAATTCGTAGTCGATAGAATATTGATCAATAATTAGATTATGTAAACTAAGAAACGAAATATTTCGATCAGCTAAAAAAACTTGGGTTAAACCCCTTGATACGCTAACCCATTTAGTACACCTCCAAGCGAGCATAGTATTGTTAGATTTTCATCCATGTTGACAACAAGATGAACTTTCTGTAGGAAGAGAGGAGCTTCAGCTTTCAACGAAATAGACTTGACAAACTTCTTACTGAATGAGAGATGTTGTGAAGTGAATGAGAGAGATGTTGTGAAGTGAATGAGAGAGATGTTGTGAAGTGGTTTGATACTTATAGATGGTTGTGGTTTAATATAGCCGTTGGAATTAGAACGTTACAATTGTTGTCACGCCCCGCTCCCGTAGGAGCGATCATCCTCGCTAAGGCGTGATGCCGCACGAGCCTAGATTTCGCTCGTACAAGACGGGTTCCATAACGGCCGATTTCAGCGGCTGCGACGGGGTCGTCGCACAGAAGTCCCGTGCAGAGACATTGAATAATAACAGCGGAATTTAGAACAAACACAAGTTATTCAAAAGAAGCTCTTTATTGATATTGAAACAAAGGTTACAATGGGGCGCAAGGCCAAGATTACAAGTCTCTCAAGCTCACTCAAGCTCATATTTCAAGTCACTCAGCTCTCTCTCATCTCTCAAATACAAGTCTTGAGCCGGCAGAAGCTTCGGAAGGCGACGTCCATACATTATGTCCCGTATAAGTCTTTACTCCATGCGTCCGTACGCTTCGAATCGCCAAGGAACTCCGTGCCTCGACGCATCCAAGCGAGCTCCGCGCCACGAGCTTCTACCTGTGCCTGCACATGTAAACTATGTGGGTGTCAGTACTCAACTGTACTGGTGGAATGAGCTCCTCGCCCACCCATACAAAACTACCATGTTTGATTTACTTTTGTGCAACATAGTCCCCTTTATGATTGTCTTTCTACTCTTGCCTTAGGATCAATTTTTGGATAGACGCCTTGGCCTATTCTGTGCCTCTAGACCATCTCGTGCTTGCAACAATAATGTCGACTCAAACAACGTTAACCTATCAAGTCATGCTTGCCTTTCGGCCAAAATCAGAGACACAACTACGCACATAAGGCTCCATTCCCGTGTGACTGTGCTATAAATCCTTTGTGCCGTGCCTCATAACTATGTGCGACTCAACCATATCGCCGCCTCGCGGCCCTTTGATACTAAATCATCAACTGACCCAAATCGAGACTTGTGGATAAGTATCACTCGACCGATTTTGCCTTGCGGCATTCCCGACTTAAACTCAGGACAACTAAATCATAACTATGCAACTTATATACCGATAACATAAAACTCGACGCCATATTTCGTGCCGAAGCACGACGCCAACGTTGAAACCAAATCTTAGGCCCAACATTGTGCTCTAACTATACACACATATTCAACTCAACTCAATCCAAAGGCACACATGCGGGTTTGTCGCCATGCCGACTCATCTATATGAATTTGGTCACTGACTCCCAGAGCCATCGTGGACTCCTTTAGCTTGTTAGGCGGCCGCCCTTGCAGCGCGAGTAGCTAGCTCCGCTGCAAGACTCTGCACTAACTTGTGCGATCATCCAGCACGTGCTAATGCTGCTTCTCAAGAACCGGTCCCCTTCCATTGGGCTACCGTTCGAGGAAACTCTACCTTGTCGACAAGTTGTCCATGACCATGCAAGATTCGACTCAACTGACGCCTCACACAGTCATTCCACCTCTAGTGTTATCATCTCTTTCAGGGCCAAATTCAATACTTCTCACATCTGAGATCTTGCCTCGACGACCCGTAGTCGCGAGCATTCTTCTTTCTTGCCCTATCTTTTTACTCAACTCAAGAACAACTATTCGCAACACTTTCCAAACTCAATGAATCAACCGTGGCCCGTGCCTAAAAACACTAAGTCCATGACATCGTGCTTTAAACCAACTTGAACTCTACAAGACGCCACCGCCCAAGACATACTCTATATGATGGACTTGAAACCGTAAGACTAAGTTGTCATACCCAGCCGTAGAACTTGTAGGACCGTGCTTGGAATGACTTAGGTCGACCACTATCACTTTGCCTAACTTAATCAAGCCTACAACTTAACCCAAGGGACGAGCAAAGACTATGCCAAGCCTTGCATTACGAAAATGTGCATGCTTTATCGAGCATTTACGCGGGCGACGCCTATGACTTAGGCGAGTTCATAGTTTTGTGTCAAAGACCAACTCTCCTTTTCCCAAGCCACGGGACGAAGGACCCAGTGTCATTTTCAAAGCACGCCGTGCACCAACTCTAAGCTGACCGTTGGAACTTTTCATATTCTAACTCAATTCAACCCGTCGGGATTATTCCCTTTAGCTATGTGGATTCGTCACTTTTATTATCAAGCCTACTTGTGCAAGTTGAAAATATGCGATTTATTATGTGAAGGCTAAGATAAGGCAAGTTCACCGAAACTACCAGACCTGAGCGAACGGTCGCCTCGATCGAGCGATGTCTTCGAGCAGCCGTTGCAAGGCTAAGTCCGAACGCCGTTGGCGTTTCGATTCCTCCAATTGACTGAGCGGAACGGGGCACTACATCATACACCACTCAAAAAAAGTTTCATCCTCGAAACTAACTGAGTACTTACTTATTGACTTATCACTTTACTCAACATTCAAGAACTCTCGCACACACTACGCCTATGCGTTTCCTAAATCCGAGCCACGCTCGTGCTACCAAAATCTTTTCTTCAAAACTCTCGATCTCAAAATCCTCGATACTTTCCCGTTCCTCAAGTCTCATTTTGATTCAACGTATCACTTAGTTGGATCGTGCACATATTCCAGGCGTCCCCAAAATACATGTATTTCAGCCAAGCCTCGTGATAGAGAATTTGCCATCACCACTCGAGTCAGATCGTACACATATTCGGGCGTCCCTGATATACGTGCATGTCAGTCGAGCCTCATGAGTGGTGCCCCTACAATTCCTATCGCTCCGCACCGGAACGTCTACCTAACCGCTAGGCTATGTCTTTCCGTCAGTACTGGAATCATAGTTCCCAAACAATGATATCAACAGTGACCCCATCCTAAGGTCAAACCAAGTTGATAGTACAAGATTTTTTACCCAAGCTCGCATCACTCCGATTTCTAAACTTCGAGCATAGATTGCCTACACACATCCCAACATTTCGTCGCACGGGATCCGAGTCATTCAGCAAAGCCATCCTACGACAACTTACGTTCAACCAATTCCACGACATCTCAATATCGCTCGTTCATCAAGCCATTTTGCATAGTCTATCTTTCGAACATGTTCGACATAATCTGCCTATCAATCTTTTTCAAGTCAAACATTTTATACTTCCTAAGTCATTCATCCCAATTCACGTAATTCGATCATAAGGTCGTCTAGCTTAACAATACGTTGCACCCCGATCTCACGCGAGTCAAATTATCCACGGTGGGCATGAATCACCATGCACGCTCCCGCGGGATAATTATCCTCATCGGGACGTAAATCTTGTTTTGCGTCTAGACTAATTCATTTTCGATACGTGGATTGGACCTACTCAGTCCTCAAGTTTATTTCATTCATCAATCGCAAGTCCTAACATCTTCATATTTTTCTTCGCATCAAACCGACAAGTTGAGACAATCAACATTGTCGCGTCCCGATTTTCCGAGTTCGATCATTCCCGCGACATGAATTACCATGTCAACGCTCACGCGGAACGATCGCCCCAAATCCGACGCGACGCATGTGCGAGGCTGAAGTTGCGCTCGTACAAGACAAGAATATCGACGATGTGGTTGTCCGCGTAACCATCAAGACACTTCCATTTTTCCTCTAACATTCATCTCAATCAATATCCTACGTATAGCATCCAACCGAATAATAACACTTGCACGATCGTCATCCGCTGAGTCAAAGTACCCCCGAGTTATTGCATATCGATCTTTGATACGCCTCAATACCATCGACGATATGCGTAACCTGACGATCTTCCTTTGCAACCAATTTCGAGTCGTACGAAGGATGCTATCGTCCGACTGGATAATCTCCTCGACATTCAAAATTAATTTCGATCATTATCGCTCGACTCATTCACAACATCAATTTCCTCAATCAATCGATTGACATCCCTGAAGCTATCGCATACACCACTCAGGGATGAAGTCATTCAACAAATCCTCAAAACTATCATTCGAATCAAAATCGACTTCTTCGAATCCCGTTCGAACCATTCCTTAAATTTCCAAGCACGCTCACCTATATCGCACCGACGTTATCGTCGCTCGATAGCACCCCTTGTAATGCCTGTGGTTCGTATTACGTATTTCTGGAATACGTGTACGTATTTATCCTTGTATTGCATGATTTCCTTGCTTAATTTCCTCCCTGGGCTGGTTTATTCTCGGTTTGGGTCGGCTTGGTTCGGTTTGGGATTGCTCTTGGTTCATCATGAACTAAGGGATGAACCCCCTACCTACCACCACCACTACCATTTATTAACCCTTCTCCTTCTCTCTCTTTATTTTATCATCTTCTCCACCATTACTCCCTTCACCTACCCGAGAGAGGGAGAGAGAGGTCTAGGCAAGTACAACTTGCTTCCACAAGAGAGCCCATTTTTATTGTTCCATTAGCTTCTCATGTTTCTAAGACACATTAGAACTTGTCATTTTCCATTTTGAGGCTTTAATTTTTATAGATCTAGAAATTAGTTATTTTCAGATTTTGGTGGTTTTGATTTATCAAACTTCTTTGTTTTCAAATTTTGATGGTTCCATGTTGTAAAAAATTTTATTCTACCCAATTTTGACCTTTGAAAAGTTGGATTTGGACTTATTTTGACCAAGTTATGGACTTTTGAAGCTTTGGGTTCAAACCAGGGAGTTCTTGGTGATTTGGAGAAGACAGTGAGCAGTGTGCGCGAGCTTTTTAGCTTGCGCCACTGAGCTGCGCGCACTTTTTAGCGCAGCGCAGTCTGCCTCATACGCGGCCTTTTGGAGGCGTATGTCTTGCATACGCTGCCTTGATGAGGAGTCGTATGGACCTCATACGCTGCCTTGGCAAGGAGTCGTATGGACCTCATATGCTGCCTTGATGAGGAGTCATATGGACCTCATACGCTTCCTTGATGAGGAGTCGTATGGACCTCATACGCTGCCATGATGAGGAGTCATATGGAGTACATACGCTGCCTTTTGGAAGCGTATGACCTGAGCGTAGCCTGACCTGAGCGTAGCCTGACCTGAGCGTAGCCTGACTTGAGCGTAGCCTGACCTGAGCGTAGCCTGACCTGAGCGTAGCCTGACTTGAGCGTAGCCTGACCTGAGCGTAGCCTGACCTGAGCATAACCTGACTTGAACGTAGCCTGACCTGAGCGTAGCCTGACCTGAGCGTAGCCTGACCTGAGCGTAGCCTGACCTGAGCGTAGCCTGACTTGAGCGCAGCCTGACTTGAGCGCAGTCTGACTCAGGCGCAACCTGATGTTTAGGCGCAACTGGACCTGACCCTACTTACCCTGGATCTTCTGTAGCCCTGTATATTGATATTTTATTAGATATTTAACGTCCATTTTATATCCTTACGCCTTTTGTCTTGAACTTGATAATCACGAATTTACTTGATATGTTTGGAATTGATAATTGAGCATGACGTGATAGTGACCTGTAGTGGTGCACTCCTGACATAATAACCTGACATGACCTGATAGTGGCCCGTTGTGGCACACTCCTGACAAGTACATTTGGCATGATAACCTGACATGATTATCTCGAATAGCTGTTGCGACGGCTACCTGATATGACATGACCTGTATAATTAATCTGGACACCGTGGGCGATTGTGTTTGTATAAATAAACTAGTCCTGTCTTGCATCATGTCTAGGACAGGGACTCCTGAGTACCACGGTCAGGAGTACCTACTAAAATGGACTAAGGCTAATAACTAGATTAATACATTAGTCATGACGAGATTTCCCAGCTACAGGCAATCCCGTTACCTGGGCACGCCTTGGGATCTGTAGCCTGCCGTCGAGTAGGGCACATTTCCAGCACATTGTCATGTGTTGCACCCTTCAAGCTACCTAAGGGTACATTCGTTTCCTGGACGATGTACCCACCTGAATTCAACTCTAATCTTTTAACCCGGGTAACCTGGATGGTCTGCAGGGCTTGTGGCTGTGGAATAATCTCACTGCATCTTGTTAGTAATTAGGCTTGTGACAACCCTAGTTAGTTAAAGTATCAAGCCGTAATTCTTGCTTGGCCGTGAAGTGATTGGATGGAGTCTAACCAGTCTAGTCATGCCCTGATCCTGTTCCAGATTATTGAATGACCAGAATGCTTGTATTTATTTTACCGATAAATGGCGAGAATTCCAAGTTCTGTTCAGACGAAGGGTTACAACCCCGGTCCTTGTTTGGTTTACGGGTTGTAACCTGGTTATCTGAATGGTTCCATGGTTATCTCGTCGTATATCATCCTGGTGTATTTTCTTTATTTTCAGTTCTTACTTTTATTTATACTCTTGTGCTGATTGCTGGTTTTGGTTCTTAAGTGAAGCCTCCTTTGTGGTACTTGCTCTTTCTGGGGTCTGACCCAGCTGGTTTTGTGTGGCCAGATTTCGGAGCAGCTCCAGGGGATCTACCGACCTTCCTGCCAGATGGTGAACACTAGAAGGAATCTCGGCAACGAGTGGGTTATTTTTGGCTCTTCCACTCTATTGTAAAAATATTCTTTTGAGGCGTTTAGCCGACGAGCACCTGTTTAGCTCGATTGCACTTACTTACTGTCTGCCTACGGGCTGTAACATGATTAACAGATCCTAGGGTTGATCATGTATGACTAAACTCTTGCTAGTCCTGACATTTTGTAACGACTAGCTTCATGATCAACTGAATATGTAATGTTTGGGACGCCTTACTATTGTATATTTAATGATCATACATCTTGTGACTTTTACTTACTTGCTTGTGATTGAGACACTAGGCTTGTTCATGACCTTAAGAGACTGTTGGCTTGTAGATAAACCCGCATGTATCTAGACAGCCGTGACCGTATAGCGAGATGGTTTCCATTTCATATACGTAGCTGGCTATGTCTGCCCCCGCTCTCCAGTATTCTGGTTCTGGGGCGTGACACCCCTATCGATAGTCATCTCACTTTACTCAATCGAGTTCTGTATCCTCCCTTCCCGAAAGTTTTTCGAAATATTTTTATTTAATTAAAATGGTGATTTTTAGATTTTTATGAATAATTATTTTAATTAATTATTACGGTAGATGACTTTAGCCATGGTTGAGTTTTGAAGTATCAGACAACTAGGAATCATGGCACGGATAGTGCAGTGGCGTGCTTTGACTAGTGTATTAGCCCTGGTAGGAAAGGCTGAGGCATAGGGATGTCCTATCAAGGAAAACCAGGCCAAGTGGTAACATGATCCTATAAATAATCTAATTATTTAGTTATTATTTATTGACTTGTAGGAGACCAGATTATACCAATTTAGTTCAGACGGGACCCGAACCAAATCCAAGCTCATGTAGTCGAGTAGTGAGTCCAGAGACATTCATATAGATGTATATATCAACTATTATTATATTGGTATTTATGTTTGGGCCAGAGAGTATATTGTTGTTATACTGCTTAAATATATTAAATATGACTATTTCAAATTAAAAGATATTTTACTTAGAAAATGGATGAACATTCTTCAAGTGATGTATTTCTAGATCTCCAGGATTTGGTACCATATAAATATATATATTTGTGTAATCCTATTATGCCAATATTCTGTTCTATTTATATACACCAATAAGTTTTGTATATATATATATATATATATATATATATATATATATATATATATATATATATATATATATATATATATATATATAATATTTAATAGGAGATAAATACTCATGTTGCTATAATAGATTATACTTTAGAGTATTTAATAAATATTTGTTACATAGTATATATATATATATATATATATATATATATATATATATATATATATATATATATATATATAAAGATTCTAGCATAATTTAATTGTTCATTTCATGTATGGTAACTTTCCTACAAAACTTGGTGCCTTATTTTAGAAATAGTTAGATTAATATTGATATATTATTATAGGTAAAATATATATATTAATATTGACATGTTATATATATATATTAATATTGGTATATTGATATAGGAGATATATATATATTAATATTGATATATTATATATATTAGTATTGAGATAGGTAAATATATATATTAATATTGATAGGATATATATATATATATATATATATATATATATATATATATATATATATATATATATTAATATTGGTAAATGTATATATATATATATAATGATAATATAAAAGAAAAGAAAAAAAAGGGGGAAATAAGAACACATGTAGCCAGGCCGGCCCACATGGCAGTGGAACCAGCCGCAATGAACTAATAAACAGGCCAGAGGCCCACATGTTCAACCCCCCCAAGACCCGAGAGTCCCCCTACAACCAACCGAGCGCTGGGTTCGTATATATAAGGCGATATATATGCGTGGAGAGGAAGGGAGTTTTGCTCGAAACCCTAATTTCCCAGCCGACCCCAGGCCTCGGCGCGCCGCCCAGGCGGCTGAGCAGCGCCGGCCGACCACCGCCACCACGCCGGAGCGCGCGCGCGGGCCGCTCGGACAGCAGAGAACCAACCACAACAGCAGCAGTGGGCAAAAGGTCCAACTTCGCGTTGCGTTTTCTCCACCATCGTTCGACGAATTCCCGAACCAATTGCTCTGGTACGATATGGATATAACCCTTTTAAATTCCTGCTAAATAGTTTAAATTCTAACGACCCAAAAATTGAGAGAAATCGAGTTGAAAATCACCGAAAATCTGTTAAAAACAGGACAATAAAACAGTCCAAGGACTCTAGTTCACGGACAGTTTTCTCCCAATCCATGCACGATTTTGAGATTCTATTTGAAGACAGTTTTAGACAACCTATACGAGTTCGAAACCTATCTTTTACTTTTATTTTTCATCAATTAAATCCCTGTTAAAACCGTTTCAAAGTTTGACAAAAACCTGTTTTGAATAATAGAAAAATTCAATGAAATCCATCCACACGACGTGCGTCCCGCCATTCCGGGCGACGTGGTCACGCACCGTAAGCATCGAAAGGTGCGTAACGGCTTCGTGGTCGTGTGGGCTTTGACAGAATTCAAATTGGTCGCGTGTGCGCGACGAATTTGATGCGTATCCGTCAAAATTCACCGTATCGGCCCCTGTGCAAATTTCTCAATTACTTTGTGCACGCTCGTTAGATCGAGACAAAACTTGCGCCAACATGACCGTATTGTTTTTCTGGTCCTGTATGCCAAGTTTGGTCCAATTCTGAGACAGTTGAATCGTACGTCGTTTTGTGGGCCCCACGGTCCCACTCAACGGACGATTTTGTGCACGGTCCGCCGAAGTCCAACTTTGGACATACGGTTGAGTTCGTATCGGAAAACTGGATCCGTAGACATGTAGTTTGATGACTTTAGAGACCGATGACTCTGGCATGCTTTTCGGTGCAAAGCAGGTCCAACGGCGGACACCATTTTGTCCCGAAATTACCGTTTTGCCCCTGTGTCCAGAATTAGACTTAAGGACAGGCGATCCTAACTATTTTGACTATTCTAAGAACATTGGTAATATTTATTTCAGCTTTCGGGGACTGTTGTACGGGTTTTGACTATTGTGGCACATTGAGTGGTTCAGATTGTCGGTTTCACCAGCAGAGGACCACAGGCGAGTACAGTTTATTGTCTGCATTTCGATATTGATCTTTACTATATTTTATTGATTAGTCATTGGTTATGTGATTTTTATACTCTATTATAAATTGTTGAGTCAGGAATGAGAAGTACCAAGGATGTGTGATCCGACCGTAGACCGTGTTTATTTTCATGCAGTAGACCTTGTAGACCGTATTTATTTTCATGCAGTAGACCTTGTAGACCGTGTTTATTTTCATGCAGTAGACCTTGTAGACCGTGTTTATTTTCATACAGTAGACCTTGTAGACCGTGTTTATTTTCTGCAAGTAGACATTGTAGACAGTGCTTATTTTTCTGCAAAGTAGACATCGTAGACCGTGCTTATTTTCTGCAAGTAGACATTGTAGACAGTGCTTATTTTCTTGCAAGTAGACCTCGTAGACCGTGCGGTGTAGTGCCCCAGACCGATCACATATCAACGGTACTTCTAACAGTTGGGAAAAGTATTTTGTGTCTATTTATTGCTATTGGTTTTCCGTATTTACTGTTTATTTTCAAAACTTATGATTGATGTCTAATCTTTGTTTTATAGTCATTTTCTTTATTTGAAATTGCATTCAGTAAATTGTGCTCGTTCCATTCCTGACTAGAAACCATATTTTTCAGGTTAGCCGTGGATTCACTTAGCATGGGAAATACGAGTGTAATTGACGACAAAGCCTAGAGACTAGCTAGATAGTGGAGTTGTAGTCATTCAAATATTTGAACAAGTTTATATTTTCTGCAAATGTAAAACTTGTGATCATTGTAAGTTAGACTAATTATGTGAATGAGCATTATTTATGATTTTGATCTTCATGGCCGTGACAACGTTCTACCGCCGACACTGCGGCGTAGGCTGGCTTGGACACGTCTCGTACCTGTTTAAAAAAAATGGGTGTGGGTCGTGACAAGTTTTTGTGGTGGCCCATGTAGGTTTGTTTTCGCAAATCATGCGAATTCGTGATAGTACTTAAGTTAGTTGTACTATTGCGAGCCTGCGACTAGGAAATGCTCATTCACGAATTAGGATTAATTTAATTTAAGTGAATGACTAGGGCTAGGAGTCCCCTATACAAATTTACCGATGGGTAGTCTAGGCCATGGAATTTAGATGAGGAGGATTAATTTTGATAGTTTGTTAGACCCCCATAGGTACACTATTAACTCTTGATATGAAGATACAATCCAATATGGATAGATTATTCACTTGGTGAGACATGGCTTCCCAGAATTAATGATCTAACCTTGATAAACTATTAAATTCCTTCTCTTTTCCTTTTTAGACATCATCCTCATATCTTAGACCGGATTGCCTGTTTAGTTCATATTTTTGCCCTAGGAATTATTTTTTTATAAAATTTTTGATTACGTTACCCATATTCGAAACTCGAGTTAGTTTCGAATCAAAGTTTTTCCTCAATGGTTTGGATGCACTGAAATAGATATTAGAATGGTTGTATTTTTTTTATCTTCATTCCTCCCTGTTCAATCTTTTATGGTAAGGTTGCGATTGATAGATACTTACGCTTTATTTCATAGTCGACTTGCTTGAATCTCTAGAAGCTCATGAGTTTTTACATATATAGTTAAAAGAATGTTAGTTAACGCATAATGGTAGGACAGCAGCGCACTGTCACCATTTATTCGGATTATGGAGACTATGGATTCACTACAGCCAGCAGCGCACTGGCGAGACATGACCCCTAGAGTTGAACTTGTTTAAGAAAATATAGGTTATGGAATGTTACTAAAACTGGGGCTAGTGGTCCTTTTTGACCGTAGTCACCCTTGTGTCAATATAAGGAAGAGTATCGGATAGCATATCACACTTGAATCACGGAACCAAGAGTTTACCACCGTCCGAATATACGGACGAGGCATAATTCTCGGTGAAATGACTTCAGACGTGATAGCAAGTTTAGGATACTATAGAGGATAGGACAATGCCATGTATGTCCCATAAGATCCAAAGCCAATATTAGTGGAAGTTCTGCAAGTTGGGTGGCATGTCTCCCAACCTAGCATTCCGTGGTCCTTGTGATCTATTGACGAGGTAATTGATTGACGCTAATAGGTTTACCTGTAATACAGAATATAGAGGTCCATAACCCAGTAGTCGGCCAAGGCTTTATGGATAAGAAGGTAGTAGGAAGACTGTATAAGCAATAACACCGGGTAAGGTTCGATTATCTTAAATCTCGAACTACTTGTGCCTTCTTTCAAAAATCTCGCATACTTATATTTTGACTACCTTAACCAATGCTGCTATTATAGCCTAGTTTTGCAAGCTCACTCTGTTCTCGAGCTTGATTCAAGACATATGTTTAGTGGGGACGCCTGCTAACTTATTGTCTAATCATAATCAGTGTATTATGGTCTGATCAACCATGATGCATTTGGTTCACTCTTCGTTTAATTACACTACGTGGATGAAGATATATAGGTATTTAGGATCTTATTCGCGACTGCATTGACAATTTCTCTTGAATTATACATTCGCCTTTGAATCTCGTAATTATGTTCAGTAATATCTCCTTTGAATTCTTTATTATTTTTGTCTTTCACCGATTTGGAAAGACGAAAGCTCGTGATGGTAGAAAGATACAGAGTATTCCCATGGCTATGATAATGGTAGACACAAGTGTAGCTACCATCGGCCAGTCATGTGATTGAGTTACTCGTTCTCCCATCGACCCTCAAACTACTATTGAGACTTTCGAGCCATCTGAATTTGAGAATAATTAGGGTTTTACCCTTAGTCAGAATGCCAACCTAGGAGACTATCTATTCTCAAGAAACCAAATGTTTGGGAGTCTCTAATTATTTGCTGGAAGCTTGCCTTAACTAGCAACCCTTAAGCCTTGAACCAACCCTTCCTCGATCAAAGCCCACAGTTAGACATGAGATGAGTGGACAATAGGGTAATCATTTACCGTGACACTCATCCCGAGATTGGTTTCCAACAAATATTACTCTAGTTATGTAAATTTTATTATTAAGACCTAACTAGTGTTGGAACACCACAGTCACTAGCTTAGCCAATACCATAGCTTAAATACCCTGTCATATTATGATCTACCAATTGTCAACAGCAATACACGATCACTACAACTCTTATGACGATAGTCTGGCAGGTTGACACAAATAGAAATTCACGACTCAGTTGTTAGAAATCTTGTGCCTTAGAGTTGGTTACCCCGTCGATAACTCTAGTATATTATAGACGAGTAGGTCATTCTATTTTATCGACCATGTGTCACTGTACATACTCGTTTTTCACTTATTGAGGAATGATCCATGACTTGACTTATATATACCGTATCCCGATACGCCGTGCCTTATTCTCTATTAACAAGGAGTCGAGGTACAATATCCGAACTTTGGGAACCCTCTAACCTCAATATTCCTAAGACCATGTCCTATTTCTAAGGTGGGTAGACTGTAAGCCTCCTAAAGTTTTAGGATATACGAAGATCACCGATTGATTAGAATAAATTTTTATTATAATGATAGTTAGTGCCCTATGGACTCCCACTTTCCATTTAGATCATTTTGTGTCCCCGGCCGTGTCATTAATATTCGGAGCACGAGACCAGCTGTTATCTTCCAACAAACTGCATATGCAAGGCCTAGACGAGTTCACCTTCATCTAGGTATATCATGTCCCACTCAAACACGTCCCCTTATACTCTATTTTTATGGTACGACTTTCAGGTAAAAAGGACTAGCTATAAACCTTACCATAATACCGATAAACTTGTCGAATACAATTAGGGACTCAACTTCGACTCGAACCTTTCAACCCAATATATGGTGGTGATCTACTCGAAGCCCACTACGCACATGTCACTAGTGTGCCACTCAATTGTGTCTTCTCGTGCTACTTAAAAAGTCACTGAAGGCGCATTTTGGACTTTAGGAACTTAGCTAACCAGCCTGACTGGCATCTAGCTCAACCCTTGGATAGAAGTCTATTCTAGGTTACCCTAATCTAGTAGGCATAGTTTTAGCTTGGGATCTTGTTCAGTCCATAAAGATTGAGATCCCAGGTTCATCCAACCAGCGAGTGATGCTCAAATAGAGAACCCATTAAGATCACAATCTTGATTTCTCAAATTCCGTTCCATTATGGAACCTCGTTTGAATTAGAATTTCGAGAACGAAATTTTCGTATTGTATGGATTGCAATACCCTCTAAGAAATGAAGGCTTCTTCGATTTAGCAGTGGTGACTAGACTAGAGTAGCCCAATCTAGCAAATAACTCAATGGTTCGTAAACTTTCTTCCTATATGTATTATTGGATACTCTCTACCGTTCTTGAAACTTCATATTGCTCCCGATTATTCTTCTTACCATCCAGCCCTTCCTCGTGCAGAGCGATGAATGGTCATACTTATTAGAATTTATCAATATTCATAGCTACTTGTGTAAATTTGCTTGTTAAGATTTTGGATTGCTTGATAGATAGGAGAGCATATAGGTGCCATATGCGGTAGATATGTATTGGTAGAAATTTTAGCAATTAGTTGGAAGATTATAAAGTTTTAGCGACAGGAGATTTGATGGAGTAGTGTGACCAAAGGTGGGTAGAAGTCCTCGATGATTCGTAGTTACGACATGGCTAGGAGGAGGATATAAATATTTCTGAGAAATTAAAAATTTGAGGATATTGTGGTAATAGTGGATTTATCCTTTTAGTTTTATTTTTGAATTTTAGGCATGTTTATGAGTTAGAATTTCGAGGACGAAATTATTTTAAGGTGGGTAGATTTGTAGCCTCCCTTCCCGAAAGTTTTTCGAAATATTTTTATTTAATTAAAATGGTGATTTTTAGATTTTATGAATAATTATTTTAATTAATTATTACGGTAGATGACTTTAGCCATGGTTGAGTTTTGAAGTATCAGATAACTAGGAATCATGGCACGGATAGTGCAGTGGCGTGCTTTGACTAGTGTATTAGCCCTGGTAGGGAAGGCTGAGCCATAGGGATGTCCTATCAAGGAAAACCAGGCTAAGTGGTAACATGACCCTATAAATAATCTAATTATTTAGTTATTATTTATTGACTTGTAGGAGACCAGATTGTACCAATTTAGTTCAGACAGGACCCGAACCAAATCCAAGTTCATGTAGTCGAGTAGTGAGTCCAGAGACATTCATATAGATGTATATATCGACTATTATTATATTGGTATTTATGTTTGGGCTAGAGAGTATATTGTTGTTATACTGCTTAAATATATTAAATATGACTATTTCTAGTTAAAAGATATTTTACTTAGAAAATGGATGAACATTCTTCAAGTGAAGTATTTTTAGATCTCCAAGATTTGGTACCATGTAAATATATATATATTTGTGTAATCCTACTATGCCAATATTCTGTTCTATTTATATACACCAATAAGTTTTGTATATATATATATATATATATATATATATATATAAAATATATATATATATACATATATACATATATATATATATATATATATATATATATATATATATATATATATATATATATATATATATATATATATATAATATTTAATAGGAGATAAATACTCATGTTGCGATAATAGATTATACTTTAGAGTATTTAATAAATATTTGTTACATAGTATATATATATAAAGATTCTAGCATAATTTAATTGTTCATTTCATGTATGGTAACTTTCCTACAAAACTTGGTGCCTTATTTTAGAAATAGTTAGATTAATATTGATATATTATTATAGGTAAAATATATATATTAATATTGACATGTTATATATATATTAATATTGGTATATATATATATATATATATATATATATATATATATATATATATATATATATATAATATATATATTTTAATATTGGTATATATATATATTGGTATATATATATATATATATATATATTTTATATATATATATATATTATATATATATATATATATATATAGATATATATATATATTAATATTGATATATTATATATATTTGTATTGAGATAGGTAAATATATATATTAATATTGATTGGATATATATATATATATATATATATATATATATATATATATATATATATATATATATATATATATATATTAATATTGGTAAATGTATATATATATATAATGATAATATAAAAGAAAAGAAAAAAAAGGGAAATAATAACACATGTAGCCAGGCCGGCCCACATGGCAGTGGACCCAGCCGCAATGAACTAATAAACAGGCCAGAGGCCCACATGTACTTCAACCCCCCAAGACCCGAGAGTCCCCCTACAACCAACCGAGCGCTGGGTTCGTATATATAAGGCGATATATATGCGTGGAGAGGAAGGGAGTTTTGCTCGAAACCCTAATTTTCTAGGCGACCCCAGGCCTCGGCGCGCCGCCCAGGCGGCTGAGCAGCGCCGACCGACCACCGCCACCACGCCGGAGCACGCGCGGGCCGCTCGGACAGCAGAGAACCAACCACAACAGCAGCAGTGGGCAAAAGGTCCAACTTCGCGTTGCGTTTTCTCCACCATCGTTCGACGAATTCCCGAACCAATTGCTCTGGTACGATCTGGATATAACCCTCTTAAATTCCTGCTAAATAGTTTAAATTCTAACGACCCAAAACTCGAGAGAAATCGAGTTGAAAATCACCGAAAATCTGTTGAAAACAGGACAGTAAAACCAGTCCAAGGACTCTAGTTCACGGACAGTTTTCTCCCAATCTATGCATGATTTTGAGATTCTATTTGAAGAAAGTTTTAGACAACCTATACGAGTTCGAAACCTCTCTTTTACTTTTATTTTTTATCAATTAAATCCCTGTTAAAACTGTTTCAAAGTTTGACAAAAACCTGTTTTGAATAATAGAAAAATTTAATAAAATCCATCCACACGACGTGCGTCCCGCCATTCCGGACGACGTGGTCGCGCACCGTAAGCATCGAAAGGTGCGTAACGGCTTCGTGGTCGTGTGGGCTTTTACGGAATTCAAATTGGTCGCGTGTGCGCGTCGAATTTGATGCGTATCCGTCAAAATTCACCGTATCGGCCCCTGTGCAAATTTCTCAATTACTTTGTGCACGTTCGTCAGATTGAGACGAAACTTGTGCCAACAGGACCGTATCGTTTTCTGGTCCTGTATGCCAAGTTTGGTCTAATTCTGAGACAGTTGAATCGTACGTCGTTTTGCGGGCCCTACGGTCCCACTCAACGGACGATTTTGTGTACGGTCTGCCAAAATCCAACTTTGGACATACGATTGAGTTCATATCGGAAAACTGGATCCGTAGGCATGTAGTTTGACAACTTTAGAGACCGTTGACTCTGACACGCTTTTCGGTGCAAAGCGGGTCCAACGGCGGACACCGTTTTGACCCAAAATTACCGTTTTACCCCTGTGTCCAGAATTAAACTTAAGGACAGGCGATCCTAACTATTTTGACTATTCTAAGAACATTGGTAATATTTATTTCAGCTTTCGGGGACTGTTGTACGGGTTTTGACTATTGTGGCACATTGAGTGGTTCAGATTGTCGGTTTCACCAGCAGAGGACCACAGACGAGTACAGTTTAATGTCTGCATTTCGATATTGATCTTTACTATATTTCATTGATTAGTCATTGGTTATGTGATTTTTATACTCTATTATAAATTGTTGAGTCGGGAATGAGAAGTACCAAGGATGTGTGATCCGACCGTAGACCGTGTTTATTTTCATGCAGTAGACCTTGTAGACCGTGTTTATTTTCATGCAGTAGACCTTGTAGACCGTATTTATTTTCATGCAGTAGACCTTGTAGACCGTGTTTATTTTCATGCAATAGACCTTGTAGACCGTGTTTATTTTCTGCAAGTAGACATTGTAGACAGTGCTTATTTTTCTGCAAAGTAGATATCGTAGACCGTGCTTATTTTCTGCAAGTAGACATTGTAGACAGTGCTTATTTTTTTGCAAGTAGACCTCGTAGACCGTGCGGTGTAGTGCCCCAGACCGATCACATATCAACGGTACTTCTAACAGTTGGGGAAAGTATTTTGTGTCTATTTATTGCTATTGGTTTTCCGTATTTACTGTTTATTTTCAAAACTCATGATTGATGTCTAACCTTTGTTTTATAGTCATTTTCTTTATTTGAAATTGCATTCAGTGAATTGTGCTCGTTCCATTCCTGACTGCAAACCATATTTTTTAGGTTAGCCGTGGATTCACTTAGCATGGGAAATACGAGTGTAATTGCAGACAAAGCCTAGAGACTAGCCAGATAGTGGAGTTGTAGTCATTCAAATATTTGAACAAGTTTATATTTTCTGCAAATGTAAAATTTGTGATCATTGTAAGTTAGATTAATTATGTGAATGAGCATTATTTATGATTTTGATCTTCATGGCCGTGACAGCGTTCTACCGCCGACACTGCGGCGTAGGCTGGCTTGGACACGTCTCGTACCCGTTTAAAAAAAAAAACGGATGCGGGTCGTGACAAGTTCAACTCATTCTCGTCCGACACATTTCAATTCCCGCACTCGACTTTTCTAAGGTCTACGCAACTTTGGTGTATATGCCCAGCCCGACTTAGCCAACCATGCTTACGCAAACCATCTTTTTGTTTTATCAAAAACTGTTCTCCTATGTTTTGCAAAATAGTTAGACTTATTGTATGGACATCCCGTGGGACAATTGAGAGAGAGCACACCAACGATATCAACTTGCGGAAGCAACAGAGTTTGCGAAAACAACGAGTTAAAGAATTCAATCGATAGTCCAAGGACGTAAAGCCGTGCTCTGATACCATTATGTCACGCCCCGCTCCCGTAGGAGCGATCGTCCTCACTAAGGCGTGATGCCGCACGAGCCTAGATTTTGCTCGTGCAAGGAGGGTTCCATAACGGCCGATTTCAGCGGCTGCGACGGGGTCGTCGCACAGAAGTCCCGTACAGAGACATTGAATAATAACAGCGGAATTTAGAACAAACATAAGTTATTCAAAAGAAGCTCTTTATTGATATTGAAACAAAGGTTACAATGGGGCGCAAGGCCAAGATTATAAGTCTCTCAAGCTCACTCAAGCTCACATTTCAAGTCACTCAGCTCTCTCTCATCTCTCAAATACAAGTCTTGAGCCGGCGGAAGCCTCGGAAGGCGACGTCCATACATTATGTCCCGTATAAGTCTTTATTCCATGCGGCCGCACGCTTCGAATCGCCAAGGAACTCCATGCCTCGATGCATCCAAGCGAGCTCCGCGCCACGAGCTTCTACCTGTGCCTGCACATGTAAACTATGTAGGTGTCAGTACTCAACTGTACTGGTGGAATGAGCTCCACGCCCACCCATACAAAACCACCACGTTTGATTTACTTTTGTGCAACATAGTCCCCTTTATGATTGTCTTTCTACTCTTGCCTTAGGATCAATTTTTGGATAGACACCTTGGCCTATTCTGTGCCTCTAGACCATCTCGTGCTTGCAACAACAATGTCGACTCAAACAACGTTAACCTATCAAGTCGTGCTTGCCTTTCGGCCAAAATCAGAGACGCAACTACGCACATAAGCTCCATTCCCGTGTGACCATGCTATAAATCCTTTGTGCCGTGCCTCGCAACTATGTGCGACTCAACCATTTCGCCGCCTCGCGGCCCTTTGCTACTAAATCATCAACTGACCTAAATCGAGACTTGTGGCTAGGTATCACTCGACCGACTTTGCCTTATGGCGTTCCCGACTTTAGCTCAGGACAACTCAATCATAACTATGCAACTTATATGTCGACAACCTAAAACTCGATGCCACATTTCGTGCCGAAGCCCGACGCCTACGTTGAAACCAAATCTTAGGCCCAACATTGTGTTCTAACTATACAGACATATTCAACTCAACTCAATCCAAAGGCACACATGCGGGTTTGCCGCCATGCCGACTCATCTATATGAATTTGGTCACTGACTCCCAGAGCCATCGTGGACTCCTTTAGCTTGTTAGGCGGCCGCCCTTGCAGCACGAGTAGCTAGCTCCGCTGCAAGACTCTGCGCTAACTTGTGCGGTCATCCAGCACGTGCTAATGCTGCTTCTCAAGAACCGGTCCCCTTCCGTTGGGCTACCGTTCAAGGAAACTCTACCTTGTCGACAAGTTGTCCATGACCATGCAAGACTCGACTCAACTGACGTTTCACACAGTCATTCTACCTCTAGTGTTATCATCTCTTTCAGGGCCAAGTTCAGTACTTCTCACATCTGAGATCTTGTCTCGACGACCCGTAGTCGCGAGCATTCTTCTTTCTTGCCCTATCTTTTTACTCAACTCAAGAACAACTATTCGCAACACTTTCCAAACTCAATGAATCAACCGTGTCCCGTGCCTAAAAACACTAAGTCCGTGACATCGTGCTTTAAACCAACTTGAACTCTACGCGACGCCACCGCCCAAGACATACTCTATATGACGGGCTTAAAACCGTAAGACTAAGTTGTCATACCCAGCCGTAGAACTCGTAGGACCGTGCTTGGAATGACTTAGGTCGACCACTATCACTTTGCCTAACTTAATCAAGCCTACAACTTAACCCAAGGGACGAGCAAAGACTATGCCAAGCCTTGCATTACGGAAATGTGCATGCTTTATCGAGCATTTACGCGGGCGACGCCTATGACTTAGACGAGTTCATAGTTTTGTGTCGAAGACCAACTCTCCTTCTCCCAAGTCACGGGACGAAGGACCCAGTGTCATTTTCAAAGCACGCCGTGCACCAACTCTAAGCCGACCGTTGGAACTTTCCATATTCTAACTCAATTCAACCCGTCGGAATTATTCCCTTTAGCTATGTGGATTCGTCACTTTTATTATCAAGCCTACTTGTGTAAGTTGAAAACATGCGGTTTATTATGTGAAGGCTAAGATGAGGCAAGTTCACCGAAACTATCCCACCTGAGCGAACGGTCGCCTCGACCGAGCGATGTCTTCGAGCAGCCGTTGCAAGGCTAAGTCCGAACGCCGTTGGCGTTTCGATTCCTCCGATTGACTGAGCGAGACGGGGCACTACAATTGTAACGTTGAGAATTGTAACGTTAGAAACCCAACAAAAGATAACCCATCTCAACCCAACAAAAAAAAACTAAACCGTAAAAAACCAACAAAAATATTCACCATGATACTAAGGGGACAAGTAAAATTCACCATCATACTTAACCCACCCAACCCAACCCAACTCCAACTCCAACTCAAGTAAGGGAACAAGTAAAAAAACCGTAAATTGATTGAAATTAACCCACCAACCCAACCCAACTCCAACTCAAGTAAACCAAACCCACCCAGCCCAATTCCAACAACATCAATTAACCGAACCTACCCAACCCACTTATTTCAGCCACATGGACTGTCGAAATTTGAGCTTATGCTCATTTTCCGACAATCCGTCTGTCGGAATTTGAGCATGCTCATTTTTCGACAGACGGTCTGTCGGATTGTATTGTTTGACCAAATTTCCCAAACATCTATCGTTTAAGCAAATATTATTTAAAATATTATCGGTACAGTAAATTTTCTGAAAATAAAATTCAGAATCAAATACTAGATTTTCTGTAGATCATTTTCATATATTTATATGTTAATTTTAGGTTAGTTTTGATATGTTAAAAATTAGTTTCTGTTAACAATTAATTATAAATATTTTTTTAAAAATAGTTTGTGATTCAAATAATTCTATAAATAGTAATTTCTGTCCAAATTTTTTACAAACTTAACACCTTCATTATTTTTTCTAATTTGACCAATAAAAATAGTAGCATGTTAGTTTGAGACCTCTAACTATTTAAATGAATATTGTCAGACCCCTTTTCATAAATACTTTATTTATTTAGTAATTAAAATACAATATTTTTAATTATTATTAAATTTCTGTAAAATAAAAGTAATCTATGACTTGTGATTTTAATTTAGTAAAAGCTAACTTTATGTGTATTAAATATTGTGTTAGTCTTAATGTTCAATATTAGGATTAGTATGCTAGCACAACGTGATACCGTAAGTAGCACAACACATAGATAACACTTAATCCTTAAACTAAAAGAACATTATACCTTGTTACAACTTGAGGACTTTGGACATCAATATTTAACAACAATCATTTTCAGTAAAACAAGACGAGTACACTACAACTTTACGTTTCTGTTCATAATTTTTATTTCGTATTTTACACTTCCGTTACATGTTTCTTATTTTTCCTACAAGTTGTTCTTTACAAGTATCTCAAGTTTTATTTAGCGTTTCTCAAGTTGTACTTCCCTTACATGTTTTAAGTGGTACCATCCTTATATGTTTCAAGTTGTATTCCTCTTACACATGTCTTACACTTGCATAGGTTGGAAAAATGTTTAGTTAACATGTGATCAAAGTCCGTAGTGTAGTACATGTATTCGAGCTTGACTGCACATCGTGCACGTGTAGTCAATGTCGTACCCCATGTTGTCTTTATTTACATTTTACAAGTTCACTTATTATAGCCGATCACATGTTGTAACGCCCCAGAACCAGAATACTGGAGAGCGGGGGCATACATAGCCAGCTACGTATATTGAAATGGAATCCACCTCGCTATACGGTCACGGCTGTCTAGATACATGAGGGTTTAACTACAAGCCATCAGTCTCTTATGGTCATGAACAAGCCTATTGTCTCAATCTCAAGCAAGTAGTAGCAGTTACAAGATGTTAGAGCATCAAATATACAATAGTAAGGCGTCTCATACATTACATATTTGGATGATCATGAAGCTAGTCGTACAAAATGTGAAGACTAGCAAGAGTTTCAGTCATACATGATCAACCCTAGGATTCGTCAATCATGTTACAGCCCGTAGGCAGATAGTAAGTAAAGTGCAATACGAGCTAACACGTGCTCGCCGGCTAAATGCCTCAAAAGAATATTTTTACAGTAAAGTGGAAGAACAAAAGGGAAACCCACTCGTTGCCTTGGTTACGCCTGGTGGTCACCATCTGGATAGAAGGTAGGGAGATCCTCAGGAGCTGCTCCGGTATCTGGCCACGCAAAACCAGCTGGGTCAGATCCCAGAAAGTGCAAGTGCCACAAATGGGGCTTCACTTAAGAACTAAAACCAGCAATTAGCACAAAACATAATTATATGATAAAAGACTAGAGATATGAAAAATCATGATGATATACGATAAGGTAACCATGGGACTGTTCAGATAACCAAGTTACAACCCTTAACCAAACAAGGACCGGGGTTGTAACCCTTCGTCTAAACGGAACTTAGTTTCCCACCATTTATCGATAAAATAAAACACAAGCAATCGGGTCATGTCACAATCTTGTACAGGATCAGGACAAGACTAGACTGGGTTAAACTCCATCCAATCAATCACGGCCAAACGATGAGTACGGCTTGATACTTTAACTAACTAGGGTTATCACAGGCCTAGTTACTAGCAAGATGCAATGAGATATTCCAACAGCCACAAGCCCTGCAGACCATCCAGGTTATCCAGGTCGAATATCCGTTCATGAAGGGTGCAACACATGACAGTGTGCTGGAAATGTGCCCTACTCGTCGGCAGGCTACAAGTCCACTTGCGCGTCCAGATAACGGGATTGCCTGTAGCTGGGAAATCTCTTCATGACTACTGGGTTATTCTAGTTATTAGCCTTAGTCAATTTCAGTAGGTACCCCTGACCGTGGTACTCAGGAGTCCCTGTCCTAGACATGACGCGAAACAGTATTGGTTCATATGTACAAACACAATCGTCCACGGTGTCCAGGCCGTTCATTCTTGTCATGTCATGTTAGCCGTCGTAACAACATTCAATAGTTCCCATCTGGCTTGCTTGTCATATCTTGCCAAGTCATGTCATGTCATGTCATGTCAATTCACTTGTTATATCGTGCCATGTACAATTTTCTGTCCAGTCATGTCAATCAATTCGTGATTATCAAGTTTACGACAAAAAGGCGTAAGAATATAAAAGGGCAACGGGGCATGCCATAGGAACTCAAAGTCTCTACGCGAGCAAGAGTACGCTAGGCCAAATAGACCCTAAGCGTAAATCAGCTCTACGCAGGCAAGACCTAAGGATAGGAAACTCTACGCAAGTAAGAGTGCATGCAAGCAGGATTCTACGCGAGTAAGCGCTCTACACGGGCAAATGCTCTACACATAGCAAACTCCCTATGCAAGCGTGTAATGCCCCAGTCCCAAAATACGTAGGACCAAGCACGTGAACATGCCAGCTGCACATATACGACGAATACTCTAATATATGGAATCCTCATATATGCATATAAGTTGTAAATAAAATAATCACATGCCAGAATAACATATCTAATCTCATCACAGCTCAATACAGAAGATAATAGAGTCCAAATAAATAAATAAGAGTATCAAAAGATAGTCGAGTGAATATACTCACTCCAAACAGCTATGAAAAATAGTCTCACAAGATCGGAGTCCAACCTCCGCAAAATAGAAAGAAATGAGATGTAAAATAATGTCCACTAATGTCTCAAATAAAATAAACTAGAAATCAGTAGTGACTGCCTCGTCATCAATGTAAGATGGATCCAGAGCCGCTCCGTACTCCTGTGGAAAGTCGTCTAATCCTGAAAAGATAACCAGGTCCTCAGAGGGACGTAGCAAGATACAAGAAAACACCATGCCATATAAACTGTGATAATATAATAGAAAGAAAAGGGATGCATGCCATAGGGTGCCTACCAGTTCTACAGTGATAATGCAGTTAAGAACAGACCTTCAACGCATGGGTATCTGTCTCAGTAGCAGTAACTCAGGTATGGCCCCATCAGGATACCAGGGACCTCAAAGCATAACATTCCTCGAATGTCAGAGGCCAGCAGTATCAGTAATAGGAAAGTGCATAAGGACCCATACGTTAAGGACACTGTTCTCTCCACCCAATGCCTAGTAGGGTCACATCCATGACTCATGAACCTCTAGTAACTGCCAAGTCTTCTAACATGCAATTCTATTGGCAGTTACTCCTATCCGTCGCACGCTCCATACGTATCGGTGGCCAGCCGACTACGCGGATTCGTGTCCTACATGTGACTCACAACAAGTGGTAAAGCAAGTGTCAAGGCCGTATGAGATATACCAATATCTCAATATCAATGGATGGTCACTAGACTAAGTCAATGCAAGAAAAATAAATAAAGCGAGAAAAACGACCGATAGAGTCGCTTGCACCCAAGTGTGACTTGGACGCACAGTTTAAATATCAAAAAAATAAGAAATGCTAAAAATAACAACTGAAAGTAAGAATATAATAATCACAGAGTAAGGTGGCAAGGTATCTTGCCTGCGGTACGAGAAGGGCAATTCCAAGAGTAGCAAGTGTCAGCACCAAAACTCACAAATCACAGATGACTCCAAACGCTGAAACAAACATCAAAAATGATCTCGATGAAGAAGATATACCTAGGAAACGCCTGTCCAAAAGTCAAATTCTGGAACAGGGGCAAAATCGTAATTTCGGGTCAAAACGATGTCCGCCGTTGGACCCACTTTGCACCGAAATGTGTGCCAAAGTCTATGGTCTCTAAAGTCGTCAAACTACATGTCTACGAATTCAGTTTGAGGAGAGGAACTCAACGGTATGTCCAGTTTTGGATTCCGATGAGCCGTGTACAAAATCGCCCGTTTGAGTGGGTCGCGGGCCCGCCAAAAATGGATTCCGATTCGACCTTCTCAGAATCGAACCAAATGTCACCCCCAATTTTCGAATTAGGGGTATTTTCATCATTTTTCGAGTTTTATAATTTTTTAGGAATTTTATTTGATTTTATATGATTTTTAGGGATTTATTTGAGTCAGTTTGGATTTTATCCAATTTGGACTTAAGTTGGAGACCCGGGTAGCCTGGACACTAGTGGGACCCACATACTAGCTGGGCTTTGCCCACATACTGTCATAATTAGGCTAGAAACCATAAACCCTATTTTCATGGCTTAAATTAGTCATTTTAGAGCTTGATTAGTATTTAGAATTCAAACCGAACCAAACCCGAACCAACCCAACCTAAGTTTAATGGGTTGGAGGGTTATTGGATCACACCCTCAACCCAATAACCCCCCTTTGGCCGGCCATAAGAGGAGCACCCCTCCCCTTTACTTCATCTCAAAGTAACTCTCTCTCTCTCTAATTTCTTTCTTCTTCCCAAGCTTCATCTTCCTCCAAGCAACCCAAACCTAGGTAAGTTTTTAATTCTCCATTTATTCCTTTTTAGCTTTATTTCCTTCACCAATATTGTAGAGGAGATGATTCTCCACACCTTGCCCCTAGAATTTGTAGGATTCCCCAGAAATATAGGTTAAGGATTTATTATGGTTTAATCCTTTTTGAGAGTGGTATATATATTGTATATGTATGTATCAATGCTTATAGTTGTGCATTAGAGCCTTAGAGTTGTGCATGAGAGCCTTGTAGTTGTGCAGGAATACCTTAGAAATGTGCAGAATGCTATTCAGGAAAAACTGTGCAGTAGAGCCTTAAAGGTGAGCAGAGGAGCCTTAAAGGTGAGCAGAAGTGCCTTAAAGGTGAGCATGAGAGCCTTAAAGGTGTGCAGGTTGTCCCAGTGTACTAAAATCCGAGAAATTGAGTACTTTGTGTGTTTGTGCTTTATGTGCGTATGTAAGGGAAATTGGAGAGTGTGTGTGTGTATATATATAGATAGATAGAATAGAAGGAAGAATTAGAAGAAGTTTAGGAAGAATTAGAAGAAGAAAGGGTAGGAGGAAAGAAGGGAAATGAGAAGATTTGAAGAGAATTAGAAGGAGGAACTAGAAGAAAAGTTAGGAGAATGAGAAGAAGATTAGAAGAGAATAGGAAAGGAGAATAGGAAGTAGTAAGGAGGAGAAGAATTAGAATGGGAGGAAGAAGTTAGAAGAAGAAATTAGAAGAGGAATTAGAGTGAGAGATAGAAGGAGTTCTTAGGAAAAATCGAGTTAGAGAGCGAATTTGAGCCCGGAGTATCGGAACGCGATGAAACTTGGCGTGGAGTTAGAATACGTGATTTAGATTTTGCGGGTAGGCTCCCGAGTTGAAATCGGGATTGTAGGGCGCTGGTATCGCGCCGTACCATTGCGTATCTTGAAATATTCAAGATATCGGCAACGGACCGTATCGTGGACTAGACGTCCACTTTACCTAGGTATTTTGGTCGGTAATATATCTATAGGCTAGTACCTTACTACCCTAGGAAGATCGGGTCAAAATATCAAGCGTAGGTAGGCTAACTAGATAATCGCCGAAGGTAGAATTTTGCCCTTTTTAAGGATAAAATATGTTATTGGCCTACAGCCAAGATATGAGTTCGAAGTCCAAGATGGACTTGGATATGGGTTGTAGAGGTTGGTAATGAGTAGAAATAGCCGTCTAGACCTAGTCTTGACCCCGGTTGACCACGATTGACTTTTTAGACCAAAAGTCAACTATGGGTCAACACTTTACCCAATTTAGTCCCAAATTCCATTTAACTTGGACAGTTGACCAAAAGTCAACTATTAGTCACCAGTGACCTAGAGTTGACCAGAGTTGACCCGTTGATCAAAAGTCAACTGTAAGCCAATTTTCGACCTAGTTTGATTCGGATGGATTTCCAATGTCCTCCCATGACCAAGTATGACCCAACTAGACTTGTCTTGACCTAGTATGACTTTGTTAGGTCTAATATGACTTAGATTGACCCTGTACAATCTTGTTTGACCTTGTTTGACCTAGATTGACTTAGTTTGACGTGTCTTAACCTATTTTGACTCAGTATGACTTAATTTCACTTCCAAACCATTATATTGATACAGTATTCCATCTATAGGTCCTCGAGGCACTGATTTTGGACTCAGTCGACTTATCCATCACAGTACAGGTGAGTACATTTTCTGATAATATTTCTGTTTTATGATATCATCTTTGTTTCTAGTATTTAGTGCAGATTATCCTTGTTCTCTTGACACATTGTTCACACGGATTGATATTTGTCTGGATCCCGTCATAAGATGTTATTCCTCTTATATATGGTATACACTGGGCAAGTCTACATTGTTATTGTTCATTGTATAGATACGATTCCTGCGAAGGCTAGCTACCCTCTCAGAGAATATGTATCATGACGTGTCATGACTGGATCCATTATATTAGTCAGGGATGGGGGTGTTAGCGTAGATATGTGATCAATACCCCACAGATATTATTGTATCATCATTGTATAGTGTTAATCATACACTCACGTATGATTAGCCAGGCCAAACATTGTATCAAGTTCTAAGCCGATCACATGTTGAAACTAATACTAAACTCACATAGATATAGTTCCAGATTCTTGTACATAATTTATACTGTTTTTCCCTATTCTTACATTCAGATTACACTCTTGATATCTTACCATGATTCATGTACACATTATTTATCTCGTAGATTCTCTCTATTTACTGCTACATTTTCAATATCGTCTAACTAGAACTGTTATGGAGATTTGTGCTCGTTCCATCCTGACTGGATATGTTGACAAAATTTTACAGATTATGGCGAAGAGGATTGTCCTACCTACTACGGTCCGGTTGACGTAGTAGGCGTAGACTTGGAGACCTTGGTTCAGCAGGGCTTAGCTCCGCCCGACGAGCCTTTAGCTTAGTTTAGTTAGGTTAGACATTTTGGACTGGACCTTGTCTCCAACTTGCTACTTGTTATTTTATTATATTCTGGGATCGTATTAGAGACTGGGACTTAGGCTTGTATATTATTTGTGATAGACTTGACAGGTTATTATTTTATTATCGTCTTGTTGTCTTTACCTTTCAGTCTTTACTTTGTTATCTTGGAGTTGTGATGGAGTACTCATATATATTCATTGCTTGTCCTCCGTTCGGAGTTGACCATATTCTCGACAGGTTTTGATATATATATAAACTGTTTAGAGTAGAAAACCTACAGCGTTCCACGCCGTTTTTACGGTGAGGGCTGGGCGTTGTCACGTGCACGTGCCCTTATAGCGGGTGCGGGTCGTGACACCAAACTTGGCATACAGGACCAGAATTTCGATCCAGACCTGTTGGCGCAAGTTTCGTCTCGATTCGACGACTGTACACGAAGTTATGGACAAGTTTGCGAAACATCGATACGGGGGTATCTTGACGAATACGCGTTGGTTTCGTCGCGCACACGCGACGAAATTGAGTTCCGTCAGTTCCCACACGTCCGCAATGTCCATACGCACCTTTCGATGCGTATAGCGCGCGACCGCATCGTCCGGTTTGTCGGGGCACACGTTGTATCGGAGAAAAATTCAGAAATTTACTATTTTGAAAACAGTTTTTCGCACAACTTTAACATGGGTTTAATTCTTGCACAGTAATTGAAACACCGATCTACCAGTTGTGTTTTAGTCTCGATTATGTTGTCTTCACATGTGTTCAATTAGTTTTACAAAACTGTCGAAGGATCACTAAAAATTTGGCTTCCAATTATGGGTTTGGGACTGCCTCCTATACTATTTTTCCTCTAGTTTTTTCTCGAGAATTTGAATCGATTTCTCGATTCACTCATTGGGTCTTCTCAGGTTCTACCTGAAGGGGTTTGAAGATGGTTATGTGGTCGTTACCTAGGAGGCGACGGATCGAGAAATCATTGCAAAATATGGGAGAAATATAACTCGAAAATTGTACCTGGAACGTACGAAATTAGTGGAGTCTTCTTGCTCGACCGTCGGGTTGGGGGCTCTTCGTGGCGGCACGGTGGTTGTCCGGTACGAGACCCGTCTCACTGTATCGATATTTTATACGGATACGTGTTTATTTGAGCCGTATTTCGTATTTATCGATTTGCGTGATATTTTAAAATTTCCTAAGTGTAGGATTTTTATGACTTGGTTTAACTTGGATTTGGTTTTATTTGGTTCGGTTCCACTTTGACTTGGTTTGGTTTAGTTTGGTTTCTCATGAGATGAGGTGTATGGTTTAGATTGAGTGGAGAGGAATGAATGGTGGAGATCACTTGAGCTTGTTATATAAGCCACTTTTTCTCTCTCCCTTCTCATTCACCCCCATTCATTTCTATTCCACCAAATCCTAGCTATTAGAGAAAGGCAAGTACACCTTGCCGAACCTTGAACAAATTTATTTCTGTTAGTTCCATCTTCTTCCTTGCATGATTCTAAGCATCTTTAGAACTTGGAGTTTTTGATTTTACCGAGTGGATTATTGTAGATCTAGTTTTGTGGTATTTTCGGTTTCATGAATTTTGATCTATCAAACTTGCATATTTTTGCTAGTTGATAATTCCATGTTGTAGAGAATATTGTTCTACCCCATTTTGACTTATGGAAGTTCGAATTTGGGTTTGGAATGAAGGATTTGTGGAGCTTTGAAGCCATGGATTTCATGACTTTTCTTCTCGGACAAGTGGGGAAGAAGCACAGTACTTGACCGCATGGATTTTCATGTGGCAAGTTTTTTTCCTCAGCCGCATATGGCACTGCTTAGCCACATGGCAATTTGCCACTTCATAGCCGCATGGGCCTTTTGGCCAGTAGCATTAAATATTTTTCTAGTGAGCCGCATAAGGAGCAATACCAAAATTAGCAGCATGCTTTATTTAAATGCATTATATTAATGCATGCAAGCATGCATGCTTAATTATTTAGCACCCATCGTATGTAAGCCTGCATGTTATATTTAATATATATTTTCCTAATGAGCCGCATGGCCTCATATTAATTACATTTAATGCATTAGCATGGTACTACAAAGTTGCTGGTCGCATGTATGGAAACAATAGTTTCTTGCATTATTTTATTAGCATTAATATATGCATTAGCATATGCCAACGTCTAATGAGTCGCATATGGCCTTAGTATAATCCTTGGCCGCATGAACTGTTAATAGCTTAAAGCATATTTTGCATGGAATCAAATAATGCATTAGCTTAAAGCATAGGTTGCATGGCTCAATTAATGCATTAAGCTTGCTGATGTAAGCTTGCATGGAATCTTAAGCTTGCATGGAACATTTATGAATGTCTTAAGCTTGCATGGAACATTTATGAATGTCTTAAGCTTGCTAATGCAAAGCTTGCACGTGAACGTTTGCAAGACTGGCCGCATGGGTTATATTTTTAGCCGCATGAATGTGGAATGCAAATTGTATTAGCATGCAATTTTGCTAGGGATGCTTGCATGTATTAAACAATTAGCTTGTGAGCCGCATAAGGTATAAAGTCATGGATTTAATTTGCATGCATGGTATAATGCCATGTCATATTTAAAAATTATATGCATGCAAGCATCAGCTTGCATGCTTATATATGAGCCGCATGTATTAAATAATTGGCCCCATGGAGCATCCTTTAGCCGCATATGGCTTAAATATTTGCTGGCCGCATAAGAAAAATATTTTGGCCGCATATGCACCATTGCTTGGCCGCATATGCACTGTTGTATGGCAATTTCATGCAGCAATTTGCCTGAGCCGCATGGCCCCTTCCACTTGTATGGCTTATTATATACATGTAATCATTGATTCACCTGGATCATTAATTAAATGGTTCACGCGAACTTTCCTTCTTTGCTGCATTGATTTTGGGTCCCACTTGGCTAGAATATATAATTTTAGCCCACATGGCCTCTGTACTTGAGTGGCCATGTGTCCTTTTCTTTTGCTTAAGTGGAAGCTTGCATTTATTGCGGGTTCCTCTCTCCTTGTCTTTTCTGGTTGCATGAATATTTCTTGCTGGCCGCATGGCCCTTTCAGTTATTTTCTTGCCGCATAAGCTTTGGCTGGCCGCATGGGTGGCCTCCCACCCTCTTTGGCCGCATGTATGTTCTCCTACTTTTGGGCCGCATGTGGTCCACTTTGATTGTTTAAATATTTTATTTGCCTGAATTATGGTCAGAATTTCTTCCCACTTCCAACATGAAAGTTATAGAGTTTCTCCTTGGCTTCAAGAATATATATTATATTATTATTTAATTACCACTTGTATGCTTGTGCCATTAATTTAAGTGTGTTCTCTGACACGATGGTGACCCGTTGAGGTATACTTTTGACAATGACATGACATGATAGTGGCCCGTCATGGTGCACTCCTGACATGATAAATCTAACGTGATATATCTTGATAAGCTGTTGCGACGGCTACTTGACACGACAAGAAGGAATAACTTGGACATCGTGGACGATTGTGCTTGTACAAATGAACCAGTCTTGTCTTGCATCATGTCTAGGACTGGGACCCCTGAGTACCACGGTCATGGATACCTACTGTAAGTGGCGATCCCGTTATCCCGGCCACAATTGTTTGGACTTGTAGCCTGCCATCGAGTAGGGCACATTTTCAGCCCACTGTCATGTGGGGCACTTCATGAAACAATGTCTACGCACACTGTCATGTGGTGCACACCAAGCTACCTAATAATTATTGATAACTGCTTAATGAATCTAAGTCGCCTGGATAACCTGGATTAGCTGCAGGGCTTGTGGCTGGAGGAATATCTCATTGCATATTGTTAGTAACTAGGCCTGTGATAACCCTAGTTAGTTAAAGTATCAAGCCGTACTTATTGCTTGGCCGTGATTGTTGGATGAAGAATAATCTGTCTAGTCTTGTCTTGATCTCGTACTTGATTGTTATATGTCCTGATTTCTTATTTTATCTTGCCGATAAATGGTGGGAGAAACCAAGTTCTGTTCAGACGAAGGGTTACAACCTCGGTCCTTGTTTGGTTTACGGGTTGTAACCTGGTTATCTGAATAGTCTCATGGTTATCTTATCGTATATCACCTTCCCAGTCTAAGTCTTGTCTAGATCCAGTTCCTACTTGTTCCAGGATAATGGTGGCAATGATTGTCACTCTAATGTATTGTACTCTGTATTGTCACTCTCTCAATGTCACTTAATGATTGTCACCTCTAGCAATAAATGATCAGAGACCAAGTTCTGTTCAGGCGAAGGGTCACAATCCCGGTCCTTGTTTGGTTTAAGGGTTGTAACCTAGCTTTCGGAACAGTACCTTCGTCATCTCTTCGTATATTGCTCAGTTCTATTTATTTAACATGTTCTCCAGTTTACTTTATGCTCAATGATGGTTTACTTATTGTCTTTCTATGTTCGGGATAAGTGTATTGGTACTGCACGAATCTCGATCCTCCCATACTTATTGCTTTTTCTCCCTGTTGATTGCCTATGATTGCTGGTTTTAAGTTCATAGTTCGGCCTCCTTTGTGGTACTTGCTATTTGGGGTCTGACCCTACTAGTTTTGCATGGCCAGGTTCTGATAGAAGAGCCCGAAGGATCTACCGCACCATCTACTCGACGGTGACCAGCCGGAGCACCAGAGTGCCTCAGTGGGTTTCTTCTTCATCCTCCCACTAATATGTAAATTCCCCTCTTGTAACGTTTAGCCCCGAGCACGTGTTTAGCTCGTGTTTTGGTATTTTTCTTGATATTGTAGCCTACGGGCATAAACATGATATGTGTATTCTAGACTATAGCTAGTCCTTATCATGTACGACTAATACTCTAGCTAGTCATCCGTTCTGTGGTACTGGCTTCATGATCAGTCATGTATATATGGTTCGGGACGCCTTACTATTGTATGTATGATGATCGTGCTCTTTGCTCTTGTATAATTGCCTGTGATTGAGATACCTAGGATTGTTAAACCATAGGATTGACTGATGGCATGTAGAGTAACCCCCATGTCTTGACAGCTTATATGTGATTTCAGAGTATTAACATACTTTGGGATTACGTAGCTGGATATGTCTGCCCCCGCTCTCCGGTATTCTGGTTCTGGGGCGTGACATCCGGCGATGGCGACTCGTCCAGTCATGTCAATCACTTGTTATATCGTGCCATGTACAATTTTCTGTCCAGTCATGTCAATCAATTTGTGATTATCAAGTTTACGACAAAAAGGCGTAAGAATATAAAAGGGCAACGGGGCATGCCATAGGAACTCAAAGTCTCTATGCGAGCAAGAGTACGCTAGGCCAAATAGACCCTAAGCGTAAATCAGCTCTACGCAGGCAAGACCTAAGGATAGGCAACTCTACGCAAGTAAGAGTGCATGCAAGCAGGATTCTACGCGAGTAAGCGCTCTACGCGGGCAAATGCTCTACACATAGCAAACTCCCTATGCAAGCGTGTAACGCCCAGTCCAAAAATTCGTAGGACCAAGCACGTGAACATGCCAGCTGCACATATACGAAGAATACTCCAATATATGGAATCCTCATATATGCACATAAGCTGTAAATAAAATAATCACAGGCCAGAATAACATATCTAATCTCATCACAGCTCAACACAGAAGATAATAGAGTCCAAATAAATAAATAAGAGTATTAAAAGATAGCCGGGTGAACATACTCACTCCAAACAGCTATGACAAATAGTCTCACAAGATCGGAGTCCAACCTCCACAAAATAGAAAGAAATGAGATGTAAAATAATGTCCACTAATGTCTCAAATAAAATAAACTAGAAATCAGTAGTGACTGCCTCGTCATCAATATAAGATGGATCCAGAGCCGCTCCGTACTCCTGTGGAAAGTCGTCTAATCCTGGAAAGATAACCAGGTCCTCAGAGGGACGTAGCAAGATACAAGAAAACACCATGCCATATAAACTGTGATAATATAATAGAAAGAAAAGGGATGCATGCCATAGGGTGCCTACCAGTTCTACAGTGACAATGCAGTTAAGAACAGACCTTCAACGCATGGGTATCTGGCTCAGTAGCAGTAACTCAGGTATGGCCCTATCAGGATACCAGGGACCTCAAAGCATAACATTCCTCGAATGTCAGAGGCCAGCAATATCAGTAATAGAAAAGTGCATAAGGACCCATACGTTAAGGACAATGTTCTCCCCACCCAATGCCTAGTAGGGTCACATCCATGACTCATGAACCTCTAGTAACTGCCAAGTCTTCTAACATGCAATTCTATTGGCAGTTACTCCTATCCGTCGCACGCTCCATACGTATCCGTGGCCAGCCGACTACGCAGATTTGTGTCCTACATGTGACTCACAACACGTGGTAAAGCAAGTGTCAAGGCTGTATGAGATATACCAATATCTCAATATCAATGGGTGGTAAGTCAATGCAAGAAAAATAAATAAAGCGAGAAAACGACCGATAGAGTCGCTTGCACCCAAGTGTGACTTGGACGCACAGTTTAAATATCAAAAAATAAGAAATGCTGAAAATAACAACTGAAAGTAAGAATATAATAATCACAGAGTAAGGTGGCAAGGTATCTTGCCTGCGGTACGAGAAGGGCAATTCCAAGAGTAGCAAGTGTCAGCACCAAAACTCACAAATCACAGATGACTCCAAACGCTGAAACAAACATAAAAAATGATCTTGGTGAAGAAGATATACCTAGGAAACGCCTATTCAAAAGTCAAATTCTGGAACAGGGGCAAAATCATAATTTCGGATCAAAACGATGTCCGCCGTTAGACCCGCTTTGTACCGAAATACGTGCCAAAGTCTATGATCTCTAAAGTCGTCAAACTACATGTCTATGGATTCAGTTTGAGGAGAGGAACTCAACGTTATATCCAGTTTTGGATTCCGATGAGCCGTGTACAAAATTGCCCGTTTGAGTGGGTCGCGGGCCCGCCAAAAATGGGTTTCGATTCGACCTTCTCAGAATCGAACCAAACTTGGCATACAGGACCAGAATTTCGATCCGGACCTGTTGGCGCAAGTTTTGTCTCGATTCGACGATTGTACACGAAGTTATGGGCAAGTTTGCAAAACGTCGATACGGGGGTATCTCGACGGATACGCGTTGGTTTCGTCGCGCACACGCGACGAAACTGAGTTCCGTCAGTTCCCACACGTCCGCAATGTCCATACACACCTTTCGATGCGTATAGCGCGCGACCGCGTCGCCCGGTTTGTCGGGGCGCACGTCGTATCGGAGAAAAATTCAGAACTTTACTATTTTGAAAACAGTTTTTCGCACAACTTTAACATTGGTTTAATTCTTGCACAGTAATTGAAACACCGATCTACCAGTTGCGTTTTAGTCTCGGTTATGTTGTCTTCACACGTGTTCAATTAGTTTTACAAAACTGTCAAAGAATCACTAAAAATTTGGCTTCCAATTATGGGTTTGGGACTGCCTCCTATACTGTTTTTCCTCTAGTTTTTCTCGAGAATTTGAATCGATTTCTCGATTCACTCATTGGGTCTTCTCAGGTTCTACCTGAAGGGATTTGAAGATGGTTTTGTGGTCGTTACCTAGGAGGCGACGGATCGAGAAATCATTGCAAAACATGGGAGAAATACAACTCAAAAATTGTACCTGGAACGTACGAAATCAGTGGAGTCTTCTTGCTCGACCGTCGGGTTGGGGGCTCTTCGCGGCGGCGCGGTGGTTGTCCGGCGATGGCGACTCGTCGGAGGCGTGCGCGTGAAGACGAGGAAGGTTCAGGCGAAGGTGGCAGTCGATTGGGATGAGTTAGGGTTCGGTTTGCGTATCCAAATATATATACTGCTGCCGACTGCTTACTTCTAATATAACTTGGTTTTAGATTATGGGGGCTCGGGTGCTGGGCTAAAGTGTTGGCTCGGGTTTGGGTTTGCTAAAGGGTTGCAGCTATGTTGCTGCTGAGGAGTTTTTGGTTTTTGGTTTGATGTTAGGGGGTCGGGCCCCCTGCAGCTGTTGCTGCTGATGGTGGGGGTTCGGCCTCCATCAATCCCTTTTTTTTTCAATCACTAACAAAATGTATATATATGTATATATATATATGTATACAATCACAAGGAAAATTCTAATTTTTTTTTAATAAAGTAACAAAATATTTTAGAACAAGGTAGGCTATATTTAGGAGTATGTAAAATATCAAGCACACAAACATGCATTTATTATATACATCTATAATTACATACACGTACCAATTAATTCTAAATAATATAGAAAAATAATTTTTAAAGCACTAAAATAATTAGAAATTTTTGGGGTTTTACAAAGCGAAACTTTACGCACACGAGCACCCAAGTGAAGCTCTACGCACGCAAGGCTCTACGCTAGCGAGACTCTACACGGCAGGAGAATACGCGAGCACGAGTCTACACGAGCGAGAAGGCCCCTGCATAGAGTTCAAGTGAACTCGGCGTAGAAGGATTACGCGGGCACGCAAGGCGTGTGCGTAAAAAAGGGAGTACTACGCGGACACATGAAAATGTGTGCGTAAAGGATAAATGATACGCTGGCACGTAAAACATGGGCGTAAAACTGAATATCACGCTAGCACGTAAGAACGTGTGCGTAAAAACTTCATCTTCTCCCCAAGGCCGGTACAAGCAGGCGTAAAAGCTCAAGAGCTCAAGAAAAGCCCCAACTCGGCCAAGACTTAATGAAATCCAACCATTTCAAAACGAAACTTGTGTAACATCAGAATGCCTTCTACATGGAACTCTTAGTTTTCGAAAACAAGCCAGTTTAGTAGATCAAAACCATAAAAATAAAAGAATGCAAAAACCTAGATCTACAAAAATCCATGCATCAAAATGAGAAAAGCCAAGTTCTAAAGTAGTTTAAAATCAGGCAAGGAAGCTAAAGGATCCATAAAAGCATGGTGTTCTCTTGTGATAGCAAGTTGCACTTGCCTACGGTGGTGTGGGCGGAGAAGGAGATGAGGAAGAAGAAGAGAAGAGGAGTAAATGAGTAATGAATAAAGAGAGAGAATGGTAGTTGGGTTAATAAATAAGGGATGGTGGTAGGTAGGGGTTTGTATATCAACCCAAACCGAGCCCAACCAAGCCGAACCCAACCGAACCCAACCGAACCCAATGCAGGCTAAGGCCAGGATAAACCACATGATCCAGGAAATGCTAACTAACCCATGCCAGTGTAAAACCCAAGGCTAGCTAGTCAAGACAAGTCGAACCAGGATGAACCCAAAATAAACCAAGGCAAGATTAAACCAGGATCAAGCTAAGCAAGACAAGTCCAATTACGGGTCGGGATTCCGTACACGTATACCAAAATACGTAATATGAACTACGGGCGTTACAACTCTATCCACCTTAAAAGAATTCCGTCCTCGAAATTTAATTAAGAGACTAGAGAGGCAAGAGCGAGCTATACTAAGCACAAGCAAGTTACAACTAGGCAATCAAACAAGCAATCATTTTTGCAAGCAAGAAAGCTGAGGGTATAAGGCATAAGAAGGACATTATACCTTACGAGTCAAATAGGTCGGGATATCACGATCGGATATCATCCTCACGCTCCCACGTTGACTCATCTAGAGAGTAATGACCCCAAGCAACACGGACTAACTTGATAGTCTTGTTCTTGAGTATCTTCTCTTTCCGGTCCAATATGGATACGGGTCTCTCCTCATATGAAAGGTTGGTACCAACAACCAATTCCGAATGATCAAGGACATGACTCGGATCCGGAACATACCGTCGCAATTGGGATACATGGAAAATATCATGCACCTCACACAACGACGGTGGGAGAGCGAGACGATAGGACACATCACCTACTCCGCATCCGGTTTTCGGATACGAACTGGTGAGCAAGCCAGCTACGTATCGAGCGGACTCCAGCCCGACTCGAGTACGTATAAGCTGTCAAGGTCATGGGTATCATGTCTAATCTAATCTATATCTCAATCCACATGAATCATGTAAAACAAGAATGAACAAATATGGGTCATGGTCTGCAGCCCATTAGCATATTGTTCGATTAGACTCCAAGAATGATATGAGTCTATAAATAAGCAGAGTATATCATGGTACTGAATATAAAGCACGAAAGGATAATAAATTAATATCACAAACAAATACCTGTATCATAGATCGTAATCCTCCACCATCCCGCTCTACTAACTAACTCCATGCAATCGCTAGACCTGAAGAGATCATCAGGTCCTCAGAGGACTAGCAAGATACATAAAACATGCCTACTAATATGACAGTAAATAATAGGTGTGGAGGATAAGAATACTGCAAGAAAAACATCTAAGGACGACGAGTCGTGAGGAAATGTAATACTAGACTTGGCTACCAATCAATCGATTAATCTCTATAGCTTGTAGTACAATGCAAGATACACCCAATCTATAGTAGATTTTGACTGTAATACAATGCAAGATAATCCCAGTCAAGATTAGCCAACTTTGGACATACGGTTGGGTTCGTATCGGAAAACCGGATCCGTAGACATGTAGTTTGATGACTTTAGAGACCATTGACTCTGACACGCTTTTCGGTGCAAAGTGGGTCCAACGGCGGATATCGTTTTTGCCCGAAATTACCGTTTTGCCCTTGTGTCCAGAATTGGACTTAAGGACAGGCAATCCTAGCTAATTTGACTATTCTGAGAATGTTGGTAACGTTTATTTCAGCTTTCGGAGACAGTTGTGATGACTTGGACTTTCTGACTTGTTGATTGGCGATACATTGTTGGTTCTCCGTGCAACCTCCAGACAAGTATACATTGCCGAACATATACAGTATTTACATGGTTTATCTCCCTTTATTGTATTCCTTTTCATATTGTCACATGATTCCATATTGTGATTGATTCGTCCTTGATTGCCTTACTTGTTCTAGATTACTTGCACGTATAGGGTATTTGACATTGATAGATTATTGGACTTATCATGTTACCTTGCTTTGCGATTGAGTTGTCAGTGTTTTTATCTGTTCTTGACTTGACTAATCTTCACTGGGAGTATCTTGCATTGTACTACAGTTGAGATATACTATAGATTGGAAGTATCTTACATTGTACTACGACCTATAGCCGATTCTTCTACCTTGATATCACTTGATTGACTTGACTTGAGACATGCCATAGATTGAGAGTATCTTACATTGTACTACGACCTATAGCATATATTGATTGATTGATTGACTTGACTTACGATACTATAAATTGGGAGTATCTTGCATTGTACTACGATTTATAGGAGTCTACTTGACTTTGTATCCTTTAGGAGAGGAGATCGATACTAGAATTGGCTAATCTTGACTGGGATTATCTTGCATTGTATTACAGTCAAAATCTACTATAGATTGGGAGTATCTTGTATTGTACTACAGGCTATAGAGGTTAATCGATTGATTGGTAGCCAAGTCTAGTATTATATTTCCTCACGACTCGTCGTCCTTAGATGTTTTTCTTAAGTATTCTTATCCTCCACACCTGTTATTTACTGTCATATTAGTAGGCATGTTTTATGTATCTTGCTAGTCCTCTGAGGACCTGATGATCTCTTCAGGTCTAGCGATTGCATGGAGTTAGTTAGTAGAGCGGGATGGTGGAGGATTACGATCTATGATACAGGTATTTGTTTGTGATATTAATTTATTATCCTTTCGTGCTTTATATTCAGTACCATGATATACTCTGCTTATTTATAGACTCATATCATTCTTGGAGTCTAATCGAACAATATGCTAATGGGCTGCAGACAATGACCCATATTTGTTCATTCTTGTTTTACATGATTCATGTGGATTGAGATATAGATTAGATTAGACATGATACAAATGACCTTGACAGCTTATACGTACTCGAGTCGGGTTGGAGTCCGCTCAATACGTAGCTGGCTTGCTCACGAGCTCACGTCCAAAAACTGGGTGCGGGTCGTGACAACACATCACCTACTCGCTCTAGAATGTCGAATGGACCGATATACCTAGGACTAAGCTTTTCCCGTACGCCAAAACGAATGATGCCACGGTTAGGCGAGATCCTAAGGAATACATGGTCGCCGACAGAAAATTCAAGGGGACGCCGATGAGAATCGGCCCAATGACGCTGGCGATCTTGTGCAACTCGAAGATGATCTCTGACTTGTCTGACCACCTCAA
This sequence comes from Iris pallida, assembly GCA_029216955.1. Lineage (NCBI taxonomy): Eukaryota > Viridiplantae > Streptophyta > Magnoliopsida > Asparagales > Iridaceae > Iris > Iris pallida. The sequence goes on along the minus strand of JANAVB010006599.1, from coordinate 32,155,207 downwards.
TAGTCCGGGTTACCATCTCGGGACCAAGCATTTGCCTCTCGCCGATATCATCCCAAGCTAAAGGAGATCTGTACTTCCTACCATACAGTGCCTCGAACGGTGCCATCTGGATGCTGGCTTAGAAACTGTTGTTGTACGAGAACTCCACCAGGTGCAGGTGATCCTCCCACGAACCACCGAAGTCAAGTGTACAAGATCTCAACATATCTTCCAAGGTTCATATGGTACGCTCTGACTGACCATCTGTCTACGAATGATAAGCTGAGCTGAACTGGAGGTGAGTTCCCAAACTCTCTTGTAGACTACGCCAAAAGTGCGACGTAAATCTTGAATCTCTGTTCGAGGTGATACTGACTGAAATACCGTGAAATCTGACAATCTGCATAGGGTACATCTCTGCTAGCTGAGCCGTCGACTGACCAACTCTGAACGGGAGAAAGTGAGCCACCTTCGTGAGCCTGTCTATAATAACCCAAATAGTATCTCTCCCAGCTGCGGATCTAGGTAACCCAGTCACGAAATCCATAGTGATATGCTCCTACTTTCATTCTGGAATCGGCAAGGGCTGAAGAAGTCCAGCTGGCCTATGATGTTCAGCTTTAACTTGTTGGCAAACCAAACACTGAGAGACAAACTGGGCTATCTCCCTCTTCATGCCATTCCACCAAAAGTGCTGACGGATATCACGGTACATCTTCGTGCCACTGGAATGAATGGAATATTGAGAACTGTGAGCTTCTGCCATGATCTCCTGTCTGATGTCACCTCTAGGTACACATAGACGCTTCCCATGTCGAAGTGTACCGTCCTCATGGATACATAACTCTGGTCTTCGCCCTGCTACACATTCTGTCCTAAGCCGCTGAAGCTTAGAATCTGATGACTGAGCTAACCTGATCCTCTCAACTATACTGGACTGAACTTGCATGCTGGCCATCATTGCCACATTAGTAGGAAGGACAACTTCTATACCCATTTTCTGAAGATCTGCTAATAACTCTGGCTGCGCTGTGAGGAAATAAACTCCAGCTCTTCTGCTTAATGCATATACAACAACATTGGCCTTCCCAGGATGATACTGCAGGTTGATGTCATAATCCACAAGTAGCTCTAGCCATCTCCTCTAGCACATGTTAAGATCCTTCTGGGTGAACACATACTTCAAGCTCTTGTGGTCGGTGAAAATCTCCACCCTATCTCCATACAAGTAGTGCCTCCAAAGCTTAAGTGAAAACACTACTGCTGCCAACTCCAAGTCATGGGTGTCACGCCCCGCTCCCGCAGGAGCGATCGTCCTCGCTAAGGCGTGATGCCGCACGGGCCTAGGTTGCGCCCGTGCAAGGCTAAGTCCAGAAATGGCCGATTTGAGCTAGGCCACAGAGTCGCACAGCGTGTCCCCATTTGCAGCAGAAAGTAAATGAACACAAATTGAAGCGAATTCAACTCTTTATTGATATTCAAGAAGTTTACAAGCGGCGCTAGGCCGATATTACAAATCGCTCAAGCTCTCTCTCTCTGAAACATAAAAGGCGTGCCAAGTGGCTTACAACATGGAATTATTCATGGCGATGTTCCAATACATTATGTCCTGTATATGGTGCTCCAGCTCCTTGTAACGCTCCAAGGCTCGAGAGATAGCTCCGCGCCTTAGCACGTTCGAGGGAAGCTCCGCACCCGCCGACATTTCCTGCTTCCTGCAAACAGACTGTGGGGTTATCAGTACATTATTATGCACTGGTGAGGAGGCTAGCTCGCCCACAATGCTATCATTACCAAACACGTTCCATTCACTTTTGTGCATCTCTATCATTCATTCTCTTTCTAATCTTGCCTTAGGATCAATTTCATGGCATATGTCATAACCTATCCCGTGTTGCCAAATTCAAGTGTCGTATGGAAATACATGCACGACTTACCCATACTTACCGTCCGGCCTTCCCTGTCCAACGTAAACCAAGTTAGTCAACAACTCATATGAAATAACTTAACGTAGTTCATGAAAGCATTCAATGTAAAGTGCGTGTCCTTGCCTCGGGTTCTAGCATGTCGTAGGCACGTTTTCTAACTCGTTTGCTTGAAGTACTCTTGATCGTTTTGTGTGTTATATTCAAGCCTATTCACAAGGTGCTTTGTACAGTTAACTTAGACTACTTTGATTTCAATGCAAGGACTTGCACGTGGATTGCCACCAGCAAAGCCCACTTAAATCTATATGCACCGGTCGCTGGCATCACAAGCCATTTTGGACACTTCCAACCGGGGTATTTCTCAACTTAGCGTAGGGTGGACTGGCACATACCCCGTTAGTCTCTTGAAATACCTCAGCACTTACGTTCCCCGTGTGGCCAAGTCCGCACCCAGGCATGCCCGTACGCCCCGACTTGGTTCCGCCTAGGCCGGCCACGATCCTCCCTTTGATCATGTCGCGGAATCCGTATCACCCGTGCACGGGTCCGTCCACGACCATTTCGTACTTTATTATCATAGGCTAACCCTTAGCCACAATACGTTACCGACCAGGTTGGCATCCGTGCAGCATGGGTAGCGAGCCCCGTTGCACGTGCCCGTCACACCTATCGCTAACCATTCCTTTCCTTCTTATCTTTTATTCATTCCTTCTTTTCTTTCTTTCACTTGTCCATTCGTTCATTGATTCATTTTCGTATTCATCCTTTCTTTGATTCATTCATTCACTCGTTTGTTCGTTCATTCTTTCATTTATACATTATGTAACTTCCCATACAGGAGTCGTCTTGGCGACCCATCGGTCCCATAGTCTTTCAATGTTGCTAAACTCTACTCGGAACGACTATGTTGATAGTCTTTCCATTTCATTGTTGTAAACCATTCATTGTTTCATTGTTGAACGCATAAGGGACTTGAACGTAAGCTTGTGCCTTAGCACGAGCGTGGAGCGCGGTGAGAGAGATCTCATATTTTCCATGTTCCTTTCCATATTCTATACAAGCATACAAGATGGGATTAATCCCTTAGCTAGGTGCGTTGGGTCATTTATTAGCATGCGCAGTGTTATCGCCTAGCGATTTCAGTGATAGTGTCCGTATTATTATGTGTCTAGGCTAAGCAAAGACGGGTTCATTGGAGCCACCCACCTTAGCGATGTTCGCGTCGGCCGAGCGATACTCCGAGCACGCCTTTGATAGTCTAAGTCTGGATTCATCTTTGACGGGCCATTGTAAGTCTTACATCGATTCGCATCGATACTTCATCGGGTCGACGCAACTCTTCGAGTCGACGGCTCGTTTGAGTCGTTACACTTGCCGTTTGAATCGGCGTTCCGCTTGGGCGGAGCGGGTCATTACATAATATACCACTCAAAACAAGTCTCGTCCTCGAGACTTCCTGAGTGCAGGTCATCCAACCATTCCTTAAGTCGTGTCGTCGTGTTTCTTAGACAATTCTATCGAACGGCTCTATCGTTCGATGGCATCGAACCATGCTTGGTACCTTTTCAAGTTCTGTGTCGTATACGTTTGGTCGATTTTTTATTGGATAACTTTTCATTCATTTTAGAGTTGATGGCACTTATTCAATTCAAGTGTTTCTTCGACTTGGTTGCTTTTTTGACGTATCATGGGACTGAAACGGTCGCACGAGGTGCGTTGTAATTCGTCAAACACGAAAGTCGTAGGCTGAGGCAAACTCACTCATTCGTTCATGCGTATCTCAACACCCACTTGTAGCTGCATTCGAGTTTATCATATCGCTGAGTTTGGATCGTGCACGCATTCAAGGCGTCCCCCGAATACGTACATTTCAACCAAGCTTAGCGACTAGCAAAGTCGGACAAGCTACTCGTGATAGTTTCGATTTGCCGATCGTTTTGCTAACTTCGATTTAAAACCGAACTCATGTGTGTATCACATATCGTTTATCTCGGTCCTCGAGATGATTCGATTCGCTTCTCAAGCGCTCTTGTCAACAAAATCAATACGATTTCTTCTTAGCGGAGTCGACCAAGTCTAAGTAATTCCCGTCCGATTCGAGACCAAGTATTGCACTATCATCGAGTACGTCTTCCGACCAATGATTTAATTCGTTATTCCAACTTTACTTACACATCATCCATTCCTATCATTCCCTTCGTTTGGGGCCATTCTCGTTGTCGTTCACGCACACTCCTAATTCCCCGTTCTACTCTAAGTCTTGTTGCCCCAAGTCTATCGTCCGTCCAGACAATACTGTAAGGTCAATCGCACAAGTTCAATCACTCGGCATAGGGTCGTCCGCCTATTCGCTAGGTCAGCTCACAAAGTCATAGTTACACGTCAAGTCCGTGGCTCGTCGTGCAAGGTCGTTGTACGACGCTCTCCCCAAATCCTATGGTCAAACCATTTGTTCGCTTGTACGGGAGTTTCTACCCAAGTTCGTTTCGCTCAAATTTCTAAACATCGACATGATCACCTAATTCGCATCAAGACTTACGTTGCACATATTCAATTCCATTCAATCACCAGTTCTAACCAATTCATGTATTCGATCACGAGGTCATCCAGCTCGACAATACATTGCGCCCCAATCTCATGCGAGTCCGATTATCCACGGTGGTTCATGAATCACCATGCAACGCTCCTGCGGAATAATCATTCTCATCGGGGTGTAACTCTTGTTTGAGTTTTAGACTAACCCATTCTCGATACGCGGATTGGACCTACTCAATCCTCAAGTTCAATTCTTCAAACACACAAATTTATTCTCGAGTCCACCTTCGCGTCAAACCACAAGTCGAAGCAATCAGATTGCCACGCCATCCAAGTTCAATCACTCTCGCTGTATGAATCACCATATCAGCGCTCACGCGGAGTGATCGTCATAATCCGGTGCGACGCATGTGCGAGGCTGGAGTTGCGCTCGTATAAGACAAGAACGTCAACGTTGTGGTTGTCAACGAAGCGAATCCAAGCATTCATATTTTCATCCAAACCAAATCAATTCGATAGTCTAACCGTCATACGTTCAACTAGAAAATCCTCGAGCTAAATCTATCTTTTCCTCGACACATTTTTAACATCCCAAGTATAGCATCCAACGGAACAATAACATTTGCACGATCGCCATTCGCCGAGTCAGAGTACCCCCGAGTTATCGTATATCGATCTTTGATATGCCTCAATACCATCGACGATATGCGTAACCTGACGATTTTCCTTTGCAACCGATTTCGAGTCGTGCATTGATGCTATTGTCCGAGTTGGATATTCCATAATTTTATTTAATATTCAAGATCAAGTTCACCTGCTATTCCTCAAGCTAGTTTCAAGATCGTTGTTCAAACTCAAGTCACATTTCATTTGAATCAATCCAAAATTGTATGCGCGATCCTCTAAGTTTCTTCGATCAAGACCATTCATTTTCGTTCATCGTTTGCACTACGCATTCCCAATTCGTCTGAACAACATCTCGTTTGAGACTGTCGAAGTCGAGATCAACTAAGTGTTACTCGTTCTAAGGCTCGCGCGATATCATTGCTTGCCGACATACTCGTTCTATCCGTAAATCCTTTAGTCTCGCTCGAACAATTTCTATGTCGTCCATACACCACTAAGGGTTCAAGCCACTCGACTAGTCAATGACACTCGTTCTTATTCTTCTTCGAACCTATCACATACACCACTCGGATTCAAGCCATACGATCTAGTCCTCAATCACGTTCGCGTCATGCGCTAAGACATCCTATAGATTCGTTCGACGAATCTCTAGCGTAATCGCTCACGTCGCCTCGACGTACTAAGTCGTTCATACTAATCCTCAAAATCCAAGCCAATCCTTCGGGTACGCCTAAGCGTTAACTCGATAGCGTTCCTATTGATAGACACTCAAAGTGTATCTCCGTTCTCAATCGAGCGATACTTGATATCGCTCGCAACTCGATTGCACCAAAAGTCGAGGTGCACGACACGCGGCACAACTTAGCCAAAGGGCCATGTGCATAGCGATTCCGTGCGGACTATATTCGAGTTTGTACGCTTACTTATTCTCGTTCGAGCGATAATTGATCTCGCTCGCAACTCGTTTGCACCAGAAGGTCTAGGTGCGCGATATTTGCACAACTTAGCCAAAAGGCTGCGTGCATAACCATCCCGTTCGAACTATACTTTGGTCTCGTGTACTCATTTGCTGTCAGCGTAAGCTCATTCAAGCACGTACTGCATTTGCTAACTCTTAGCATCGGTTCCTTCCAACTCAAGTCCGTCGTGGTGGCGCAAAGGCCTTCGCCTATCGATCCCGTCCAATCGAGTACTCATACGAGCTTTTGAAAATATTAGACTTATTGTATGGAACATCCCAAGGCACAACGAGAGAGAGCGTACACTTCTTTTGTTTCAACGAGCTTTCAAAACTGAGAGAATCGAAATGAAGTCCAAGGACGTAAAGCCGTGCTCTGATACCAATCTGTCATGCCCCGCTCCCGCAGGAGCGATCGTCCTCGCTAAGGCGTGATGCCGCACGGGCCTAGGTTGCGCCCGTGCAAGGCTAAGTCCAGAAACGGCCGATTTGAGCTAGGCCACAGAGTCGCACAGAGTGTCCCCATTTGCAGCGGAAAGTAAATGAACACAAATTGAAGCGAATTCAACTCTTTATTGATATTCAAGAAGTTTACAAGCGGCGTTAGGCTGATATTACAAATCGCTCAAGCTCTCTCTCTTTGAAACATAAAAGGCGTGCCAAGTGGCTTACAACATAGAATTATTCATGGCGATGTTCCAATACATTATGTCCTGTATATGGTGCTCCAGCTCCTTGCAACGCTCCAAGGCTCGAGAGATAGCTCCGCGCCTTAGCACATTCGAGGGAAGCTCTGCACCCGCCGACGTTTTCTGCTTCCTGCAAACAGACTGTGGGGTTATCAGTACATTGTTATGCACTGGTGGGGAGGCTAGCTCGCCCACAATGCTATCATTACCAAACACGTTCCATTCACTTTTGTGCATCTCTATCATTTATTGTCTTTCTAATCTTGCCTTAGGATCAATTTCATGGCATATGTCATAACCTATACCGTGTTGCCAAATTCAAGTGTCACATGAAAATACATGCACGACTTACCCATACTTACCGTCCGGCCTTCCCTGTCCAACGTAAACCAAGTTAGTCAACAACTCATATGAAATAACGTAGTTCATGAAAGCATTCAATGTAAAGTGCGTGTCCTTGCCTCGGGTTCTAGCATGTCGTAGGCACGTTTTCTAACTCGTTTGCTCGAAGTACTCTTGATCGTTTTGTGTGTTATATTCAAGCCTATTCAGAAGTTTTTTTGTACAGTTAACTTAGACTACTTTGATTTCAATGCAAGGACTTGCACGTGGATTGCCACCAGCAAAGCCCACTTAAATCTATATGCACCGGTCGCTGGCATCACAAGCCATTTTGGACACTTCCAACTGTGGTATTTCTCAACTTAGCGTAGGGTGGACTGGCACACACCCCGTTAGTCTCTTGAAATACCTCAGCACTTACGTCCCCCGGGTGGCCAAGTTCGCACCCAGGCATGCCCGTAAGCCTCGACTTGGTTCCGCCTAGGCCGGCCACGATCCTCCCTTTGATCATGTCGCGGAATCCGTATCACCCGTGCACGGGTCCGTCCACGACCATTTCATATTTTATTATCATAGGCTAATCCTTAGCCACAATGCGTTACCGACCAGGTTGGCGTCCGTGCAGCGCGGGTAGCGAGCCCCGTTGTACGTGCCCGTCACACCTGTCGCTAACCATTCCTTTCCTTCTTATCTTTTATTCATTAATTCCTTCTTTTCTTTCTTTCACTTGTCCATTCGTTCATTGATTCATTTTCGTATTCATCCTTTCGTTGATTCATTCATTCACTCGTTTGTTCGTTCATTCTTTCATTTATACATTATGCAACTTCCCGTACGGGAGTCGCCTTGGCGACCCATCGGTCCCATAGTCTTTCAATGTTGCTAAACTCTACTCGGAACGACTATGTTGATAGTCTTTCCGTTTCATTGTTGTAAACCATTCATTGTTTCATTGTTGAACGCATAAGGGACTTGAACGTAAGCTTGTGCCTTAGCACGAGCGTGGAGCGCGGTGAGAGAGATCTCGTATTTTCCATGTTCCTTTCCATATTCTTTACAAGCATACAAGATGGGATTAATCCCTTAGCTAGGTGCGTTGGGTCATTTATTAGCATGCGCAGTGTTATCGCCTAGCGATTTCAGTGATAGTGTCCGTATTATTATGTGTCTAGGCTAAGCAAAGACGGGTTCATTGGAGCCACCCACCTTAGCGATGTTCGCGTCGGCCGAGTGGTACTCTGAGCGCGCCTTTGATAGTCTTAGTCTAGATTCATCTTTGACGGGCCATTATACGTCTTGCATCGTTTTGCATCGATACTTCATCGGGTCGACGCAACTCTTCGAGTCGATGGCTCGTTTGAGTCGTTACACTTGCCGTTTGAATCGGCGTTCCGTTTGGGCGGAGCGGGTCATTACAATGGGTCGAGTAATTCCTCTCATGATCACGAAGTTGACGTGACACATAAGCTATTACCTTCCCATGCTGCATCAAAATACATCCTAAACCTCTGCCTAAAGCATCACAATATACTAAAAATTCTCCGGTCCCATCTAGAAGCGTGAGAATGGGTGCCATCATCAAACCTCGCTTCAACTTCTCAAAAGATTCCTGATATTCTGCTGTCTAAGCAAACTGCACATCCTTGCGGGTCAACTAGGTCATAGGCGCTAAAATCCGAGCAAAATCTGAAACAAATTGCCGGTAGTAGCCGGCCAAGCCAAGAAAACTGTGAACTTCTACAACGGTACGGGGTACTGGCCACGTCTCAATGGCCACTATCTTCTGGGGATCCACTTCTACCCCACCTCTGGTAATAATATGACCCAAGTACGAAATACGATCGAGCCAGAACTCGTATTTACTGAACTTGGCATATAACTGGTACTCTCTGAGAATCTGGAGGACAACTCTGAGATGCTGCTCATGCTCCACTTCACTCTTGTTGTAGACCAGGATATCATCTATAAACACAATCACGAACTGATCCAAGTATGGCATGAAAATGCGATTCATGAGGTCCATGAATACAGCTGGCGCATTGGTTGCTCCAAATGGCATAACAAGGAACTCCCAATGCCCATATCTAGATCTGAAAGCTATCTTCGGGATGTCCTACTTTCTGACTCTGATCTGGTGGTATCCTGACCTCTAGTCAATCTTCGAGCATACTGCTGCTCCCTTGAGTTGATCAAACAAGTCGTCTATCCTCGGGAGAGGGTATCTGTTCTTGATTGTCACTGAGTTCAAGGTACGATAATCTACACATAATCTGGATGTACCATCCTTCTTTTTCACAAGAAGCATCGGGGCTCTCCAAGGCGATCCACTTGCACGAATGAATCCCTTGGTCCCGAGTTCTTCAATCATCTTGTATAATATCTCTAACTCTGACGGCGCCATCCTATAGACTCTCTCCGATACTGGGGCTGTCCCTGGGATCAAGTCGATAGTAAACTCGATCTCTCTCTCTGGCGGCATTCCTGGAAGCTCCTCTGGAAAACATCTGAAAACTCTTCGACTATTCGGGGTAACTGTACTGCTGCTACTGCCATCCGCAATACTAGAGGAGAAGGTTCAACTTTGCCTCGGGAAAAGGAAAACTCTGGCTCGCCTGGAATGCTAAAAACAACCATGTCAATATGGCAGTCTATCCTAGCATACTGGTTCCTTAACCAATCCATCCCTAAGACCACATCATAATCGGCCATCGAGAATTCTATCAATCTAGCGGGGAACTCTCTACCGCTAACCATGATCCGACACGAGGAAAATACTCTATCTACCCCCACAAGACCGTTACCAGTAAGTATACTGAGCCTTACTGATAACGACTCGGGCTCCAGTCCTATCCGTGTCGCGAATCGTGCAGACATAAATGAATGCGATGCACCAGAATCAAATAATACTGATGCTGGAAAGGAGTTGACGAGAATAGTACCTGCCACTACCTCACCTGGTGCCAATCCTTCTTCTACGGTCATCGCCATTACCTGACCATCTCCTCTGGGTGCGGGTCCCCTCTGCTGAAAACCTCTCTGTCTGCTCTGAATCAGGGCTTGGGCTTGTGCATACTGCTGGGGTTTTTGCTATTTGAATGCTTGGGACTGAGGCGGTAAGGGCCTCGGAAACTGTTGATGCTACTGGACTGGTGCTGGTCCTCTCACCGAAGGACTAGAAAAGGTCGAAGAAGAGGAACTCCCCCTATTCGGGCAGTTCCCAACCCTGTGGTCCGGTGCTCCACAAACCAAGCACAATCCCTGTGCTCTGCGACATTCTGCCACCACATGTCCTGGCTTCCCACAATGAGTACAACCCATTGCGAAAGACTGCTTCTGCTTCTGCAGCTAGGAAAATGCTGGAGTCGAATGCTGAATCGACGTCACTGAGGCCGCCTGCCTCGGAGTTCCAATTGTCAAAGCCCTGGCTGTCGGGGCTGGTGCTGAAGACTGGTTCATCTGGCCGTGAGACCGCTTCCGATTTTCGGTCTGGTCCATGATCCTATGGGAGGTATACTCATGCCTCCTGGTTGCTCTCAATACTGTAGGACCGATTGTAGGAACGAGTTGTAAAGCGCAATACTCTAGAGGGGGGTGAATAGAGTAGACAGCAGAATTTAACTATTTAAAAATGTTAGTAACAAGATCACAGGTAATATATCACAGATAAGTAAATAAAAAGTAGAGAGTAGAGAGCAAACGCAAACACAAGGATGTATACTGGTTTCCCTCTGTTGAGGACTAGTCCAGTCGGAAGAACTCTAGCTTCCAGTTGAATCCACTATGGAAAATTACCACAAGTTTTCATCCGAAGATCTTGCAACTTCTACAACGCGAGCTTTGATCCGAAGTACTCGACCAACTTCAATTGTGAAGTGTCTAACTTCAATCAAGCCTCTGATTACAACCACTCTGAAACTTCTAGACCGTACCGCACTGGCAAATCGACTAGAGGATTGTAACTGGCTTAGGATTTGAAAATGAATAGCTCAGAATACTTTGGAAGAAGTAGTAGGCTTATAGAGAAGAGATATGAAAGTGAATGAGTGAGTTAAAATGATCAAAATCCTTCTCTATTTATAGGAGTTCCAAAGGTAGAATTCTGACAGAATTCGGGCAGAATTCGGACAGAACTCGATGAGAAAATCTCGTTAGGATCCGTAACTGCAGGAAGACCAAGTTCAAAAAGCAACGTTCACTAACCGAACTCTGGCCGAATTCGGGCCGAACTCTGGCCGAGTTCTGTTGGAGTTCTGTCAGGGTTTTTGCAAACTGGTTTTTGGGCTTTTTGAAAAGTCAGGCAGTTAGGAAGTAGTTTTGGCTTTTGTAAGTGGGTTTGTTTTTCAAAATGAAAGGGTATTTTGAAAATGTTTCTTGGTAGCCTATTTGCCAGTACGATGCAGTATACATCGTATTCCTAGACTCAATAAATATACAAAATTACATTGATAAAATAGGAAAACCAAGAGCCCTTTGATGACGCCTTTCTTCAAATATATGAGCAGACTTGAAGACGCCTTTTTTACTTGACGGCGATCGTCCAAAGATAAACAGACGGTTCAGAGAAATCTTCTTGTATAACGCCGTCTTTGGCCCAATAATAATTTTCTATTGCATATGTCCTGGTTTGACAAATCTTGATCATGCTTACAGCATGTCTAAGAACATGTTAGACCAACAAAACAATATGATACAAGCATAGCAATATAATATAGAACATTTAGGATAATGCTAATATTAGGACAATGCTAAGTTTAAGTAGCAACATGATAGTGATTACATGAATATTAGTGACATCGATATGTTAAACTTAATTGATTAGCCATATTCAAAAACATGATATAATCATTGGGCTAACAAATACCGCATCAAAAGTCTGATGCTCAAACTGCTCCACTGCCAATAAGATCTCTAGATGGAGCCCCTGCTGGAACCGCTGGGCTCTGTCGAACTCGGTCGCTACCAAGGTGGGAGCAAACCGACTAAGTCTCGAAAACTCGATCGCATATTCGTCGACCGTCCTGTCCATCTGTTTCAGATTGGTGAACCTTGTCTGTAGATCGTACCGAGCAACATCATCGAAATACTTGGTCTGGAATCTCTTACGAAATACTGTCCATGCAATAGGTGCCACTAATCCAACGGCCTGTGCCGCCCACCAGCAGCGGGCAAGATCCAATAACTGTAGGCGTACTACCGCCACCTTCTCATTCTCGGGCATCTTCGTCGCTTCTAGAATCACTTCTGTATCCTGCAGCCAAGCATCTACAGCTATAGCATCTTCGCTACCATCAAAGAAGGGAGGGTTCAAACGCTTGAAGTTGTTGGCTGCCTGGTTCCCTTGATGACCGCCTCTGTTCAGAGCATCTTGTACTGCCTGGTGCAGGGTATCGTCCCGACAATCTTGAGATGCTAGCAATGTCCTGATGAGACCCACCAAGGTGCCATCATCGGGCTCTGTAGGCTGGATTGGCTGAACTGGTAGCTCTTAACCTCCAGTAGGCATGACTCTAGAGGCTACTCCGGAATGCTGGGCTTGATCTCTAGGTTACTGTTGGCCCACGGGAGGTGCTCCGACTTGCCGATCGATAAGATCAGGAACAATACCGCTGAAGAAGAAGACACATGGATCAATAAGGAAGGACCAGGACAGATCAAAGATACAAGCATGCGATCAGGTCAAGAATTCAGGGATTTAGAGGATACGAGCAGAGATCAAGGACGAGTGTTGATTGAGACATCTATTCGGTAAACCCTCACATATCTTGATTTACAAGACCTGCATGGGCTACCACTTAAACCATGTAACGCCCCAGAACCAGAATACTGGAGAGCGGGGGCATACATAGCCAGCTACGTATATTGAAATGGAATCCACCTCGCTATATGGTCACGGATGTCTAGATATATGAGAGTTTAACTATAAGTCATCAGTCTCTTATGGTCATGAACAAGCCTATTGTCTCAATCTCAAGCAAGTAGTAGCAGTTACAAGATATTAGAGCATCAAATATACAACAGTAAGGCGTCCCATACATTACATATTTGGATGATCATGAAGCTAGTCGTACAAAATGTGAAGACTAGCAAAAGTTTCAGTCATACATGATCAACCCTAGGATTCGTCAATCATGTTACAGCCCGTAGGCAGACAGTAAGTAAAGTGCAATACGAGCTAACACGTGCTCGCCGACTAAACGCCTTAAAAGAATATTTTTACAGTAAAGTTGGAGAACAAAAGGAAAACCCACTCGTTGCCTTGGTTACGTCTGGTGGTCACCATCTGGCTGAAAGGTAGGAAGATCCTCTGGAGCTGCTCCGGTATCTGGCCACGCAAACCCAGCTGGGTCAGATCCCAGAAAGAGCAAGTGCCACAAAGGAGGCTTCACTTAAGAACTAAAACCAGCAATTAGCACAAAACATAATTATATGATAAAAGACTGGAGATATGGAAAATCATGATGATATACGACAAGATAACCATGGGACTGTTCAGATAACCAAGTTACAACCCTTAACCAAACAAGGACCGGGGTTGTAACCCTTCGTCTGAACGGAACTTGGTTTCCCACCATTTATCGATAAAATAAAACACAAGCAATCGGGTCATGTCACAATCTTGTACAGGATCAGGACAAGACTAGACTAGGTTAGACTCCATCCAATCAATCACGGCCAAGCAAAGAGTACGGCTTGATACTTTAACTAACTAGGATTATCACAGGCCTAGTTACTAGCAAGATGCAATGAGATATTTAAACAGCCACAAGTCCTACAGACCATCCAGGTTATCCAGGTCGAATATCCGTTCATGAAGGGTGCAACACATGACAGTGTGCTGGAAATGTGCCCTACTCGTCGACAGGCTACAAGTCCACTTGCGTGTCCAGATAACGGGATTGCCTGTAGCTGGGATATCTCTTCATGACTAATGGGTTATTCTAGTTATTAGCCTTAGTCAATTTCAGTAGGTACCCCTGACCGTGGTACTCAGGGGTCCCTGCCATAGACATGATGCGAAACAGTATTGGTTCATATGTACAAACACAATCGTCTACGGTGTCCAGGCCGTTCATTCTTGTCATGTCATGTTAGCCGTCGCAACAGCATTCAATAGTTCCCATCAGGCTTACATGTCATATCTTGCCAAGTCATGTCATGTCATGTCATGTCAATTCATTTGTTATATCGTGCCATGTACAATTATATGTCCAGTCATGTCAATCAATTCGTGATTATCAAGTTTACGACAAAAAGGCGTAAGAATATAAAAGGGCAACGGAGCATGCCATAGGGACTCAAAGTCTCTACGCGAGCAAGAGTACGCTAGGCCAAATAGACCCCGAGAGTAAATCAGCTCTACGCAGGCAAGACCTAAGGATAGGCAACTCTACGCAAGCAAGAGTGCATACAAGCAGGATTCTATGCGAGTAAGCGCTCTACGCGGGCAAATGCTCCACGCATAGCAAACTCCCTATGCAAGCGAAACTTTACGCACACGAGCACCCAAGTGAAGCTCTACGCACGCAAGGCTCTACGCACGCAAGGCTCTACGCACGCAAGGCTCTACGCTAGCGAGACTCTACGCGACAGGAGAATACGCGAGCGCGAGTCTACGCGAGCGAGAAGGCCCCTACGTAGAGTTCAAGTGAACTCGGCGTAGAAGGATTACGCGGGCACGCAAGACGTGTGCGTAAAAAAGGGAGTACTACGCGGACACGTGAAAACGTGTGCATAAAGGATAAATGATACGCTGGCACGTAAAACATGGGCGTAAAACTAAATATCACGCTAGCACGTAAGAACGTGTGCGTAAAAACTTCATCTTCTCCCCAAGGCCGGTACAAGCAGGCGTAAAAGCTCAAGAGCTCAAGAAAAGCCCCAACTCGGCCAAGACTCAATGAAATCCAACCATTCCAAAATGAAACTTGTGTAACATCAGAATGCCTTCTACATGGAACTCTTAGTTTTCGAAAAAAGCCAGTTTAGTAGATCAAAACCATAAAAATGAAAGAATGCTAAAACCTAGATCTACAAAAATCCATGCATCAAAATGAGAAAAGCCAAGTTCAAAAGTAGTTTAAAATCAGGCAAGGAAGCTAAAGGATCCATAAAAGCATGGTGTTCTCTTGTGATAGCAAGTTGCACTTGCCTACGGTGGTGTGGGCGGAGAAGGAGATGAGGAAGAAGAAGAGAAGAGGAGTAAATGAGTAATGAATGAAGAGAGAGAATGGTGGTTGGGTTAATAAATGAGGGATTGTGGTAGGTAGGGGTTTGCATATCAACCCAAACCGAGCTCAACCAAGCCGAACCCAACCGAACCCAATGCAGGCCAATGCCAGGATAAACCACATGAACCAGAAAATGCTAACTAACCCATGCCAGTGCAAAACCCAAGGCTAGCTAGTCAAGATGAGTCGAACCAGGATGAACCCAAAATAAACCAAGGTAAGATTAAACCAGGATCAAGCTAAGCAAAAAAAGTCCAATTACGGGTTGGGATTCCGTACACGTATACCAAAATACGTAATACGAACTACGGGTGTAGTGCCCCGTCCCGCTCAGTCAATCGGAGGAATAGGAACGCCGACGGTGTTCGGACTTAGCCTTACAACGGCTGCATGAAGACATCGCTCGGTCAAGGCGACCGTTCGCTCAGGTGGTACAGTTTCGGTGAACTTACCTCATCTTAGCCTTCACATAATAAATCGCATGTTTTTAACTTGCACAAGTAGGCTTGATAACAAAAGAGACGAATCCACATAGCTAAAGAGAATAATCCCGACGGGTCGAATTGAGTTAGAATATGGAAATGTCCAAAACGATCGCCTTAGAGTTGGTGCACGGCGTGCTTTGAAAATGACACTCGATCCTTCGTCCCGTGGCTTGGGAGAAGGAAAGTTGGTATTCGCCGTAAAGCTAAGAGTTAGCCAAATTCATAGGCGTCGCCTGCACAAATACTTCATAAAACATGCACGATCTCATCGCCCAAGGCGTAGCATCGCCTCTGCTCGCCCGACGGGTTAAGTTGTATTGCACGGCTTGCGGCATAAGTCTAGGTACCCCAAATAACTTGGTTGTTCAAGTCGATCGCGTGCACGGCACGTTCCCACGACGTAAGACTTGACGCAGCCTTTGCTCGTCGAGTCGTTGTGCGTTTAAGTCAGGCAAGTTAAGTTAGGCAAAGTTATGCCGATCGACCTAAGACATTACAAGTATCGTCTCGCTCTTTCGCGGTTTGTCAAAGTTAAGTAGTCCCACGATCACAAGGCCCGTCGACTTGGGCATGAGTGTTATGTAGAACACGGTTGGCTTAAGGCACGATGTACGGACTTAGTGTTTAAGGCATAAACCATGGTTGATTCGATGAGTTTTGGATAAAGGACTATCAAATAGGCATTGAGTTGAATGAAATGATATGGTAACATGGAAAGAACGCTCGCGGCTACAGGTCGGCGAGGCGGTCTAAGAAGAAAGAACTATGCTCGCGGCTATAGGTCGGCGAGGCGGTCTAAGAAGAAAGAAGTATGCTCGCGGCTACAGGTCGGCGAGGCGGTCTAAGAAGAAAGAAGTATGCTCGCGACTATAGGTCGGCGAGGCGGTCTCAGAAGAAAGAAGTAGCATGACTATGTGAGACGTCAGTTTGAGTCGAGTCTTGCATGGTCATGGACAACTTGTCGACAAGGTGGGTCGTTTTCCTGCAAGGCAACCCGGTGGCCATGGGACCGTTGCGGTCGCGATTGGAAACGACTAATTAGCTGTGCTGGGCACGGGTTAGGCGGGAACTTGCAGCGGGGCTAGCTACCTTGCGCTGAAAGGGCACCCGTCTAACAAAAGCTAGAGGAGTCTACGATGGCTCTGGGAGTCAGTGACCAAATCATATAGATGAGTCGGCATGGCGGCGATCCGCGTGTATGCCTTTGGATTGAGTCGAGTATTGAGTACAGTATATCAAGGAGCCGAGTTGAATGCGTGTGTACAGTTGAAATACAAAATTTTGGGCCTAAGATTTGACTACAATGAAGACACCGTGCTTCGGAAGTCTTGAGTTGTCGGCATATAAGTTGCATAAGTTGGTTTGAGTTGTCTTGAGTTTAAGTCAGGAAACCGCCGCAAGGCAAAGTCGGTCGAGTGACACTTAGCCCAGTAGTCTTGATTGGGTCAGTTGGTGATCAAAGTAGCGAAGGGCCGCGAGGGGGCAAGGGCCGTGAGACGGCAATATGATTGAGTCTCATTTGAGTTGCGAGGCACGGCCTCAATAAGGACTTATAGCACGGTCACACGGGAATTGAGTCTTATCGCGTAGTTACGTCTCTGATTTTGGGCCGTAAGGCAATCACGACTTGATAGGTTAACGTTGAATGTTGCAAGCACGGGATGATCTAAAGACACAAAATAGTCAAGGCGTCGGTTATAAAACTGATCCTAAGGTGTAAAACCCCTAAATTTCTACTATTTTTTTATTAAATTTGGTACTGATTTAAAATTTTATATTGTACGTCGCGTAGTCGTATTGTACGTCGCGCACGAAATTTTATTTTTCTTGCTCGTCGAGTGCGAATATGTGCGAGCGTACATATTTTAGAAAAATATTTTTCTATTTTATTATTCACTTTCAAAATATTACATATAATTATTATTCTTGCTATAAAAAGCCTTTTGTTTTTAAGAGTTATTAATCATAAATAATATTTTATTGTGTACTAGGAAAAGCATAATCATGTATGCATTATTTGTGCTTACATATATATTTCGTAAATATTTATTTAAGTTTATTTCTAAATAATAATGTATTTTTGAAATTATTATAGTATTTTTAGAAAATATATTTCGAAATTATTGTGGCAATTTAAATCTTGATTTAAATTTATGGATTTATTTAAATAGTTAAATATTTGAAATTTGACTTATCCCATTTGATTTTAAACTAAAAATTTAATTAGATTTTAATTAGATTTTAATTTGGATTTGAATTTGATTGATTTTAAATTAATAGATGAATTATCTAATTGGGTTTTAAATCTTCCTAATTCTTATCCAATTGGGAATTCTCACATCCTATAAATAGGCAGGTACTCCTCCATAAATTTCTATTCTCTACCACAAAACGTGTCGTGCATCGTGTCCGTGTTCCCCATATCCATAATCTTATTCCATATTTTTACACATACATTATTCCCCCTCCGTGTCAACAATTTCGACACGTACAACCAAATAGGAAAATTCCTAGGCTATTCCCTGGCTCATCCCTTCCCCGATCGGAAACCCTCTCATCCTAGCCAAGCCCAGCCTTTCTCGGTCGACCACCATCCCCGTCCACGACCATCCCTGCAAGCCTCCATGCCACCACCACCATGGACTAATACCAACACCGCCGCCTCTCCGGCATTACCCCGACCATCTGTCTAAGCCCCGACAGCACCAACCAGGCCGCCACACACCTCGGCACCCGCCGTCACACTAACAGCCTCCGGTGATCTCGCCTCTATCACCGCCACCACACACGCACAACCACACCTGCCTTCCGACCACTCCGACCAACAACTCCCCCGACTACCACCACAAAACAACCACGTCCACCACCGTCCTACCACCATCGGCCCTGCCCCTGGCCACGACACCACAGCCACCGGCAGCCCACGCCGCCACCACATCCAAAAAAAAAAAGAAAAGAAAAAAAAATTAAAAACTCTAACCCTAGGCTAACCTCGCCGTGCCCTTGCCGTACCGACGAACTGGGTCGAGCCGCGACGACTCTCAACCCCAGCGTGCCCCTCCGCCGCTCGGTCGGGTCCGGATCCCCTCGCCCCAGCGGCCGAGCTCCGCCGGGACCCCGCGGTAGCACCCCGCCTAGTCCCGAAGGTCAGCAACCGACCCCGTCGTCGGGACAACGGCCGGAGCCGCGCCACACAGGAACGGACTCGCCTCCGTCGCGCTTCGCCGTCGGCGACCACACCAAAGCCTCGCCGTCCATCCGCCGCCGCACCAGCCAGATCTGGAACCCACGACCTTGGTGAGCCGCCTCGTCCCCTCCACCATGGCCGACTTCCCCCAAACCCTCTCCGGCGCATCTCCGCCGCGTACGCCGGGCCGATCCCTCCGCCGCTCGCAACCCCAGCACGCCCGACCGCCGTCTGCCCCTTCTTCCTTCCGACTTCTTCTTCTTCCGACCGCCCGCACTCCGAGCCCCGCCGAAACCCTCTAGCCGTCGGAAACCCCCTCTGCCGCCTCGACTCCGGCCCATCCTCTTTCCACCGCCGTCACCCATCTAACGCCGCCGTCACACCCCGAACTCCGCCGAACCACCGACTCTCCCGCCGGTCGCCGCTCCTCTCCCGCGCCACCGCAACTCTCTCACCTCTCTCCCTCAGCCTCTCTTCCCTCTCGCTCTCTACTCTCTCTCCTCCGCCTTCCTCACTCTTCCCCCTTCTTATTTTTTTCCTTTTCTTTGGTATGTGTTCTCAGAAGAGCACAAGAACAGAGGTGTTTATTATTATTATTTCATTATCATTTGTTATGGTTGTTATATTTATTATTATTTTTATTATTATTTCTATTATTATTTCTATTATTATTATTATTATTATTATTATTATTATTATTTCTATTATTATTAGTAGTAGTAGTATATTTGCTATTTTTACTTATTTCATGATTACGTTTTATATTTACCGTAAATTTGTATCACTAGCAAATACAAATATTATATTAAGACAAAATGTATTTTCAAAATGTGATTTCGAAACCCTTGGAGATATTATTATACTATTTAATTATATTTTTCTAAATATTTAAATATGTTGACCCATAAAAACGTAGTTTGCAAATTATGAAATAAATTCTTGGTATTTTTTCTCTTCAATATTTATCTAAAGTATTTTTAATTATAAAATATAGATTTCTACCTAAAATCGTATTTTGACAAACTTAGAGTTTTTGCCGAAAACGATTTTTCTTGACTTTAAGTATTTTTGTATTTCTCCTAAAAAAATATTTTGACTCATTAAAACTAGTTTTAGGAATTATAAATATTTTCTAAAAACTCGTATATATATAATATTTATCCATTATTTCTTTGATTGTTCTCATGTCCGTATCCAGTCCTATTATTCCTATTCCTTCGCCCATTTCGAGACTACCTTATGTCCACCCTAACTAATTTGACCCTTCTGGACCCAATGGTACTGTCAGTGCCACCACCCGAGGTCACCATGCATAGTTGTTACACCGAAGTCATAATTTGTGCCACCTTGATCATCGCAGCACACCAGACGTCCTACCAGGCAAGACAACTTGTCATTTGCTGTTTATTTATTTTAGCTCATATTTCATGCATTGTTCATTATTTTTTTTATGCAAAATAAACTGTGATACATGGCATAACTTGTTAGAACTTACTGTTCATTTATATTTCCTGCTATGTATTATTTTTCTTACACATTAAACCTAGATTTAAGGGACCACCTTGTGTGTTGCATTCATTGGCCTTGACACGTTGTACCACGAAGTTGTGTATCGCATATAGAACACGGACGTGCGTGATTGGCTGGCCACCAGTACGTACAAGCCGTGCGATAGGAATAACCGCTAATAGAGGTTGCATACTAGTTGACTTAGTGGTTATAGAGGTTAATGTTGTGGATACAACATAGTAGGCATTGGGCGGGAGGATAATTCCTTAGCGTATGGGCTTCGATGCACTTCCCATGTGACCCGGACTCTCCGCTGGAGATACGGGGTTGATGACCCATGATTACTGACGGCCACTGACGATTCTGCGGAACGTCATGCTCTTACTGATGGGGCCTCTAGTGCCCAAGGGAGGACTATGCCGATCCTATTTAGCCAGGGCCCATGCGTAGGAAGGATTGTTCTTAACTACATTTCACTTAGAACGGTTAGGTACCTTTATCCGTTAGGTACGAGTACTTTTGGTTTGGGTGCTTGTATCTGACCGTGGCTTGGAACAATAACTTGTCGCGGATTAGTTCGTCACATCTTGTCCTTGTTTGGTTGTAGGTGTGACTTACTACTTCGATGAGAAGGTATTGAACCTTGTTGGGGTCCGGATACCATATTGGATTCATAGCATGGAAAGATACGTCATCGTGAATTAGTTTACCATCTCCTGTCCTTGTTTGGTTGGGAGGATGGTAAGCTCGTTCAATAGGTGTGTATTGGACCATGCTATAATTCAATTGACTTATTTATTTGAGCAATATTTATTCAGTTTATATGGCATGATATTATGTGTCTTGTTACGTCCCTCTGAGGACCTGGTTATCTCTCTAGGTGTGTGCTCTTGTCTTTCGTAGGTGCTTTAGCTCTAGCCGTGATCATCGCTATTTCTTCGAGGATGATTGCACTTGGATCGTCTTCGCTTCGCTCGCCAAATTCATTCTTTTGTACATCATGTATTTTTCCTTTATTTGTTGGTAGTGGATTTGTCTCCGCCCAACATATTATATCAAGACAATTCATTATCTTTATATGATGTCTTTTATTCATTATATTATGTGGATGAGATTAGTTATGGTTCTACTGCATTTTACAGCTTACGTATATTTATTATACGGCTGGCATGTCTACATTCCTAGTCCTACGTATTTTGGGACTGGGGTGTTACATAAGGTAAGAGTAGAAAGACAATTGATAAGAGGGGACTATGTTGCACAAAGTAAAATAATGTGTCGGTTTTGTATGGGTGGGCGAGGAGCTTATTCCACCAGTACAGTTGAGTACTGACACCCGCATAGTTTATATGTGCAGGCACAGGCAGAAGCTCGTGGCGCGGAGCTCGCTTGGACGCGTCGAGGCCCGAAGTTCCTTGGAAAATCGAAGCGTGCAACCGCATGGAGTAAGGACTTATACAGGACATAATGTATGGACGTCGCCTTCCGAAGCATCCACTGGCTCAAGCACTGTATTTGAGAGATGAGAGAGAGCTGAGTGATCTTGTAATATAAGAAGAGTGAGCTTGAGAGACTTGTAATCTCGACATTGCGCCCCATTGTAACCTTTGTTTCAATATCAATAAAGAGCTTTCTTTTGAATAACTTGTGTTTGTTCTAAATTTTCCGTTGTATGTTCAATGTCTCTGCTTGGGACTTCTGTGCGACGACCCCGTCGCAGCCGTTGAAATCGACCGTTATGGAACCCGCCTTACACGAGCAAAATCTAGGCTCGTGCGGCATCACGCCTTAGCGAGGACGATCGCTCCTACGGGAGCGGGGCGTGACAACTGTCACGCCCCGATTCGGTAGATTCGAAAGTCGTCCCCCGGGCATGATGCCGTGCAAGCCTGAGTTGCGCTTGCACAAGGCGGTTCATAAGGTTATCCGAAACAACAGCATATTTAAGAGTACGCAGAGAAATTGAACACATTCATTTAGAGAAGGAAACTTGCATTTTCATTGATAATAAGTAGGTTACAGACTCGATTACAAAAGAGGCCTCGCGGGCTTACAACCGACATCGATGAGATAGTCATTCCATACATTTACATCCCTTTTTACAAACATCAAAACGACTCTCTAAGACCTGGGATCGGCGAGAGTTTGTGACTCATGATGCCGTTGGGTTGGAGTCTTCAAAATGTTGCAGAGCTAGCCTTCGCTCTAGCAAGGCTTCAAAAGAAAGGAGCGTCGCCTTCAGTTCCTTGGCACTCTATCCTGGTCCCGAGTACCTGTTGAGAGCGAGGGTCAGCACTTTACACTTCGTGCTGGTGCGTGGCAATTTAAATTCCGTGCTCTCATTTGTTGAAGAATTTAAGTGAGCGTGCAAGCAATTATTTACTGAAGTTTCTAGCCATCCTACTCAATTCAAACTTATAATTGAAGGCACAACCGTATAATGACGATAGATCTTACCCCCGGCAGAGCGTGCCGTTGAAGCGTAAACTTACCATGTTCTTCCCTGTCATGTTGATAATAATGAAACGTAATTGAGTGCGTTCGTGAAGGTCACTGGCACGACAAGCCATCCTGGACATATAGCTTGGTAGACAGAGGTCTTTCAGCGCGGGTAGCGAGCCCCGTTGAAAGCCACTGCCTACCGTGGCATGCATCCGGCATAGCTATCCGTGTTTCTTCCTAGGCCGGAACGGTCCCGTGGCCTCGGGATACCGTCCGAAGAAACAATCGCCCTTGTCGACAAGTTGTCCATGACCGTGCTAAGTTAATTTGTTATTTCAAGGCACATCTTATAGTATTATTGCGACAGTTATTTAATCGATTCATCCTTTCCTTAGCACGGTTCTATATGATTTGATAATTACAAGCACGATAATATTGTATGACAAGCACATGTATAGTTCGAGTTCGTGGGACGTCGTGTGACCGTTCATCGAAATATCATTCATGTTGTTGCATTACCTCTAGCATAGCACATGTCTAGTATTGATAATGTATTAGAGAAGAGGGTCGAGGGAAGAAGGGTCAGCCACTCACCTTAGTATTTACTTGAGGCGAGAAACTGGTTCGCCGCGCTAGACATTGCCTACGCGATCACCTGAAATCGCACAAGCAACCGATTAGAACACTGTGTTATTCAAGGAAATTCGATACGAATGCGAAGTTCGAAACGTAAGCCATGAAAACCATCGAAAATAATCACGAAAATGCATTCAGAAAACAAAGCCAAAACCAACGCAAGCGGCGTGAAAAACAGAGCAACGGGAGGTCTCTCCCGACTCAGCCGCAGAGTCAATCCTTGAGGCGCAGCCCGCTGAATATGGGACTTGGTTCCGAAGAAGCCATTCCATAACGGGGAATGGATCTTAATTCAACCGTTCCCGTTCGATCGATTCGATCGATCCCGACCTATCGGTCCCGACCGAGTCGATAGCGACAGTGTTCCTTTCTCGCGCACCCCGTGGACGAACAACGGGGCACGATGTAGGGACGGGGCACTACAACAACGGGCGTTACACATGTCTACTAGCTTTTCAAAATCACTTTACATAGTCATATCTCTTATCATATTGCAGCCGTTATTTTTTGTTGCAATTACAAATTCTAGTTGTCATTTTCTTATTTCCATGTCCTTCCATATTTGTCATTTTCATGTTTCAGTAACTGTAAGTTGTAGGGTTGTATTTTGCTCATTTTCTGATTGGATCGTTGCAGGTAAATTGACTACGGAGGAGTTGTTTTGCAATTCATACTATGGATCTGCCACTGAGACACTAGTCAACATCCCGGAGGATGTCCCTGCTAAAAAATATCCTATAGCTTACGCTTAGCTTACATTTCGCTTTTTAAATTGGTTTGTAATAAATAGTTAACATTCATTTTGCTGGATTTGTTTGCAGTTTACTTTTGCTTTGGGAATGTAACTAAATGACATCTTTTGACTTATTTATATTTTACCTCGATATAGATGTTGTGATTAATCTGATTCAATATAAGTTTGAAGATAATTAAAGGTTTAGAACAGCTTACTACGCTGTGTCTTATGGCGTAGGCTGGATGTGTCTGACACGTATCCGAATATTCGGAAGCGGATCGTGACAGAGGGTAAAAAACTAGAAGAGGAAGTCATAGATGGTTAAGTGAGAAAATGTACATTTTTGAACCCCTAAATGGGAGGTTAACAAGGAAAACGAGGGCTTATTTTTTGAAAAGTCATAAATAACTCTTGTTTTGACAAGTTTTAATTAAAAATTCAATCAAATATAATTTTGTGAGTATTTTGATAATTATTGCATTTTTATTAATCTTTCTCCCATTCAATACCTCCAAACCAAGGAAGAGTTTCTAAACACACCCTACTTAACTCTTCATCATTTTCAAGCAAGGTTATATGTAATGACTCTTCTCTCTTTCACTGTAACTCTCTTTTTTCACTTAATCCCATTTAAGTCTGCTTATTTTTTCTTCCCTCAATCCAAGCAGAGCCCAAAAGAATTGCATAATGTAGTAAACACATATGCCTAGTTTGCATATATGTTTAATTAGGATTTTTTTTATAGATATATTTTAAGAATTTGTATATATGTTTAATTAGCTAATACCATGTAGTTAGATAATAGCAATATTTTAGAATTTCACACAAGTTTTTTAAGGTCTAAAACCAATTATACACATACTACTTAGACGGTTTATTTTGAACCATTTTCAAACCTCTTTACAGAGATGGATGTACTTATTATGAGTATTTGTTAACTCTTTATATTTATCTTGATGTAATAAAGTCTAAGGCTAGATAGATACACATGATATGTGACTAACGTTGGTATTGTCTTCATAAAATAGCTCATGTTGTTACTCTAGCTATGTTAACTGATTCCAAATCTATAATAAATATAGTAGCATGTGCACATATTCTAGCAAGGATAACTTTGCAAAAAGATAATTTATTGAGGGTATACATTCAATTATGAATATAGTCAAATAAAAAATGAATACATGCAAAAAAAAAAAAAAAATCCAATTTTGTTAATAACCCATTTAGGGCTGCAAATGAGTCAAGCAACTGGCTCGTTTAAAAGCTCGTTTAGGAGTCCGTTTAAGAGCTTGTTTAGAAGCTCGTTTGTTCTATATTGAATTCTAATTTTATATATATTTATACAATAATATGATTGTGTGCATTATATATTAAAAAGTCCTTAATTATTTTTTAATTAAATTGTTAATGTTAAAAGTACTTGAATTCAAACATAACTAGCTCGAGCTCGTTAATTGAAATCAAGCTTAACGAGTTTGAAATAAAGTTGAGCGAGCTTGAAATTAAGCTTAACGAGCTTGATTTTGAGCTTATAGGGCTTGTTTATCAAACTTGTTTATCAAGTCTCCAAGTCAAGCTCAAGCTTAATATAAACGAGCTCGAGCCAAGCTCAAGTTCTAAAATAAAAAACTTATCGAGCTCGATTAATTCTAGTCAAGCCAACCTCAAGCTTACAAAAGCTTGACTCAGCTTGGCTCGTTTGCAGCCCTATCTCCTTGACCCCTTAGGGCTCGTTTGGATCAAGTTTTTGTATTCCTAGGAATAGGTTTTCAATTCCTTTCCCATGAGAAAGGAATTCAATATTCCTATACCCATGTTTGGTTAGGTTGGGAATATGTAGTTCAAAATTTTAAAAATTTACATCTCCATTTTTTGTTTACAAAGGGATAGAAATATTAATTTATTTAGTTTTCCTTTAATACCCTTTCATTAATTTCATAATGATTTCCATGTTTGGGATAGAAGTTAAAAATTTGAAAATAAAGAGAGGGTATAACCGTCCAAACAAAATAGCCAAACATCATTCCTAGAAAAGCAAATCTATTCCCGGGGGGCTTGAGAATAGCTTTTCCAAGTCAATGGGAATAGCTTTCCCACCTAAGCCCCTCATATTTTCTCCTCATTCCCAATCCTAAACATACCAAACACGGATAAGGAATTCAAAATCCATTCCCAAGCCACAAAAACTTGAACCAAACGCCCCCTTATGGTGTTCCAGGACTTCAAAGTCCAATATGTATTAGTCCATATATATTGAAATTGATTTTCAAGTATAATTAAAAATTAACAAAACTTTTTTTGAATTTATTTTGTTCCAAAAATTTAGAAATTAGTAAAGGTTTCAAATATAGTCATGGCTGATTTTGGTTGGTGGTAGCGCATGTGATTATTTGACTTTTTTTCCTATATATATATTGGCCCACGGTCTATTTGTAATTTATTCATCAATTTATCGTCCATATCTTCCAATTTATTTATAATTTTATTTGAGTAATTATGCATCTGATTGAACACCATATATACTATATCAAGATTTTTAATTTACTTATAAAATTTATGTTTTAATGCAATTGATTTATAATTTTATTTTGAGTAATTATAAGTGAGTTTTTTTTGTTTTTTTTGCGCACATGGTCTCAAAAAATATCAGAAATCACAACCGTCATTTGTTCTCTCTGTTTGGCTATTCTAATCAATTACTTATAGATAGGGGTGTACATCGGTCGGTGGTCGACCTATTTGGTCACAACCGAAGTCGAACCGAAGCTAGTCGGTTTGAAAATAATCAAAATCGAACCAAACCAACCAATTTGTCGGTTCGGTTTTGAAACCGACCGACTTGGTTCGGTTTAGTTCGGTTCGACTTGGTCGGTTTTGATCACAGGAAAAAATGGACTACCATTAATTTAGATATTGTTGCTTATTTTGTGGTGTGGAACTTCAGTCAATCACATGGAAAAAAATGGACTTGATCTGATTTGGAAGTAACATTGTCAATCATAGGAAAAAAATGGACTACCATCAACTTTTTGTGTGGTCTTGTATGGCTAATTTATTAACTACTGTGGAATTTCAATTGGAAAAAAGAAGAAGCAACAACCGCTGCCAAACAACAACCCTAGCATAAACCATTCAATTTCAAATTTCGACAGTCAGTACAATGAAGAAGATGCATATTATGGAATGAGAGTGACCTATATCATAATCACCATACATGAAAATGTGCACAACAATTATACATAAGAATGAGAAGAAAAATTTTCACTTTTCTTTTCATTCACTGCTGCTTAGTCCCAATTATTTAACACTAGCCTAGTAGTCTCGGTATCCCCCACCAACCGGTCCAACCCAACCCTAATAATCTAACGCTCACATAGGGTTTGGTTCGGTTCGATTTTAATCGGTTTTGGAATAATGAAACCTTGAACCGAATCAAACCGGTCGGTTTTAAAAAATGCGTAGTCAAACCAAACCGATCGAACCATCGGTTCGGTTAAAAATCGATCAGTTCGGTTTTGTTCGGTTCAATTTGGTCGGTTTGACTTAAATGTGCACAGCCCTACTTATAGATGTTGATCACTTAGGTGACAAATGGAAAATTTGAATTGTCTACAAAAGAATCAATTCCCTACGAGTTAGCATCTCAACATAATAATATTCCTACATTGATACATTTATCGTTGTCTGATTTGTATCCGAACCGATCTGACCTGGAACCAGTCAGATGTTTTCCTTGTTCATATCGACTTATATGTGATGAACGCATATAGATGACGCCCACAATTAGAGATTTTTAGGAAAGAGAACATTAGCAAAAGATGCTAGACAATTCTTAGAGCATCCATAGTGGATACATTTCAAACACATACTTCAAATTATTAAAAATTGTCTTAATTATTATTTTTGAAGTGTCTTCTTGAAATTGGCACGCAATGGTACACTCCAAACAGATACTCCAAATTAATATTCTTCCTCTTTTTTCTCTTTATTTTCGTTCCATGTTTGATAATATTTTTTTCTCCCTTTTTTTCTTTTTTATTTTCCTTCCTTTTTTTGGTAATAACGGCTAATTTGGTGGGTCGAGAAATTAATGTAACAGAGATAGAACATGCTCCAAATCTGGAGTGTCTTTTAACTTTCTAGCAATTTTCAAATATGAACAAGTGCCTATTACAGCCTTTAAATACTATAAAATTTAACTAAAGTTAAAATATAGTACTTGAAATCTCTCCTACTGTGAATGTTCTTAACATACCAAGTCACAGCGTCGTTTAAATTAAATAAGGTTAGTATCAGTCGACCATTGATCCTTAAATATTTTCCTCAAGTATCAATCTGTACTTTGTCTGTTTAGAACTGCAACTATATAACAGGAAGCAAGTTCAAGGGTCCTGTGCAGTACATCTCTATCTCCTCCTCTAGCTATCTCCAAGATATGTCAACAAGAAGGTATGAGGTGTTCTTAGAGATTATAAAGTTTCGAACTAGAGACTTAAGAAGGAAGCAAAACAAACAATTTCCTTGTTATTTCTTTCTAATTTCATGACCTATTAGCATGTAATTCCCCTGGGAAAATTTACATTTTCGATTTCTTATCGGCATGCCAGTTCAATCTTTCTATTCGACTAATGCCCTTATTTTATTTTTCTTCTTCGATCTTTTGATTTTGTGTGTGTGTGTGTGTGTGTGTTTTTTTTTTTTCCATATACATAAGATTGCCGAGAAACAGACTAACTATCAATTCCTAGTGCATGACATCAAATATGTATCGGAAATGCAATTTTGCCCGCCATTGTCTTGCCCGCTAATGGTTCGCAACCCTAGTGCCCCCTCCTATTTGCTTCGGTCTCCTCCTTTCCCACTTCCTTAAATCTTAGCTAATGGGAGGCCGCCACGTAGGCTACGGGTCATTGACGGTCACGTTTGGTCCAAATAGCAGCTCCCAGAATATATATATATATATATATATATATATATATATATATATATATATATATATATATATATATATATATAGGATGAGGGAGGTGAGGTGACACCCTATGGAGGGTGGCTACATGTCACCTCTCCATTCTATCATCATGCACCCATGTGCGGGCCAAATTGTAAGATATTCTTTATATACCAGCACAGCAGCTAAGATTCTAACATAGAGGCGTCCCGACAAGCTTCCGCCATTGATCTTGTCGAATTTTCATAAGTTTAAAAAGAATTGTAGAAAAAACACCAGAAATTAACTACAATAATTACTAGAATAATATAAAGATTTTAATCTATAATCGTCAATGTCACTATGCCATTGACCTCAGGTTGGAGGGAAAGGTGGCCATCATCACCGGCGCGGCCAGCGGCATCGGCGAGGCCGCGGCGAGACTCTTCGCAGCCAACGGCGCCGCCGTCGTCATCGCGGACATCCAGGATCAGCTGGGTCTCGAGGTCGTCGCCTCCATCGGCCCCGACAAGTGCAGCTACGTACACTGCGACGTGGTGGACGAGGAGCAGGTCAAGGCGGCCGTGGACTACGCCGTGTCGACCTACGGCGGCCTCGACGTCGTGTACAGCAACGCGGGGATCTCGTGCGGCGGCGTGGGCGGCAGCGTCGTGGACCTGGACAAGGGGGAGCTGGACAGGCTGATGGCGGTGAACGTGGGGGGGTCCGCTCTGGTCGTCAAGCACGGGGCGCGCGCCATGGTCGCGCGCGGCGTCCGCGGCTCGATCGTGTGCACGGTCAGCCTCGCGGGCAGCCACGCCGGGTACGCGGCCGCGGCGTACACGGCGTCGAAGCACGGGCTGCTGGGGCTGGTCAGGGCCGCCGCGGGCGACCTGGGCCCGCACGGGATACGGGTCAACAGCGTCTCGCCTTTCGTGGTGGCCACGGGGATGACGACGGGCAGGAGCGGCGGTGCAGCCGGCGCCCGGATAGTGGAGGACGCGTGCCGCGCCCTGTCGAACCTCAAGGGGGTCGTGCTCAGGGCTGCCGACGTCGCGGAGGCGGCGCTGTTCTTGGCTTCGGAGGAGTCTCGTTTCATCAGCGGCCATGATGTTGTTGTGGACGGCGGGACTAGTGTGGTTTATCCAGGAGTTTCAAACTTACTGGCAAACATGGCTAAGCACAAGGGGGCAGCTTGAAGAATCCACTCCGCCAATTTCGAGCTGTTTCGAATCAGATTGAATAATACTGTTTGTTTCAATTTCGAGCTGTTTAATCATGTCTATGGTTAATTATTGAGGGTTACACGATTGTTGTTGAGGCTCGCGCGCACACAAAGGGAACATAAAATAACAAAGATGACAAATATTTAACGTTGTTCAATCAAAATTCATGACATATTCTAAAGGACAAATGAGAAAATTAATTATATTGAATCAACAAGAAAATTTTGAGAATTACACACAATATTTCGTAATGTGAAACTCTCTCTTAGGGGCTGTTTGGTAAACATAATTTTGGACTGGAAGTGGTGTTCTTGGTGAAAGTTGAGACCGGATTTTCAAATCTTGTGTTTGGTTGAAAGAAAAATTTGTATGGAAAGTTGGATTAGCTGACTACCGCAGTTCCTGTCGGATGGAAAGTAGCGGCTCTCCACATCCTCTTCTCAGGATAGGATGTGGGTAAGAAGTGGTGGAAACATAATATAATTAATATAATATATGAAGAAAATGAAAAATTAGATCTTAATTAGCATAGTGTAATTAGGACATGATCTAATTTTTCTTCAAATCCAAATATATGAAGAAGCACGTGAAAAATAACTGATTGAGAAGAAAAATTAGCACATGATATGAACTACCAGGCGTCAGAGAAGAGGGGCCTGCGACGGAGGTCCCTCGACCCCTCAATCTTCACCGCCGCTCCCCGCGCCGCCAGTTCGAGCGTAGAACGGCTCAACACCGCCAGTTCGAGTGACCAGCGGCTCAACACCGCCGCTTCCTCTGTTGTCAGTCGCCACTCGGAGAAGATGAAGGAAGGTCGAGAGGCTTCGAAGGAGAGGATCGACGGACGGCGGAGAAGAGGATCATAAGGTGGCGGGAAAGACATGGACGAAACTATATTAAGGCCAAAGGGGGCCTCCCCCCCCCCCCCCCCCCCCCCACCCACCCACCCACACACCCCCAACTTTTTATTAGATACTGTCAATACAATGTATGCCTCTCTTCAAGAATAAGTTGATATAGCCATGAAGTCAAACATTTCAAGAAGTAGCATCAGCAAGGAAGAATCTGCTGAAATTGCAAAAGAGAAGGACACTTATATCTCTTCATTTATTTTAGTTGGCAACAATTTTGTTCTTTGTTGATGTTAGATTACTAGTCTTTCATGTTTATGCAATATTTCTGATAAACGAATGCCATTTTTCTTGTAGTGGTCCTTTAATTTATTTTCATAAAAGTTTGTCTTGAATTTCGATTGTTCTGAAATTGGTTGCGAGATTTTAGGTACTGAATAATTTATTTGTTATGCATTGTAAAAGTTGGTTACTTTGGACTTAATAATGACACATTATCTTATTTTAGTTCCTAAATAAATTAGTACTATGTTGAATTTAATATGAAGTTAGTTACCTTCTTGAATATCTGTGTAGTTGAAAAAGAAACTTTTATGACGTGATTATCATTATTTTTTAATTTATTTGGGTACTCGGCTCCTGTCCAACACGAGTCCTGGTTTCGTCCCTGGGGGAGAAGAAGGGTCGGTGGTTTTGGGAGAATATTATTCTCTCCTCCAGACGTGGGTATTAAGTCACTCTTCAAACAGCAAACTAACAGCAAAGGAGATTTGTTAAGTATATATAGATAATTATATTACTAATATTAATAATTAGTATTATTATATAGTTATATTACTAATTATAACAAAAATAATAATTATAAAATACTAATTAGTAATTTGTTAATATTATGTAGTTATATTACTAATTATCTTTATTTCTTAACTAATTACTTAATTTATTAGTATTTAAGGACTATATTAATTTGTTATATAAATAAATTATTATTTTTTTTATAATATACTATTTAATTTTAACTTCCACTTTTTTATTTTCCATATCCTAACTAAACACATTTGTCTCCTACAAGTGATACAAAAAAAGTGAATAGATTCCAACTTTCACTTCCTCATTGAAAGTCAAAATTCAAATCTTCCTACACTTACGATTTACCAAATAGATCCTTACGTTATCTTTAATGATCTCTCACCTTCTTCTTTTTTTTTTAAGACTTCCTTATAAATAACCTCCTTAGAAAATCCTAAAAGAAATTGCTAAAAAAAACTCTCTCAAACCTTTAGTACATTGACTGTCCAATGTTTTTGCAGACCAATCTTAGAGCTGATATGTGGGTCCTAAAATAGAATTCTCAACACTTTTCAAAACTCAGAAGCAATTAATCTTGATCGTCGATACACCTATCTTAAGATTTGAACTGCATACACAAAGAACAGTTCTGACCCGAACGGTATATTGCTAGAACATACTGTAGGGTGGGAATTTTTGTCACAACCACCACCTACCTTGTGAGAATCGATGAGTAAAATAACAAGACACAAATAATCAAATAAATAACAAACTAAGCATACAATATTTAATGTGATTTAGTCAAATTTGAGCTACTCCACGAAAGACAATGAGAGAAATAATTTTATTGAATCAATAAGAAAATCTTACAAGGACCGCACACACAATGATGTAATGTAAAACCCTCCCTTACTAAATATCCGATGAGCTTCTCCTTCTTCCTCCTGAAGATTCCATTAATGTCCTAAGTAGAAAATCCTAAAAAACTACATGTGTTTTACTCAACTCTCGCATACCTTTAGAGCATCTCCAACCCTATTGTCTTGTTAAGTGTTGTGAGTCTTAGGTGGCTCCTATGTGGCATGAGCCACAAAACAATGTCTTGTTTATGTGGCAAAATTACATCTCAAAAGACAATGAGATATAAAAACTCTCTCCAATGCAAAAGTATTGAGAAGACAATAAAAAGTATTTTTTTCCAACTTCCAAGACAACTTTTAAGACAACTACTCATCTTCTTTCTTTTTTCTAATATTTTTTATTCATAATTGATGACATGGAAGAGAAGACATTGTCAAGTGCATTGTCTAGAACAAGACAATCAACTTCACAATGTTTTCTTTAATTTTTGCTACATAAGTTTCACAATTGACTTGACAATTGTATTGGAGAAGAACTTTTGAATAAAATTTTGTCATTCCTATGTGGCATTAACTTTTTTCCAAAGCCACAATAGGGTTGGAGATGCTCTTAGTGATTTGAAAGTCTACCGACATGCTGAAAAATGAAGTGCGAAAACAAGTATATTGTTGAACACAAACCATACATAATAATTATATCATTCCAAAAATGTGACATTTGAATTTGAAAGTCTACCGACAAGAGTCTTCCTGGCGTTCCAGCCCTTGTGTATGTATGTATCTAGTTGGAAATTTGTTGTGTACATATATATAGGTGTTTGCATCCTTGAAGGCAAAAAATTTTTTTGTTGCATATGTATAAACTCAACGATATCTATGGTCAACCAATTTGGAACCAATATCCTGGCCAACCTGGAACCAGCTATATCGTCTACCTATGTAAGTTAACCACTTCGGTGTCCGAGTTCTATAGCCTAGTAGTATTAGAACGGACATCCGGAGGGATCGACAAGATTCGAGTCCCCAATAGTATGTGTGCGTGAAATTTCAAAAAAAAAAAAAAAATTAACCACTTGGACCAGGTAACTATCCCTTATCACTGAGTGATGACTAATGAGAGCCCAACGAACATTTTGCTTAATTAGAGTTACCTTCAAATTATTGTGAAATAATATCGAGATTATATGAAAAACTAACATATTGGTAAAAAAATACAAAAACAAAAACAAAAAACCAACAATATATAAAATTATAATCAAGTCCCTCAATCCTTAACTCCACAATTTTCTCTTATGTATCCAAATCCGAAGAAAATGTACGCATCACTGTGTTTTCTTCGGGAAAAAACAAACAGCGATCATACAAAATATAGAAGTTTTATTATGTTAAGTGAACATATATTTTACAAAGCATGTATGAATAAGTATTATTGAAACAGAAAGTTTATACAAAAGATATATTTAAAAAAAATTGGAGTGGAGGCAAATATGAAAGTATTGGAAACAAATGGATGATTAACGTTAACTCTCTCAACACATTCTTATAACTCAGAATACGCCAACTAGAACATTCTTGCTACAAAATTTTATACGAAATGCTTCAACCGTCAGTGAAGCATTTTGGTCCGAACCGAATAAGGATTCGGTTCGGTTTTAAAAAAATTCGGTTTGGTTTCAGTTTCAAAAATACTAAATCTTTTTTATTCGATTTCGATTCGGTTTCGGATTTCGGTTTCGGTCCAAAACCGAAAACCGGATAAGAAAATTTAGTTTATATATATATATATATATATATATATATGTATATATATATATATATATATATATATGTGTGTGTGTGTGTGTGTGTGTGTGTGTGTGTGTATCTAGGTATATTTAGTTATTATATATATTAACACAAAAAACACAAAAAATTCAAAAATCGAATAAACCGAAAATCGAACCGATTTAATTCGGTTCGGTTCGGTTATTGACCAATTCGATTCGGTTTCGATTTTGCTTATTCCGTTTCGGTCCAATTCGATTTTTGCTTATTCGGTTCGATTGGAACCGAATGCTCACCCCTAGTTACCATACCCTTTCTTTTCTTCAATACCCCTAAACTTGTCTCTCAATTCCTAAATATTTTAAAATGTCTCTCGTTCGTATAAATTTTCTGTTTAAATAATAAAATATAAACAAAGCAAAGTTATATCGTAGTGTTTTCGGGCCGGTCCGGTCCGGCCCACGGTCCAAAGGCTGCGGGCCTGACCGGGTTCGGGCCGGTCCAGGACCGGCCCACTGTGTTTTGCGGTCCGGGCTAAGCCCGGCCCGGTTTTTCTACGATGGGCCCAGCCCGGCCCAGTGGACCGGACAAAATAGGGTCGGGCCGGTCCGGGCTTGGGCGGTTCGGGCCGGGTTAACCGGACCGGCCCGGTTTTTGAATTTTTTTTTTTTTTTTTTTTACAGTTTTTTTTTAATTTGGTTTTTAATCATTTTCTTTTGTATTTCAATTTTAAAAATTTGTAACTTAAATGTTTATAAAATGTTTATACAAAATATTTATAAAATGTTTATAATTTTATGTTTATACAAATGTTTATAAAATGTTTATAAAATGTTTATACTAAATATGTTTATAAAATGTTTATAAAATGTTTTCTTTTTAATACAAATGTTTATAAAATGTTTATACAAAATAGGTATATAAATGTTTATAATTTAGTAATACAAAAATGTTTATAATTTAGTAATAGTTTGTAATACAAATGGTTATACAAATATATACAAATGTTTATACAAAAATGTTTATACAAATATTACAAATATTTATAAAAATTTATAAAAATTTAAAAAAAACATTTCTCCCTCTTCCTTTATCCGGGCTTGGGACCGGCAAATGCTTGTTTGGCATAGGCGGAGTTAAAAATGTTTTTTTTAAAGTAAAATAGTTTTTGAAAGTATAAGTTAAAAATTTGAATAGTATAAGTTAAAATTAAAAATTTGAATAGTATAAGTAAAAAAAAATAGTTTTTGAAAGTATAAGTTAAAATTTAAAATTGAAATGTATAAGTTTAAACGTACATATCTGATACCTTGCACCGTAGCCTCATTGTTGTTCGCCTTCATGCAATGAAAGCAATTCCAAATCCAGCTCGTGGATGTCATGATCTTCTTCATCTTTCTGGTTTTGTGTTCTTTTATCGGCAGCCATCCAATCTTGTACGCACACGATTGCTTCCAAAATATCGGGCTTCAAGCGGCTCCTCCTATCGCTCAACATCCTCGAACTTGCACTAAAACAGGACTCCGATGCTACCGTCGACACCGGAACCATCAGTAGATCACGTGCTATGTTAGAAAGTGTCACGACCCGATCCCAAGTTAATGGGTCGAACCGGACCATGCTCAGCCTGCACCGTGGTGAGACGGCGGCAGTAAGCTGTTCCATTGCAGGTATTCACAACAACACAATTACATTTGTCACAACTGTTCTATTCGGAATTGAAACTTTGTTTAATAAAAATTCAGAAATACAACTGGAAGGGAAATGCAGAAATAAAAATACAAACTCCAAATAAAAGAAAATGCAGAAAGGGAAACTATCTAAGCATCAGGTTCAGCAGTCCCAGGATCAGCGTCCTCCAAGACGGCTCCGGTACCGTCGCAGGGTAAAGAACCGGGTCATAATAGCTATTATAGTATAGCTCGTCTTCCTCAGTGTTACCTAAAATGTTGTCTCCAGTAAGGAGGGAGCAAGAACGAAATATGCATCTCATAATTTAAATAGTAATTGAAAAGTGCAGGGTAAACAGTTTGAAATAATATTTTCAGCAGTTTAAAACAGTTCTGTGTGATTTGAATATGCAAACGTCTATGACCGGCTTGGGTTGATCAGTAGTATCCTAGCGATACGATATGGCTTATCCCCGTGTGTGAGAGGGGTAAGCTAACACAGTCAGTTCAGTAGGGGCTTTGGTCATAAACGTCTACACTATTCCCCCAGTCCCACATTCAGTAACAGTAACAATCAGTAGTTGAACCCTAAGATAGAGTTCCGTGTCAGCAGTGTGGTTTATCATGCAGCTTAACTTTACTAAGGAAATTACAAGAAAACATAATTCGAAACTTGCCTTGTTTTAGATGACTGGAAAGACGGGTCGGTACCGAGGAGGAACGTCAGTTGTAACTTCGAGTTCCTACAGTTGAGAACTCGACTTAGAACCTTGAATAACCAGGCTAAGTGTGCTAGTTGCAATCTCTAGTAGTAAGTCCTAGTCAGGTTTTAATTTGTATTAATCTACAGCTAACGTTTACGTCGCAACTACGTGCGTTTGATTAAGCCGGTTAATTGGATTATTTGGAAATAACAACGAGAATCAATTAACTTTGGAAAACTTTGTGTTTTTGTAATATTTTTATAAAATATAGTTTTCTTTTAATGATAAATCATGAACTAGTTATTTACTAATTTTTTATCCATTTAATTAATTCTTAATTAATCATATGATTACGCTCTAACTACGATTATACGTTCAATCCAAAACCACCCAAGATCAACATCCACCCAGAAAAGAAAGTAAAACCTACGCTAAGCAATACATGGGCACAGCTAATCATCCTAGAGTTATGGGCTTATGCCCTGTACAATTCTTTTTACATCAAATAAGAGGAAATGATTTAATTACCAAATAACATGCAGTAAATAAATAACTATAATAAATAGCTTAAACATTAAATAAAATAATTTAAAATAAAGTTGGAGTCTCAAACTCGGTCCATCATCAAGTCTAGCTAATACCTCAACGCCCGGTCGGACCGGTGCGTTTGCATTTCGCTAGGGCCCACAGACCGGTACGGTCGTCGTCCGAAAAATCAGTTTTAAAATTCATTTTCCGAAAACCGATTTGAAATCAAAATAAATAAAGTTTTGTAAAAATTTGGGCAGCACTTCCTCTATTTCGGGACAACCCAAAACTGGAAAATGCGCCACAAAACCTGCAATTGTTCCAACCAAATAATAATCCCGAAAATATATCCACCGAAATAATTCTCCAAACCACCAGAACCTTCCCGAGATACCCGGAAATCCCGCAATCCACCAATAACGTAAAAATCACAGCAACCACATCACAAAATCTCGCAAACCAACCAGCCAAAAGCTAACGTAGCTAACCGAATCTACTACGTAGCTAACCGGATTTCCCAAAAGGAAACCGGGGACCGATTATCATCACAGACTACTGAAAATAAATGCAACGGACAGCGAAATTATACCTCGGGTGCTCGGCTAGAGCTCTCAGAAGATATAGAAAGAATAATAAATAGAAGTCCCGCAGCGACGTCGACGTCAAAACGCCGGAATCCAAGGATAGGCACACTGGCCCGCGAAAATCAGCGACGTCGCGGACCGATCTGGACAGCAGGGAGACAAAGGGGCGCGGGAGTATGCTGTCAAGCGCAAGAACCCGCGGGAGAGGGGCCGCGGAACGCTGGCTTTGCCGGGGAGAAACCGCGCGCTGGAGGCGGCACGGACGGCTCGCCGGAGAAGGGGCTCGCGCGCTGGTGTAGGGCGGCGCGCGGAGGAGGGTCCGCGGGAGAGGGTGACGGCCGGAGATGGCTCGGCGGGCGGGGTATGCCGTCGGTGGGAGGCCGCGCGGGCTGCGGGGGAGCCGGTCGGGCTCGCGCGCGGACGCCGGAAGGGGGTCGCGCGGCCGCGGTCGGCGCTGAGCTCGGGGAAGAGGGTGGCTAGGGCTTGGGGAAAAGTGGGTTTGGGTTGGTTCTTCTTCCAGAGAGAAGGAAATAAGTGAATGGAAGAGAGAGATGAGAGAGTGGTTTTGCTTTTGTGAGGAAGGAGATGAGAGAGTTGATAACAAAAGTTTTGTTCCTCTTCTGCTGTGAGTACGGGGAGAAAGTGGGGAAGTGGGGGATATTAAGGGAGAGTTTGTAATGTACGTTACTAAAACGTGTGGAAGAGGAACAAGTCCCCACTCCCAACCGCTGGTCCTTCGGGACCAGCCCAAGACCAATATATATATATATATTTTTTATTAACCAAGTCAAATCCAGGATTAGAAAGAAATAGGAAGAATGGACTCGGGCCTGGGTCTGGGCTCGGACTCGGGTCTGGGTTCGAAATCAAAAAAAAATCCAAGTTATTTATAATTTCGAAATTCTTTCCATCCAAAAATAATTAATAATTATAATATCAATAATAATAATTTTGAAAATGTTTTATTAATAACACAAAAATTCTATTTAAATAAATGGCTACAAAAACAATGGGTTTCACAATCTTCCCTCCTTAGAAAATTTCGTCCTCGAAATTTAAAGTAAGGTAGGAAAGACAAACATGTACGGGTACTGCGTCCGTAACTCAGGTCCAACCATAAGGATTTTTAAGGCAGTCATGGATGAGACGGTTTAGGGGCAAGTTTCATTTATGGTGACATCCATGCAGAAAGAATACAAAAGCGAACCAAAATACACGAGGTTGATCAGACCATCATGCACCGGTCCTGATTAGACAATATATTGGTGGGTGCACCCAATAAAATACCGTCATGATCAAGCTTGATTAAAGAGATAGCTTGCAAAACTTGGCTAATTTAGCAGCATTGGTCAAATTTAGAACGGAAAAAAGAAAAGATAAGGAATAAGAGTTTAAATGATGGCTCAAATTCTGATTTTCTTCTCATCTCTGACTAGGCTTGCAATTGGTTTCTCTGGTACTGAAAGGTTGATTCCAATCTTCATCTCTGAATTATCCAAAATGTGACTCGGATCCGAAATGTAACTTCTGAGCTGTGACGTAGAAGACGTTGCACATTCTCAAGATTAGCTGGTAGAGCTAACTGGTACACTACTTCCAACGCGTCTTAAACTTCAAATGACCTGATGTACCTGGCCTCAATTTCCAGCTCCGTCGAAACTGATTGTTCCTCTGGTAGGAGAAACTTTACCAAATGCAATTTGGTCTTCCCAAGACCTACCAAATTCCGAGACGCACAATCTCAATACATCTTCAAGCGTCTGGATTGACCTCTCTGATTGCTCGTCCCGCGGTACTCCATGAATCCGGTAGATGTGCTTCCCGTACAATGCTGCCCACTTCTTAGTGGATAAACCAACTTTGAAGGAAAATAAAGTGTGCCGACTTAGTCAGTCGGTTTATAATAATCCAATTGGTGCCCTTCCCTCCTTGGGAATAAGGCAATCCTTACTCAAAGTTCATTGTTATAT
The DNA here is from genome assembly GCA_029216955.1 of Iris pallida. Lineage (NCBI taxonomy): Eukaryota > Viridiplantae > Streptophyta > Magnoliopsida > Asparagales > Iridaceae > Iris > Iris pallida. Next base: position 32,115,050 of record JANAVB010006599.1, on the reverse strand, counting down.
GCTTCTACTTCCACTCCGAATTGTCCAGCGGCTTCAACAAGCTTGTTGTCCTCTTGCTAAATTCCTCATGTTGACAAATTCACATCTAATCCCATACCTGGAATTGTCCTTCTTATTCCATAACACCAACCAATGGAGGCATATTCCGATACATCTTATTATCTCCTGAATATATGGAATACTGCGACTGGTGCATTTCTTCCTTCAACTCGTTCCTCCGTTTGTCAGCCGATACGCAAAGTCTCGCACCATTCTTCAGAGTTCCACTGCTGATCAATTTAGAAACCCTCAAGTGTTCCTGCCAACACTTGATCTCTGAGCCTGCAAAGTGCCTCGTTTTGAAACTACGATCTCTTGATTTTGTCCCTCAGCCTCGAACTTCATCAATACTGAATCAGCATCCAGCTCCGTCCGTCTATCTCCAGGTAGTATAACCTCCAGTCCAAACTTCTCGATGTCTTCTAGCAGGTGCTAGTCCTTGGCTAAGAACTCCGCCATCAGTATCGACCAAGTGCATCAGCGACCATATTAGCCTTACCTGAATGGTACTGCAGGTTGATGTCGAAATCCTTCATCTGCTTCAGCCATCTTCTCAGTCTAACATTCAGCCCTTTCCGAGTGAAGACATATTTCAGACTTTTGTAGTCCGTATATATTTTCACTCCCTTTCCATAGAACTCATGCTTCCATAGCTTCCAGGTAAAGATAATTGCAGCAAATTTCAAATTAGGTGTGGGATAATTCTCCTCATGAGTCTGTAGTTGCCTATATATGTAAGCAATTACTTTTCCATGTTGTTGAAGAATGCAGCCCAGTCCTTTCCAGAGGCATTACTGTAAATTGAGAACCCACCGGTTCCTGCTGGTAGCGCAAGGATTGGTGTAGTGGTAAGTCTCTTCTTCAGCTCCTCAATGCCGCCTGGCAAACTTTCGTTCAGATGAACTCTTCATTCTTCCAAGTGAGCTTCGTCATCGGCTCAGCAATCTTGGCGAAATCCTTCACGAACTTCTGATAGTAGTCGGCCAAGTTCAAGAAACTTTCGAATTGAACTTGGGGTATACCATTCTTCAACAACAGCTATCTTCCATCGAAATTTCTTCTCTTGACAACATGGCCAAAAGTCCGCCTTGTCAAAAATCCACGTTCAGATAACTTACCATAAAATTTCTTTTTTCTCTAAGTTTCCAAAATTTCCTCAGGTGTTCTTCATACTTTTCTTCAGTCTTCAAATATATCAGAATGTTATCGATGGAGAAGATAAACTGATTCCAATACTCATGAAAATCTATGTTCATGAGATTCATGAACACAGCAGGAGCATTTGTCAGTCTAACGTCCTGACCAAAGAAAACTTTCCATACTTGATGTTTGAACGCCGTCTTGGAAATATCCTCTTTCCTGACTTTGATTTGATGGTAGTCAAATCTTAAGTCAAACTTCGAAACACCCTAACTCCACACAACCCGATCAAACAGATCCTCGATCCGGGCAGAAAGTACTTGTTCTTTAGTGTCTGGTAATCGATGCACATCCGTTGTTCCATCCTTCTGGGCACAAACAAGATAGGTACTCCCTAAAGTGAAGTTCCACTCTGAATAAATCCTAGAGCCTTCATTGCTCTGGTCCTTCATCTTCTTGGCCAACTTCGGGTTGACTCTGTAACATCCTTTAGAAATAGGAAAAGAGCCAGGGACTAAGTCAGGGGTGAATCCTATGTCTAGATCTGGGATAATTCGGGAAGACTATCAGGGAAAACATCTGCCATAAGGGTATAACTAAAAACTTCTATTCATGTGGAGAATTACAGCAAAAACTCTTATGATTGATCTAAGGACATCCTGTTACAACTTCCAAAAATATGATGCTATTATGTGGTTCTAGGTACTATTCTTCATGGTTCTGTATGAGCAGTCTCCAACTGCTTCCCTTTCTATGAACCTCGAGTATGCATCATGCCTTATTGTAAGGGGCAGGGTCTGCTGGATAGGAAGAGGGTCCCTGGGTTGTGGCCTAACAGATGTTGCTGGGATATGAGCTCTGGTTTGATGGAAAGATAAGGGGCAGTCCTTTACCCGATGTTCAGCAGATCCACATGCCAAACATCGTCCCAATCTCTTGCGGCAACCAACGGCCTGATGACCAGGCCTCTTACAATAGTTACAAGCCCATAGCTTCTTACGACAAGGCTGCCGGAGAGTAGAGTACTTGATGGGACCCAAATATCTTCTAGATTCAAGGGTATCCTTCCTAGGACAAAAGTTCTGCTCTAACTTGGTTGGGGATAACTAAGACTACATCATGACGTTCTTCATGTCTTCTCTCGTGATATTCATCTGTTCCTGCTGGGCTTCATCTTGAGCTTTCTGGAACTCCAGGATTTCTTGAAATAGGACAACCATTTGGAAGATGATTGCTGGTACTGGTGGAGCAACAAAAATGAATACTCCACCAAGGAAAAGCAACTTGGTTTGAGATGGGGTAGGAATCGTCAGTGTAGGGAAAACTTCACTGGATGCACTATGAGGACGGTCAAACAGCCGCGAGGGAAAAGACCCTGGGCTTGGTTGAGGAGATGGGGTATGATTCGGAGAGGACACCTCATCGCCAGCAGGATTTGGTCAGCGGTCATTCTCTGGAAGGTTTAGGACGCATACATAAGCAAGGTAGCCTACCGATCTATAATCAAGCAAAAATATTTATTTATATATGAATCGGACCTATGTCGTGACAAATCAATGTTCTAGTGTTCTAATTGTTTCTAGGTATGTTTTCCTAAGTTGTTGTTTGTTGTGACCTGCATGGGCCACCACCGAAAATATGTCACGACCCGATCCCAAGTTAATGGGTCGAACCGGACCATGCCCAGCCTGCACCGTGGTGAGACGGCGGCAGTAAGCTGTTCCATTGCAGGTATTCACAACAACACAATTACATTTGTCACAACTGTTCTATTCGGAATTGAAACTTTGTTTAATAAAAATTCAGAAATACAACTGGAAGGAAAATGCTGAAATAAAACTACAAACTCCAAATAAAAGAAAATGCAGAAAGGAAAACTATCTAAGCATCAGGTTCAGCAGTCCCAGGATCAGCGTCCTCCAAGACGGCTCTGGTACCGTCGCAGGGTAAAGAACCGGGTCATAATAGCTATTATAGTATAGCTCGTCTTCCTCAGTGTTACCTAAAATGTTGTCTCCAGTAAGGAGGGAGCAAGAACGAAATATGCATCTCATAATTTAAATAGTAATTGAAAAGTGCAGGGTAAACAGTTTGAAATAATATTTTCAGCAGTTTAAAACAGTTCTGTGTGATTTGAATATGCAAACGTCTATGACCGGCTTGGGTTGATCAGTAGTATCCTAGCGATACGATATGGCTTATCCCCGTGTGTGAGAGGGGTAAGCTAACACAGTCAGTTCAGTAGGGGCTTTGGTCATAAACGTCTATACTATTCTCCAGTCCCATATTCAGTAACAGTAACAATCAGTAGTTGAACCCTAAGGTAGAGTTCCGTGTCAGCAGTGTGGTTTATCATGCAGCTTAACTTTACTAAGGAAATTACAAGAAAACATAATCCGAAACTTGCCTTGTTTTAGATGACTGGAAAGACGGGTCGGTACCGAGGAGGAACGTCAGTTGTAACTTTGAGTTCCTACAGTTGAGAACTCGACTTAGAACCTTGAATAACCAGGCTAAGTGTGCTAGTTGCAATCTCTAGTAGTAAGTCCTAGTCAGGTTTTAATTTGTATTAATCTACAGCTAACGTTTACGTCGCAACTACGTGCGTTTGATTAAGCCGGTTAATTGGATTATTTGGAAATAACAACGAGAATCAATTAACTTTGGAAAACTTTGTGTTTTTGTAATATTTTTATAAAATATAGTTTTCTTTTAATGATAAATCATGAACTAGTTATTTACTAATTTTTCATCCATTTAATTAATTCTTAATTAATCATATGATTACGCTCTAACTACGATTATACGTTCAATCCAAAACCACCCAAGATCAACATCCACCCAGAAAAGAAAGTAAAACCTACGCTAAGCAATACATGGGCACAGCTAATCATCCTAGAGTTATGGGCTTATGCCCTGTACAATTCTTTTTACATCAAATAAGAGGAAATAATTTAATTACCAAATAAAATACAGTAAATAAATAACTATAATAAATAGCTTAAACATTAAATAAAATAATTTAAAATAAAGTTGGAGTCTCAGACTCGGTCCATCATCAAGTCTAGCTAATACCTCAACGCCCGGTCGGACCGGTGCGTTTGCATTTCGCTAGGGCCCACAGACCGGTACGGTCGTCGTCCGAAAAATCAGTTTTAAAATTTATTTTCTGAAAACCGATTTGAAATCAAAATAAATAAAGTTTTGTAAAAATTTGGGCAGCACTTCCTCTATTTTGGGACAACCCAAAACTGGGAAATGTGCCACAAAACCTGCAATTGTTCCAACCAAATAATAATCCCGAAAATATATCCACCGAAATAATTCTCCAAACCACCAGAACCTTCCCGAGATACCCGGGAATCCCGCAATCCACCAATAACGTAAAAATCACAGCAACCACATCACAAAATCTCGCAAACCAACCAACCAAAAGCTAACGTTGCTAACCGAATCTACTACGTAGCTAACCGGATTTCCCAAAGGGAAACCGGGGGACCGATTATCATCACAGACTACTGAAAATAAATGCAACGGGCAGCGAAATTATACCTCGGGTGCTCGGCTAGAGCTCTCAGAAGATATAGAAAGAATAATAAATAGAAGTCCCGCAGCGACGTCGACGTCGAAACGTCGGAATCCAAGGATAGGCACGCTGGCCCGCGAAAATCAGCGACATCGCGGACCGATCTGGACAGCAGGGAGACAAAGGGGCACGGGAGTACGCTGTCAAGCGCAGGAACCCGCGGGAGAGGGGCCGCGGAACGCTGGCTTTGCCGGGGAGAAACCGCGCGCTGGAGGCGGCACGGACGGCTCGCCGGAGAAGGGGCTCGCGCGCTGGTGTTGGGCGGCGCGCGGAGGAGGGTCCGCGGGAGAGGGTAACGGCCGGAGATGGCTCGGCGGGCGGGGTATGCCGCCGGTGGGAGGCCGCGCGGGCTGCGGGGGAGCCGGTCGGGCTCGCGCGCGGACGTCGGAAGGGGGTCGCGCGGCCGCGGTCGGTGCTGAGCTCGGGGAAGAGGGTGGCTAGGGCTTGGGGAAAAATGGGTTTGGGTAGGTTCTTCTTCCAGAGAGAAGGAAATAAGTGAATGGAAGAGAGAGATGAGAGAGTGGTTTTGCTTTTGTGAGGAAAGAGATGAGAGAGTTGATAACAAAAGTTTTGTTCCTCTTCTGCTGTGAGTACGGGGAGAAAGTGGGGAAGTGGGGGATATTAAGGGAGAGTTTGTAATGTACGTTACTAAAACGTGTGGAAGAGGAACAAGTCCCCACTCCCAACCGCTGGTCCTTCGGGACCAGCCCAAGACCAATATATATATATATATATATATATATATATATATATATATATATATATATATATATATATATATATATATATTTATTAACCAAGTCAAATCCAGGATTAGAAAGAAATAGGAAGAATGGGCTCGGGCCTGGGTCTGGGCTCGGACTCGGGTCTGGGTTCGAAATCAAAAAAAAATCCAAGTTATTTATAATTTCGAAATTCTTTCCATCCAAAAATAATTAATAATTATAATATCAATAATAATAATTTTAAAAACGTTTTATTAATAACACAAAAATTCTATTTAAATAAATGGCTACAAAAACAATGGGTTTCACAGAAAGCACAGGAAATCTCTTGTCGTGTCTCTTCCACCATTCTAAAACGGCGAAGTGATCTGGAGTCTCATCTTCGTCTTGATAAGAGTTAAGGTAAGCAGACAACTCTTGAGTAGGTTGGGAAGATTGCTTTTGTTTCTTCCTTTATAGTATGCGACCGGCTGCTGATAGCTTAGACGCCAAGCCGGAGCTACTACTAGCCCCCCCTTGAGTTGGTCGGGTCGACGTTGCTCCTTCTTCGTACAGTATAACTAACCTGTCCAAAGCCACTTTAACTTCTGCCTTCATGTCAGTAACGTCTATACCCATATATTCTCCATATCCTTCTAATAAAACCTCTACGCCATCCAATTTAATTGTAGGATCAAATATGGAAGCCAAACAGTATAAAAGAGGTACTTCACCCCAATATTTCCTGAATTTGGCTTCCATATTTCTCACCGCAATTTCAAAATTTGGATAATCTCTATATTTAGAAAATAAATAAGACATGTTACAAAGTTCACGTAAAGCTAAGCAAGATGTGGGATAATAAACACCAGAAAGAGTTAATGTAGCATTGTAAAAAACTTCTAAAAATTCACAAACACTTTCAGCTGCTACCCAATCATCATCAGTAACCTGATAGTCAAAGGTGGCATCCGAAGTACAATAATATGTAATAGCACTCTTAAAAAGAATTGCAGATTTCAACATCAAGTAGGTGGAGTTCCGCCTAGTTGGTATATCCTTCACAAATCTTCTAAAAGTCATACCAAAATGTGCGCAAGTGCATGCAAAACTTTGTTGTCTACTTGGAGACGCGTTTAGGTGGAGCAAGCATTGTCGCAGAGTGTCTAAATGGGGTTCAAAAATTTTAAACATTCTTTAACAACTAAGTTAATTATATGGCAAGCACACCTAACATGCATAAGTCTACCTTCTAAAATAGGCTTAAAAATTACTGACAAAGAAGACATAGCAGCATTGTTGTTTGATGCATTGTCCAAAGAGACAGAAAAAATTTTAGCGTGAATATCATATTCACGCACGTGTCTTGAAATCTCACTTGAAATTACAGCGCCCGTGTGTGGACATTCTATAAGTTTAAGACAGATGATGCATTTTTGCAACATCCATTGTGCATCTATATAGTGTGCAGTAATACAAATATAAGCATAACTCCATTTAGTAGTCCAAATATCAGAAGTAATAGCTAACTTACTAATATTTTCAAAATCCGCTTTCAAAGCGGCTTTCTGCTCGTTGAAGAGACGAATGGCCTCCTTTCGAGCTTGTTGCCTACTCACTTTAGTAAAGGAGGGGTTTAGAGAAAGTGATACATAATCTCGTAAAGATTCGCTTTCATCCGTCGTGAAAGGAAGTTCGTCACGAATAATATGTTTAGTTAATTCGGTTTTATGCCTAGCAGCTGAATAAGTAAAGTTACCAATTGAAGAACCGGTGGCGCCGAAGCTTATTTGGGTTTGGGATGCTTGAAGTGTGTCCTTCCCGTAGCAAATGTCGTAGTGTCTGGATATAGTCCCGGTGCCACCGCCCTTCTTCCATGCGTACTGGTTGCAACATTTCTTGCATTACGCCTTGTACGGTTTCGGTTCCCCTTTGGCATCTAAAACAAACGAACCATCAGGATTAGTTTCAAAAATTAAAGTAAAATAATCCTAATACTTAGACCTTTTTTTCTTTTCAGGACGTTGGGTGGTACTAGCTACTTCCGGAGGAGATGGTTGGCACCCCTCCAGAATCGGATGGGTGGCTACTTGCTCAGGTGGAATTTCATTACCGTCAAAAAAATTACTAAAATAATGGTAAGTCTGTCCAGCAAGATCAGGTGGGTTTGAACCTTCACCAGCCATATATAAAATAAAATAAAGTAAACTGCGCTAGAAGAAAGTAAGGGGTTGAGAGGAAGATCGGGAAGCCGTAGAGCCGGAATGGAGTTGGGAGGGAGATCGGGAAGCCGTAGAGCACCGGAGAGGGAAAGTCGTAGAACACCAGAGCACCGGGGAAGGAAAGCAGTAGAGCACCAGAGCACTGTAGAGAAATGTAGAGAATTTGGGAGGAATGAGTTGTGTTTAAAAAATGGAATTTTTGGACTATTTATAGGAATTTTTTGGGGTTATTTTGGTAATTTTAGGCCCAAAATGACCAAAATACCCCTCCCAACCTTTTAATAACGGCTATATGGGAGGGGTATTTTGGTAAAAGAAACCCCCCCCAACGGTCAAATGAGTGAAAAAAAAAAAAAATTCCTCCAACGGTCGGCTGGAGCTGGACCGGTCCCAGCGGGCCGGGCCGGTCCAATCGGGCCTTAGCGGGCCGGGCCTCCTTTTTTAATAAAAAAAAAAAAATAAGAACGGGCCGGGCCGGGCTCGGGCTGGAGGGGGGCCCGACCCGAACCGTATGGGAGGGGGGCCGGGCCGGTTCGGGCCAACAGCGGGCCGGTCCGGTCCACGGGCGGGCCTGGGCTAGACCGGCCCAGATAACACCACGAGTTATATCACGTTTCTAAATATAGGAAAGGAATAGTCTGTCACACTTCTATAATCTGCCACTCCCAGAGTAACCTCTTTACCATCAAATCACCCAGCTACTGACGATCAGATTTTGAAAAAAAAACTATGGATGGCTAAATTATGCGCATTTGACACGAGGAAAATTCAGAAAATAAAATAAGATCAATATTTAATTATAAAAACTAAAAAATAAAAAATAAAAAATTCATCATACTCAGGATGACTAAAATTATGCGCTGAAAGTGATGCACTCAAATCTTAATAATTATATTATATTACTTTTTTCGTCGATAATGATGCAATATCACTTTCAACCCAAAATTTAAGAAATAAAACAATAAATAAAATTTAATATCCAAAGGAATATATGTTATTTTATTATCAAATTTCTTTATTAGTTGATTTTAATCTTAACAGGAATAACTATGCAATCAAATTTAAAAAAAAAAATTCTTTTTCAATAATTTGGTCCATCATATACAAAGATAATCAACAACAATTTATACAAAAATATATATTAATAAATTATAGCGCTCACCAAATGGAAAGTGACTAATTCCACTCTAGTAGGTCTAGGTCTTCTATAGGGCCGGTCCTTAATAATTGAAGGCCCTGTGCGAATTTCAAAATGTGGCCCTATAAATTTATTTATTTATATTTTTTAAATGTATTTTTTTTCGTTATCAGAATCTCTCGAAATATTCTTGATTGTATATTATAACTGAATCTATAAATAGTTACGAAACAAAATAACCAAAGCTCAAATTATCTGTATTCAAGCACATTACATAATATAATAAAAATATTTTAGATAGAAGATACACTGACCGCTAAATTGTCAAACTCTGGCCTCAATTTTTTTTTTATTGATCTGTTGATGAGAACATATAAAAAATGAATAATGATCAATACCCAAATGAGAAGTAATCTATAATCATACAATAAATAAAACTAAAAATATAGAACAATAAAATTACCTGACAAAACTTTTTCAATGGATCTTCAATAATAAATTGAAACTATTACTATATTACCAAAAGAACCAACAAAATACCAGCTAGTGCATTACTGCTTTTTGAACATTGATCTTCTTGCATTCTTAGAAGCAAAATCATCAATTAAACTTTCATGATCAATATTTTCCAAAAACTCATTTTCAATTGAAACCAAAGCCAAACTATTTAATCTTTCTTGCGACATAGTTGATCGCAAGTAAGATTTCAATATTTTTAATTTTGAAAAACTTCTTTCAGTCGATGCAACTGTAACAGGAATGGTCAACAAAATTCTATATGCAAGACAACAAGTTGGATAATAATTCATTATTTTTAAAAAATTTAGTATTGCACTAGCTGTATCTTTTTCTTCTGGTAAATATTTTTGTAATAGTTGCAATTCATTAAATAAATCCTCACCATCGATGTCTGAAATGTGATCATTTTCTAACTTCTTTTCAAGATTGTTGCAGCTTGTCTTCAGTTCATCAGCATCCAATGATTTGAACTTCTCTGCTGTAAATAAGAAGCCGAATGTGTCTTCATACTGCTTATATTGCTCAAACCTTCTTTCCAATGAACCGATTGCTTGATCAACTATGTATAAAAAATATTGAATTCTGAAGGATTCTTGAGTTGATTCTTCATGGACCGGTTCAGAAGACTCGGTAGCAATCTCATCAAAACGTTTTTTTTCTACGAATTATCCTCTTCTTGTTCTTTGGAAACACCGGATCAATATCCAATTCAGCAGCAATTTCTTTAGCACAATCCAAAGCCTTCTCAAACCCAACTTCTCGGTACTCTTGAAAAAAAGCAATCAGAGCCTTCACACTATCCATTGCCACATCAATACGCATATTTTCACATTGTAATTCTTTGCTGACTGTTGAGAGTCAATAAGGGACTTTTAGTCCCACATCGGAATATGTAGTATGTAGAGGAGCTAGACTCCCTATAAGTAGTGAAGTAGTCCATCAATAAAATATACAACCATTATTTTCTACATGGTATCAGAGCCATAACTCTCTCTCTCTCTCTCCCCACAAAATTTTTTTTCGACAACCCCCCCGATCCTACCGGCCTCCACCCACTGCGCCCCCCTCCCGACGCACCCTCGCCGACCCCCCTCCTCGCAGAACCCCCCCGACCCCCCCCTGCAGAACCCCCCCGACCCCCCCCCGACCCCCCACCATTCCTTGCAGAACCCCCCCGACCTCCACTCGTCGACCTCCACTCGCCGACCCCCCTTCCTTGCAGAACCCCCCCGACCCCCCCCGACCAGAAACCCCCCCCGACCCCCCCCGACCCCTCCCCCCCCCCGACCCTCCTACAGAACCCCCCTCTCTCCCGCAAACGCCTCCTCCCCCACAGCAGCACAAAAACCCTAACCCTAGCTTTTTGCCATGGAAACCCTAACCCTAGACCTAGCAGCCCCATCAAACCCTAACCCTAGCTTTTAACAAAAAAAACAAAAACAAATGGCGTATTTCGAATAGAGACGGCTGTCAAATCTTTATTTGCACCAACTCTGTTCCGTGCTTACGCTGTTTGGAGCTAACAAATGCTTTATTTGTTATTCCTTCTTCACATCGGGATCTATGCAGAGACTGATCATGTCTTCTCTGGTGTCCTGACGTGTTCACTTTACATGCGCGCGCCGGTGCTGGCCAAGTTAGTAGCGCATTAGTAAAGTCTCTGGCGTTGAAGAAGACGACGTCGACGATGAAGACGACGAAGACGACGCCGTTGGGTCAGTTGCAGACTCCGACGACGACAACGAAGACGACAAATTGAGTTCACAGTTGAAGATGCCATGGATTCGATCAGTGGCAAACTGACGGCCGAAGAGATGAAGGCCTTGGTTGATGATATCTTATCCAAGAGATTAACCGAGGTAACCCCACGTGTGATCCATACTGATGTGGATCCGTCGCCTTACAAAATGGGGAAGCTGGAGACGAAGTTGGAAGGAACTTCCAACTACTTGAAGTGGTCGCGGCAGGCGATGCGGACACTGAAGGGACGTGGCTTGGTTGGCTATGTCACTGGCCAAGCCAAGGCGCCAGCCGATCACTCTGCCAAGGAGTTTACTGTGTGGGAGATTGTCAACAACGTCGTGGCTGGGTGGTTGACTGCCTCTTTAACCGACCAGGTGTCGGGCAATGTCGAGGCTATGGAGGCTGCTGCTGATATATGGCAAACTCTCAAAGATATGTACTCCGGCTCCGGCAACCCAATACGAGTCTTTCAATTGCAAAATAAACTCGATAGGGTGGCCCAAGACGACCGTACCATCTCTGAGTACGCGGCCCTGTTGAAGAAGTATTGGTCTGATCTGGATCATTATGATCCTCTTGGGATAGAAGATGCACAAGTCGAACCAGCCTTCGCAAAGTACTTTCAGACGTTCCTGGCTTATATTTCCCGGCAGCGTATGATGAAATTCCTGAAGGGACTATACCCTGTATTTGAGCAGCGACGGAATATCCTCCTATCCCAACCCACGCTTCCGACCTTGGAAGAAGCTATAGATGTTATGACACAGGAAGAAGCTCGACTGAAGTTGATGCCCAACAAGGGCTCCTTCCAGGGGGAGCCAGCCGCGGTTGAAAAGTCTGCCCTTGTTGCCTTCAATCAACCTCCATCTATGGGTGGAGTTTGTCACAATTGTGGTGACTCCGGACATTACATCCGATTTTGTCCAAAACCCTTGCACAATCAGTCTACTGATCGAGGACGGGGTCGTGGAGGCCGGCGTGGTGGTAGAGGAGGATATGCCGGTAGAAGGGGCGGACACAAAGCAAATCTGGTGGAGGAAGGGGGAGAGAATCAACTGTCTGAAATAACCCCGCTTGAGCGGGAGTTCCTTGAGAAGTTGCGAGGCACAAAGCTGGGTTCGGTCGACTGTCCTGGGGCGTCTTCAACCTCGGAAGATCACCTCACTTGCTTTGCCCAAACCAGCACCGATGATTCTGCACGTGCTCTTGTCTCTATCCATCAGTCAGGATAGATTATGGACTCTGGGGCATCTCGCCATGTCACGGGGTCCCGTGATGCGTTTCAGGGATATACTCACCTACCATTGCCGGAGAGTATTCAGACCGCTGATGGTACATCCCGCCCTGTCATGGGTAAAGGCACTGTCGCATGCATCCCCTCCATCACTCTAACCAATGTCCTACATGCTCCGTCTTTTCCTGTCAATCTCCTATCCATTAGTGCCATTATACTTGATCTTAACTGTACTGTTTCCTTTGACATTCCTCAGGTGACTTTTCAGGAGAAAGGGACAGGACGACGACTTGGGACTGGCACATGGCATAAGGGGCTGTGGTATTTAGACAGGACTGGACTGGACACCGCATTGGCATCCTTGGTTGCAGACGCACCACCAGCAGCTTCCTGTCGCAGTGTTGAAGCCGGCTTGCTACTCCACCACCAGCGTGTCGGTCATTCTTCTTTTAAAGTTATGAGTCGAATGTATCCGTCCTTATATCAAAGGGCTAATAAAGAGAAGTTATTTTGTAATGCTTGTGAGTTGGGCAAACATACCAGAAGTACGTATGTGAGCACGGGGAATAGGAGTTCAGCTGCTTTTGACATGATACATTCAAATGTATGGGGCCCTTGTCCTACGACTGGTATTAACGGCTTTCGATAGTTCGTCACCTTTATTGACTGTTATACCCGCGTGACATGGGTCTACCTTATGAAGAATAAGAGTGACATCCTTGAGGCCTTTCAGGACTTTCATCGACGGGTGAAAACTTAATATGGCGCTAAAATTAAGTGTTTCCGGTCAGACAATGGGACGGAGTATACTAATAAGCGGGTTGCTGAGTACTTTTCCACTCATGGAATACTTCATCAAACTTTATGTGCTTATACTCCGGCCCAAAATGGTGTGGCGGAACGAAAAAAACAGACACCTGCTGGAAGTCGCACGGACGATGATGCTGGCTATGAATGTCCCGAAACACTTTTGGGGGCAGGCTATATTGACGGCCTCTTATCTTATCAACAGAATGCCATCTCCAGTATTGGACTGGAAGACACCGTAGGAAATGCTTACTGGGGCAACGACATACATTGTTCCACCAAAAGTCTTTGGATGTGTGTGCTTTGTCCAAGATAATAGGCCAGGCATTGGCAAATTGGATCCTAGGGCAATTAAATATGTCTTCGTCGGTTACACGGCGACTCAGAAGGGTTATGCCTGTTGGAGTCCAGTCAAGCGGAAGATGTTTGTCAGCATGGATGTTACTTTCAGAGAATTCGAACCATTCTATGGTTCGGATGAAGGTTCAGCATTTGGTGACACACCTACCACAGATGGCGTTAGATGTGAGGGGGAGATAATAAGCCCAAATGTGGTCGTCGGATCGGTTCCGTGTCCAGTTGTAGAAAACTGGACGAAAGGGGGAGAGCACAGTGACTCAGATACAGATAATGAAGAAGAATATCCATATGTTACGCAGGGGGAGCAGCAGACAAGGGAAAAGGAGCTCCAAGTCTACAGAAGGAGACAACAGAAGTTCAGTACTGTGCCTATGCCGTGCCCTGTGCCTACTATGCCAAGTCTCTCGTCTACTCCTGCTTCAACTCCTGAAGATGTTGCCCCCGTACTGAATCACTCGGATTCGGATGCGGATCTCTCCGACTCGGATGGTATGATCTCTCCACCACCTATTGCTCCCTTAAGGAGATCTTCTCGCATCAATGCGGATAAGGCTCCTGCTCGTTTTGATGATTACGAACATGACATTGCCAACTTCTTGTCTTATTCTAACATTTCTTCGAATTATCGAGCCTTCATTGCATCGCTAGACTCTACTTCGTTGCCCAAGTGTTGGCAGAAAGCAAAGAAAGATCCAAGGTGGAAAGCTACAATGATGGAAGAACTTGGGGCACTGGAGAAAAATAAGACATGGGAGCTGGTTTCATTATCCAAAGGAAAGAAAGCTGTGGGATGCAAATGGGTGTACACAGTAAAAGAGACGCCAGAAGGAAAAGTAGAGCGGTACAAGACGAGGTTGGTTGCAAAAGGATTCACACAATCATATGGAATAGACTATGATGAGACGTTTGCCCCAGTAGCAAAAATGAGCACCGTGAGAACTCTGGTCTCCATTGCAGCGAACTATGGGTGGAAGTTGTACCAGCTGGATGTGAAGAATGCATTTCTTCATGGGGACCTACAAGAAGAAGTATACATGGAGCTCCCGCCAGGGTGCTACGTGACGGAATCAAACGGAGGGACGTCGCAAGGAAAGGTGTGTAAACTGAAGAAGTCGCTATACGGGCTCAAGCAATCTCTTCGAGCCTGGTTTGACAGATTCAGAAAGGCTGTTACAGGCATGGGATACCGTCAAACAAATGCAGATCATACGGTCTTCCTCCAGTATGCAAGAGGCCACATCACTATACTTGCTGTATATATGGATGATATAGTGATCACATGTGATGATGAAGTCGAGATCACTAAGCTGAAGTCAAAACTCGCGAAGGAGTTTGAAGTGAAGGATTTAGGAGCGATAAGGTACTTTCTAGGTATCGAGGTGTGTGAAGGCGAACAAGTAATTGTTCTCTCACAGAGAAAATACACACTAGATCTGCTGAAGGAGACGGGAATGCTGGGATGCAAAGCAGCGGTCACTCCAATTGACCAGAAGTACAAGTTGGGAGCAGAAGCAGGAGAACCCGTTGATCGTAAAAGATATCAAAGACTTGTAGGAAGATTGATTTATCTGGGACACACTCGCCCTGATATCTCATTCGCGGTGAGTGTAGTGAGTCGTTACATGCATGATCCAAGAAAGGGTCATATGGAAGCAGTATTTCAGATCTTGAGGTATCTGAAAGGAACGCCGGAAAAGGGGCTATGGTTCAAGAAGAATGGACGCATAGAAGTTGAGGGATACTGTGATGCAGACTGGGCAAGCTGTATAGACGACAGAAGGTCTACCACGGGATACTGTGTTTTTGTAGGAGGAAATCTGGTCTCATGGAGAAGCAAGAAACAGTCTATGGTAGCACGGTCGACAGCTGAAGCAGAATACAGAGCAATGGCTCTGGGAGTGTCAGAGTTGCTGTTGGTGAAAGCGTTGCTGACAGAGTTGAAGCTAGACAAGGGAGCACTATTGCGTCTTCTGAGCGATAGTCAAGCTGCAATAAGTATAGCTAACAATCCCGTTCAGCACGACAGAACGAAGTACATCGGGATTGATCGATTCTTCATCAAGAAGAAGCTGGAACAAGGGATACTGAAGATTGACCATGTCTGCTCAGAAGAACAAGTTGCAGACTGTCTGACTAAGGGTCTTAGTTCATTAAGTCTGTTGAAGCTATGTAACAAGATGGGGATGATCAATATCTATCGCCCATCTTGAGGGGGAGTGTTGAGAGTCAATAAGGGACTTTTAGTCCCACATCGGAATATATAGTATGTAGATGAGCTAGACTCCCTATAAGTAGTGAAGTAGTCCATCAATAAAATATACAACCATTATTTTCTACACTGACTATATTAACTTTAACCAAGATGTTATACCAAATAACCATACCAACAATGAACTCAAAATTTCCAAGTTCTTATTCTGCAAAACAAGTAGCTTCACTTTTAGCCTTTGCCTCTTTCTCACTTTCGGCAAGCTGAAGTAGAGCTTCTCGTATTTCAGGAGCTTGAGTCACTATTGTTTTCACACTATTAATTCTACTTTTCCATCGTGTAGTCGACAATGATTTTAGAGTGAAACCTTTTTCTGGAAGATTATCCTTCAAAATCTTCCACCTTTTTGTAGAATCTGCAAACAATGTATAAATACGTTGCACAACTCCAAAAAAGTTTACTGCTTTACTGCAAGAGTTTGTTATATCTGACAGTGTCAAATTGAGAGAATAAGAACCACAAGGTGTATAAAATGCTCTAGGATTGATGTCTAAGAGTTTTCTTTGTACACCTTTGTGCCTCCCCTTCATGTTTGACCCATTATCATAGCTTTAGCCTCTGACATTATCAATATCAAGATCAAGATGGTGTAGCACATTTTGCAACTCTTCAAACAACCCTTGACCTGTTGTGTCATTCACAACCAAGAATTGTATAAAATATTCTTGCACCTTTATTGGAATTGTAGAGACATCAACACACCTTAATATCAATGTCATATGTTCTAGTTTGCTAACATCAGGAGTACAATCGAGTATTACTGAAAAGTACTTAGTTTCTTTTATTTATTTTTAGGATTGCACCTTTAATTTCAGAAGGTAGCAAGAGTATCATCTCATTTTGAATCTTGTGACTCAGATAATGGTAATGAATCTCATGATTTTGTTTCCTTCGGAGATGCTCTTTTAAGGTTGAATCCCACACGGCAACCATTTCAACTAAAGCCATAAAATTTCCATTACTTTCTTTATATATCTTCTCATTACTTCCACGGAACTCCAAGCTCTGTTTAGCCAAATATTTCACAAATGCAAACAATCTCCACAGTACCTTCCTCCAGTGTTCTGTTTCTTTGATGATTTGGTCCTGCACAACTTGGTCAATGACTTGATTATTTTCCAGCCTACCATGCAACTCAACCCAAATAGACGTATGATTGATATGATCTGCACTTCTTTCATGTGTTTTCAAATTGTTTGCCAGGTGTCCCCAATCCCTTACTCCATCATGCGCTAATTGACTTTGTTGTGGCCGGTTCTTAAACAATTTACAACAGAAGCAAAATACCTTGTCAAGATCCTTGGAATACACTAGCCAATTTCGATGATACTTCTCTCCGTTTCATAAGTACTTATTGTAGAATTCAGAGGAGAAACGTCTTTTCAGTCCATCTTTAGGGCATTTTTCGGTTAACAAATCTCTTACAGGACCTTTTTTCACCTATAAATCCCTCCATTTAGGATCAAGACTATCCCAATTTCTAGGATCATAGATGTTTAAGGCAATATCTCCAATTTCATTATCATTACCATTCAAACCAAGTTCCACCACATTTTCTTCCTCATGATTCTCCGCATTTTCTTCTACAGGTACATCACCATCTTCTTCCATAGGTACATGCAAATGCTCTTCAACATCTACTAGTGTTGCCTCTGTCGGTTCCAGCAAATTAATGCTCATGCTCTTCAACATCTATTAGTTGTTTGACAACAAATTTGTCAAGAGCTCCTCTTTGACTTCGAACAAAATGCTCCTCTTTGCTTTTTCTTTTGCGCTTGGAATAACCCGATTCAAATTTTCTAGTGGGAGGCATTCTAGACACAGTATATCTGAAACTAGACAAAATAGACCTTTAAATTCCTAAATTATATAAAAGAAAAAAAAAATCTGAAATAGACACTTGCATATAGACACTTTCCATCAATAAAACTATTACTACATAGCATAACTGTAAGAAAATATACACAAAATGATATCAAAATCCACACAAAAATTATCACCACGTCAGAGCTATTCTTTTCTCAATCGAGATCCAAAAGCAAACCAATTATTCCCAATGGGATGATATTGTTCTTCCATAGATAAATATAAAACTAAATTCACAATAGGCATAGTTCTTAAAAAAATAATAAATTCATAATGAGAATAAAATTCTTAAGGAAAATTTTTTGTACCTCTTAGAGATGAATCATTCCTGTTACAGTTGCATCAGATTAAGAAGAATAAAACAATGACTAAGTTAGTATTTTATTCGTAATGCAACTGTAATCAACGAAAAAAAATTCTCCGTCATTGTTTTAAATAAAATTCTTACGAAAAATAAATTATTGGTTGGGTACATTTGCATATAAAAATTTGTACCTCTTAGAGATGAATCATTCCTGAAACAGGATCCAAGCATTCTCTGTTTTCCTTGTCCTTAAAGAAATTAAAAAACAATGAAGAATTAGTAATCAAAGAACTGAAAGAAGAAACCCACACAATAATTTATTAAAAGACAATATTTTATATTTTACCTAACGGTGTCGACGCCGCTTCAACCAAGGCCGGCCCTTCGGATCGTAGAGGAGCAGCTATTAGGAATAAAGTTTGGGTATTGATCTTTCCAACGTCAGCCAGCTAATTAGGTTGGAGACTTGGCGTTGGAGTCAAATAAAATGACTTGTAAAATTACAAAATTGCCCTCTTTTTTTTGGAGCCCCTCATATTTTAAGGCCCTGTACAACTGCACGTTGGGCACGGGCCCGGGGCCGCCATGTAATTAGTTTTTTTTTTTTTTTTCGAATCTGGTTTATCAAATAATAGAAGGCAAGGAAAGGCTGCAAACAATTTCCGGTCGTGTGAAATTATTCTCCTAACCCGAAACAATATAGTACTAAAATATTAATAAATTAATCGACTGATAATTTCTGGATTAGTCGTATCGCAAAAAGGCCACGCTGCGGAGGATGCGATGAAGGACGCCGAAAGAATCTTCGGCCAAATGGACGTTCTCGGAGAAGCATTCGAATTGACCCTGTCGACAAGTACGAATTCATTGACCATCGACGACCGCATGGAAGTTCTGCACAAGATTTTCCTTGAGTGGTCGGAGGAGTGAAAACAATGGCTGGAGGCTATGCGTCCGCTCGCCGAGGCCGGTCCTGAATAATTGAAGGCCCTGTGCGAATTTCAAAATATGGCCCTATAAATTTATTTATTTATATTTTTTTAAATGTATTGTTTTTGTCGTTATCAAAATCTCTCGAGATATTCTTGATTGTATATTATAACTGAATCTATAAATAGTTACGAAACAAAATAACCAAAGCTCAAATTATCTGTATTCAAGCACATTACATAATATAATAAAAATATTTTAGATAGAAGATACACTGACCGCTAAATTGTCAAACTCTGGCCTCAAATTCTTTTTTTATCGATCTGTTGATGAGAACATATAAAAAATGAATAATGATCAATACCCAAATGAGAAGTAATCTATAATCATACAATAAATAAAACTAAAAGTATAGAACAATGAAATTACCTGACAAAACTTTTTCAATGGATCTTCAATAATAAATTGAAACTATTACTATATTACCAAGAGAACCAAAAAAGATACCAGCTGGTGCATTACTGCTTTTTGAACATTGATCTTCTTGCATTCTTAGAAGCAAAATCATCAATTAAACTTTCATGATCAATATTTTCCAAAAACTCATTTTCAATTGAAACCAAAGCCAAACTATTTAATCTTTCTTGCGACATAGTTGATCGCAAGTAAGATTTCAATATTTTTAAATATGAAAAACTTCTTTCAGTCGATGCAACTGGAACAGGAATGGTCAACAAAATTCTATATGCAAGACAACAAGTTGGATAATAATTCATTATTTTCAAAAAAAATTAGTATTGCACTAGCTGTATCTTTTTCTTCTGGTAAATGTTTTTGTAATAGTTGCAATTCATTAAATAAATCCTCACCATCGATGTCTGAAATGTGATCATTTTCTAACTTCTTTTCAAGATTGCTGCAGCTTGTCTTCAGTTCATCAGCATCCAATGATTTTAACTTCTCTGCTGTAAATAAGAAGCCGAATGTGTCTTCATATTGCTTATATTGCTCAAACCTTCTTTCCAATGAACCGATTGCTTGATCAACTATGTATAAAAAGTACTGAATTCTGAAGGATTCTTGAGTTGATTCTTCATGGACCGGTTCAGAAAACTCGGTAGCAATCTCATCAAAATGTTTTTTTTCTACGAATTATTATCTTCTTGTTCTTTGGAAACACCGGATCAATATCCAATTTAGCAGTAATTTCATTAGCACAATCCAAAGCCTTCTCAAACCCAACTTCTCGGTACTCTTGAAAAAAAGCAATCGGAGCCTTCACACTATCTATTGCCACATCAATACGCATATTTTCACATTGTAATTCTTTGCTGACTATATTAGCTTCAACCAAGATGTTATACCAAATAACCATACCCACAATGAACTTAAAATTTCCAAGTTCTTATTCTGCCAAACAAGTAGCTTCACTTTTAGCCTTTGCCTCTTTCTTACTTTCGGCAAGCTGAAGTAGAGCTTCTCGTATTTCAGGAGCTTGAGTCACTATTGCTTTCACACTATTAAATCTACTTTCCCATCGTGTAGTCGATAATGATTTTAGAGTGAAACCTTTTTCTGGTAGATTATCCTTCAAAATCTTCCACCTTTTTGTAGAATTGCAAACAATGTATAAATACGTTGCACAACTCTAAAAAAGTTTACTGTTTTACTGCAAGAGTTTGCTATATCTGACAGTGTCAAATTGAGAGAATGAGAACCACAAGGTGTATAAAATGCTCTAGGATTGATGTCTAAGAGTTTTCTTTGTACACCTTTGTGCATCCCCTTCATGTTTGACCCATTATCATAGCTTTGGCCTCTGACATTATCAATATCAAGATCAAGATGGTGTAGCACATTTTGCAACTCTTCAAACAACCCTTGACCTGTTGTGTCATTCACAACCAAGAATTGTATAAAATATTCTTGCACCTTTATTGGAATTGTAGAGACATCAACACACCTTAATATTAATGTCATATGTTCTAGTTTG
This sequence comes from Iris pallida, assembly GCA_029216955.1. Taxonomy (NCBI): domain Eukaryota; kingdom Viridiplantae; phylum Streptophyta; class Magnoliopsida; order Asparagales; family Iridaceae; genus Iris; species Iris pallida. The sequence goes on along the minus strand of JANAVB010006599.1, from coordinate 32,094,196 downwards.
CTAACATCAGGAGTACAATCGAGTATTACTGAAAAGTACTTAGCTTCTTTTATTTTTTTTTAGGATTGCACCTTTAATTTCAGAAGGTAGCAAGAGTATCATCTCATTTTGAATCTTGTAACTCAGATAATGGTAATGAATCTCATGATTTTGTTTCCTTCGAAGATGCTCTTTAAAGGTTGAATCCCACTCGGCAACCATTTCAACTAAAGCTATAAAATTTCTATTACTTTCTTCATATATCTTCTCATTACTTCCACGGAACGCCAAGCTCTGTTTAGCCAAATATTTCACAAATGCAAACAATCTCCACAGTACCTTCCTCTAGTGTTCTGTTTCTTTGTTGATTTGGTCCTGCACAACTTTGTCAATGACTTGATTATTTTCCAGCCTAGCATGCAACTCAACCCAAATAGATATATGATTGATATGTTCTGCACTTCTTTCATGTGCTTTCAAATTGTTTGCTAGGTGTCCCCAATCCCTTACTCCATCATGCGCTAATTGACTTTGTTGTGGCCGGTTCTTAAATAATTTACAGCAGAAGCAAAATACCTTGTCAAGATCCTTGGAATACACTAGCCAATTTCGATGATGCTTCTCTTCGTTTGATAAGTACTTATTGTAGAATTCAGAGGAGAAACGTCATTTCAGTCCATCTTTAGGGCCTTTTTCGGTTAACAAATCTCTTATAGGACCTTTTTCACCAATAAATTCCTCCATTTAGGATCAAGACTATCCCAATTTCTAGGATCATAGATGTTCATGGCAATATCTCCAATTTCATTATCATTACCATTCAAACCAAGTTCTACCACATTTTCTTCCTCATGATTCTCCGCATTTTCTTCTACAGGTACATCACCATCTTCTTCCATAGGTACATGCAAATGCTCTTCAACATCTACTAGTGTTGCCTCTGTCGGTTCCAGCAAATGCTCTTCAACGTCTACTGTTGTTGCCTCTGTAGGTTCTTGCACATGCTCTTCAACATATATTGGTTGTTTGACAACAAATTTGTCAAGAGCTCCTCTTTGACTTCGAACAAAATGCTCCTCTTTGATTTTTCTTTTGCGCTTGGAATAACCCGATTCAAATTTTCTAATGGGAGGCATTCTAGACACAGTATATCTGAAACTAGACAAAATAGACCTTTAAATTCCTAAATTATATAAAATAAAAAAAAAATCTGAAACTAGACACTTGCATATAGACACTTTCCATCAATAAAACTATTACTACATAGCATAACTGTAAGAAAATATACACAAAATGATATCAAAATCCACACAAAAATTATCACCACGTCAGAGCTGTTCTTTTCTCAATCGAGATCCAAAAGCAAACCAATTATTCCCAATGGGATGATATTGCTCTTCCATATATAAATATAAAATTAAATTCGCAATAGGATCACAGTTCTTAAAAAAAAATTCATAATGAGAATAAAATTCTTAAGGAAATTTTTTGTACCTCTTAGAGATCAATCATTCCTGTTACAGTTACATCGGATTAAGAAGAATAAAACAATGACTAAGTTAGTATTTTATTCGTAATGCAACTGTAATCAACGAAAACAAATTCTCTGTTATTGTTTTAAATAAAATTCTTACGAAAAATAAATTATTGGTTGGGTACAATTGCATATAGAAATTTGTACCTCTTAGAGATGAATCATTCCTGAAACAGGATCCAAGCATTCTCTGTTTTCCTTGTCCTTAAAGAAATTAAAAAACAATAAAGAAATTAGTTATCAAAGAATTGAAAGAAGAAACCCACACAATAATTTATTAAAAGACAATATTTTATATTTTACCTAACGGTGTCGACGCCGCTTCAACCAAGGCCGGCCCTTCGGATCGTAGAGGAGCAGCTATTAGTAATAAAGTTTGGGTATTGATCTTTCCAACGTCTGCCAGCTAATTAGGTTGGAGACTTGGAGTTGGAATCAAATAAAATAACTTATAAAATTACAAAATTGCCCTCTTTTTTTTGGAGGCCCCTCATATTTTGAGGCCCTGTGCAACTGCACGTTGGGCACGGACCCGGGGCCGGCCATGTAATTAGTTTTCTATTTTTTTCCGGATCTGGTTTATCAAATAATAGAAGGCAAGGAAAGACTGCAAACAATTTCGGTCGTGTGAAATTATTCTCCTAACCCAAAAACAATATAGTACTGAAATATTAATAAATTAATCGACTGATAATTTTTGGATTAGTCGTATCGCAAAAAGGCCACGCTGCGGAGGTTGCGATGAAGGACGCCGGTAGAATCTTCGGCCAAATGGACGTTCTTGGAGAAGCATTCGAATTGACCCTGTCGACAAGTACGAATTCATTGAACATCGACGGCCGCATGGAAGTTCTGCACAAGATTTACCTCGAGTGGTCGAAGGAGTGGAAACAATGGCTGGAGGCTATGCGTCCGCTCGCCGAGGGACAGGGCCGGTCCTGAATAATTGAAGGCCCTGTGCGAATTTCAAAATGTGGCCCTATAAATTTATTTATTTATATTTTTTAAATGTATTGTTTTTGTCGTTATCAGAATCTCTCGAAATATTCTTGATTGTATATTATAACTGAATCTATAAATAGTTACAAAACAAAATAACCAAAGCTCAAATTATCTGTATTCAAGCATATTACATAATATAATAAAAATATTTTAGATAGAAGATACACTGACCGCTAGATTGTCAAACTCTTTGCCTCAAATTCTTTTTTTTATCTACATGTTGATGAGAAGATATAAAAAATGAATAAGATCAATACCCAAATGAGAAGTAATCTATAATCATACAATAAATAAAACTAAAAGTATAGAACAATAAAATTACCTGACAAAACTTTTTCAATGGATCTTCAATAATAAATTAAAACTATTACTATATTACCGAGAGAACCAAAAAGATACCAGCTAGTGCATTACTGCTTTTTGAACATTGATCTTCTTGCATTCTTAGAAGCAAAATCATCAATTAAACTTTTATGATCAATATTTTCCAAAAACTCATTTTCAATTGAAACCAAAGCCAAACTATTTAATCTTTCTTGCGACATAGTTGATCGCAAGTAAGATTTCAATATTTTTAATTATGAAAAACTTCTTTCAGCCGATGCAACTGTAACAGGAATGGTCAACAAAATTCTATATGCAAGACAACAAGTTGGATAATAATTCATTCTTTTCAAAAAAATTAGTATTGCACTAGCTTATCTTTTTCTTCTGGTACATGTTTTGTAATAGTTGTAATTCATTAAATAAATCCTCACCATCGATGTCTGAAATGTGATCATTTTCTAACTTCTTTTCAAAATTGTTGCAGCTTGTCTTCAGTTCATCAGCATTCAATGATTTTAACTTCTCTGCTGTAAATAAGAAGCTGAATGTGTCTTAATACTGCTTATATTGCTCAAACGTTCTTTCTAATGAACCGATTGCTTGATCAACTATGTATAAAAAGTACTGAATTCTGAAGGATTCTTGAGTTGATTCTTCATGGACCGGTTCAGAAGACTCGGTAGCAATCTCATCAAAATGTTTTTTTCTACGAATTATTCTCTTCTTGTTCTTTGGAAACACCGGATCAATATCCAATTCAGCAGCAATTTCTTTAGCACAATCCAAAGCCTTCTCAAACCCAACTTCTCGATACTCTTGAAAAAAAAGCAATCAGAGCCTTCACACTATCCATTGCCACATCAATACGCATATTTTAACATTGTAATTCTTTGCTGACTATATTAGCTTTAACCAAGATGTTATACCAAATAACCATACCCACAATGAACTCAAAATTTCCAAGTTCTTATTCTGCCAAACAAGTAGCTTCACTTTTAGCCTTTGTCTCTTTCTCACTTTCGACAAGCTGAAGTAGAGCTTCTCGTATTTCAGGAGCTTGAGTCACTATTGCTTTCACACTATTAATTCTACTTTCCCATCGTGTAGTCGACAATGATTTTAGAGTGAAACCTTTTTCTGGTAGATTATCCTTCAAAATCTTCCACCTTTTTGTAGAATCTACAAACATTGTATAAATACGTTGCACAACTCCAAAAAAGTTTACTGCTTTACTGCAAGAGTTTGTTATATCTGACAGTGTCAAATTGAGAGAATGAGAACCACAAGGTGTACAAAATGCTCTAGGATTGATGTCTAAGAGTTTTCTTTGTACACCTTTGTGCCTCCCCTTCATGTTTGACCCATTATCATAGCTTTGGCCTCTAACATTATCAATATCAAGATCAAGATGGTGTAGCACATTTTGCAACTCTTCAAACAACCCTTGACCTGTTGTGTCATTCACAACCAAGAATTTATAAAATATTCTTGCACCTTTATTAGAATTGTAGAGACATCAACACACCTTAATATCAATGTCATATGTTCTAGTTTGCTAACATCAGGAGTACAATCGGGTATTACTGAAAAGTACATAGCTTCTTTTATTTTATTTTTAGGATTGCACCTTTAATTTCAGAAGGTAGCAAGAGTATCATCTCATTTTGAATCTTGTGACTCAGATAATGGTAATGAATCTCATGATTTTGTTTCCTTCGGAGATGCTCTTTTAAGGTTGAATCCCACTCGGCAACCATTTCAACTAAAGCCATAAAATTTCCATTACTTTCTTTATATATATTCTCATTACTTCCACGGAACGCCAAGCTCTGTTTAGCCAAATATTTCATAAATGCAAACAATCTCCACAGTACCTTCCTCCAGTGTTCTGTTTCTTTGATGATTTGGTCCTGCACAACTTTGTCAATGACTTGATTATTTTCCAGCCTAGCATGCAACTCAACCCAAATAGACATATGATTGATATGTTCTGCACTTCTTTCATGTGCTTTCAATTTGTTTGCCAGGTGTCCCCAATCCCTTACTCCATCATGCGCTAATTGACTTTGTTGTGGCCGGTTCTTAAACAATTTACAGCAGAAGCAAAATACCTTGTCAAGATCCTTGGAATAAACTAGCCAATTTCGATGATGCTTCTCTCCGTTTGATAAGTACTTATTGTAGAATTCAGAGGAGAAACGTCTTTTCAGTCCATCTTTAGGGCCTTTTTCGGTTAACAAATCTCTTACAGGACCTTTTTTCACCAATAAATCCCTCCATTTTGGATCAAGACTATCCCAATTTCTAGGATCATAGATGTTCAAGGCAATATCTCCAATTTCATTATCATTACCATTCAAACCAAGTTCTACCACATTTTCTTCCTCATGATTCTCCGCATTTTCTTCTACAGGTACATCACCATCTTCTTCCATAGGTACATGCAAATGCTCTTCAACATCTACTAGTGTTGCCTCTGTCGGTTCCAGCAAATGCTCTTCAACGTCTACTGTTGTTGCCTCTGTAGGTTCTTGCACATGCTCTTCAACATCTATTGGTTGTTTGACAACAAATTTGTCAAGAGCTCCTCTTTGACTTCGAACAAAATGCTCCTCTTTGCTTTTTCTTTTGCGCTTGGAATAACCCGATTCAAATTTTCTAGTAGGAGGCATTCTAGACACAGTATATCTGAAACTAGACAAAATAGACCTTTAAATTCCTAAATTATATAAAAGAAAAAAAAAATCTGAAATAGACACTTTCCATCAATAAAACTATTACTACATAGCATAACTGTAAGAAAATATACACAAAATGATATCAAAATCCACACAAAAATTATCACCACGTCAGAGCTATTCTTTTCTCAATCGAGATCCAAAAGCAAACCAATTATTCCCAATGGCATGATATTGTTCTTCCATATATAAATATAAAACTAAATTCACAATAGGATCACAGTTCTTAAAAAAATAATAAATTCATAATGAGAATAAAATTCTTAAGGAAAATTTTTTGTACCTCTTAGAGATGAATCATTCCTGTTACAGTTGCATCGGATTAAGAAGAATAAAATAATGACTAAGTTAGTATTTTATTCGTAATGCAACTGTAATCAACGAAAAAAAATTCTCCGTCATTGTTTTAAATAAAATTCTTACGAAAAATAAATTATTGGTTGGGTACAATTGCATATAGAAATTTGTACCTCTTAGAGATGAATCATTCCTGAAACAGGATCCAAGCATTCTCTATTTTCCTTGTCCTCAATGAAATTAAAAAACAATAAAGAAATTAGTAATCAAAGAATTGAAAGAAGAAACCCACACAATAATTTACTAAAAAATAATATTTTATATTTTACCTAACGGTGTCGACGCCGCTTCAACCAAGGCCGGCCCTTCGGATCGTAGAGGAGCAGCTATTAGGAATAAAGTTTGGGTATTGATCTTTCCAACGTCTGCCAGCTAATTAGGTTGGAGACTTGGAGTTGGAGTCAAATAAAATGACTTTTAAAATTACAAAATTGCCCTCTTTTTTTTTTGGAGGCCCCTCATATTTTGAGGCCCTGTGCAACTGCACGTTGGGCACGGGCCCGGGGCCGGCCATGGTCTTCTAAGAACTCCTGGAGCCGGCCACATGAGTTCCATTTCTAAAAAATCTTTAGAAAAAGTACAATTAGAACACACCTAGATCATCAATATTACAAAAATATATATTAATAATTTAAAATATATATTAATAAATTAAAAAGCTCACAATAATTTATATTATTGTAAATAAAAAAACTAAAGACTCGGTGACCCACAGAAGAGAAAATTGAGGGCTTATTTCCTTGCTTCTTAAAAAAATAACTCCAATCTCCAGAAGCAGGCGGCACTACATGAGACTCCGAGTCACTAGAATAGAAAAATAAAAAATAAAAGAGAAATTTTGACTTACCCCCCACTTGAATTATCCTAATTCAAGGTGCACCCCACAGTTTTACAAAAATGTATAGTACCCCTCATTTTGGACGGAAACCGTTAAAAAAATATTTTTGGACCAAAATGCCCTTGCCTTGTTCTTTCCTCTAACCTACTCCCCCCTCGCGCGACCACCACCCCTCCCGCTGCCGTCGATGCTGCTGCCGTAGGTCTCTCCCCCCCTCCCCGCCTTCGCTTCACCCCTCCGCTCCCCCCCATACGACTACCGCCCCTCCCGCCGTCGCTGCTACTACTGCTGCCGGAGGTCGCTCCCCCCTCCCCGCCTCTGCCCCCTCCCCCTCGCGGCCACCGCCCCTCCCGCCGCTGCTGCTCCGCCGCCGCTGCTACTGTTATTGCTGCTGCCACCAGGGGGGTGAGGGGGCGGAGGAGGGGAGGGGGGAGCAGAGACGGGGAGGGGGGGAGCGGCCTCCGGTAGCAGCAGCGGCGACGGGAGGGGCGGTGGCCGCGCGGGGGGGGGAGGAGGGGGGAGCGGGGACAGGGAGGGGGGGAGTGGCCTCCGGCGGTAGCAACAACGACGGCGGAAGGGGCGGTGGCCGTAGGGGGGAGTGGGTTAGAGGAAAGAGGAAGGCATGGGCATTTTGGTCCAAAAATATTTTTTTGACAGTTTTCGTCCAAAATGGGGGGTACTATACATTTTTCCAAAACTGTGGGGTGCACCTTGAATTAGGGTAATTCAAGTGGGGGGTAAGTCAAAATTTCTCAAAAAAAAAATAGAACTCCTCTAAGTACAGCCACCCACGTGTTATTAGTAATGTCTATCCCATTTTCTAGATTCTAGATTTAGAATATAGGGGCTCATTTTGTAGAATAATAAGTCTCACTCATAGTTTCAATTTCTACAATTGCGGTCCCAACCCATCCATGGGTGCTGAGGGTTGGGTCTCCAAATTTCTAGATTCTAGATTGTAGAAACCTTTTTTTGTAGAATAGTAAGTTCCAATTTAGAGCCCAACTTTCTAGATTCTAAACTTTATATTATTTTTTCATACATTAATTTTTGACCACACAATTTTTGGGACTGGAGCTCACTTTATCATTTCCTACTATCTCTATACAAATCCAACACATTCTATATTTACCTTCTTTTTTTTTGAAATTTTGGGCTCCAAATTACAATGAAGGGTCACAACTACTAATGATGCTCTAATAAAAACCTAAAGAAACTAGTCCTATAAGAATTTGAAATCTGGTCGGGTTTGCATGTGCAGTGGACGGGCTTGTATAAAATTAAAACATTCGGGCTCCATTGTAGTGGGCTATATATACCTAAAAAAAACTTGGTACCCACTAAATTATGGGCCTGAGACAAGTGACTCATAAGGCTTATATTAAGTCCGGCCCTGACGCAGTCGACACAAGAAGAAAATTTAGAAAATAAAATATGATTAATATTAAATTATAGATTTAAGACAAACTGGACAATATGGCAGTCAATTACTAACAATTTACTACAAAACATATAATAAAAATAAAAAAAATGACAATCGACTTATAATTAATAAAAATGTTATAGTTTTATGACATGAGAGTTGCAATGATGTACATAAATTTTGTACTTGTAGCCAATTAGTGTGGACGTTCCGAGACGGAGAGGAGAAGAAGACAAGAAAAATCTATCATACAAACTCAAAAATATTTTTATTTTCGCTCTTTAGTTCTTCAATCAATAATTTATAAACTTATAGACTATTAAACCTATCCCTAAGTAACTTAAAATCATAAAATCTAAATTGGTTCTCTGTCATCCCTACTCTCCTCTGTACTCTCTTGCTTATATATATTTTCCCGTTTGATCTCACGTAGAAGCGGGTTGGCGACACGCCTGAAATATATGAGGCCCCCGTGATTTTGACATCGATTAAACTGCGAGATATTCAAACATTTATAAGCAATAAAGATACAAACTAATGTGTTATAAGCATAAGCAACGAAGATATAACTAATGCGTGTGTTTTTAGCCTTTTTTCAAGTCGACGAATAATGTTTAGTAGGAAGTCGAATCGTGTCCATTTCTAAAGAGACCTTCCGGTATACCCAATGGACTATATCCCCCACAGACAAGCTAATGTGTTCAATGGACTACACCCTATGGGACAAGCTAACGTGTTATGATGATCAATATTGCACCTACGGATATATAAAAATCTTGATTAATTAATCAAATTTTGAGAAATATGCAACAATCGTATCAACAATAATTATTCCCATCGTATAGAGGCATGTTGCAATCTATTATCGTTACGACCAAGGATGAGGTGAGCGACACCTTGGAGAATAAGAATATTTGTTGGGACGCCTTCACTTCCACGTGTGTTGGGAGTCAGATACGTTCTCCTGCGTTTCGATACCGTATCTGAGACGTTGCCGCAGCAGAAACTTAGGCCAACCCACCTGAAATAACCAACTCCCGTCTAACGGACACCAAGCACAGATAAAGACAAGTATATGACGGTGACTACGTCACCTGGACAAATCCCAATCTCTATAACTTAGATGAAATTACAAGATTGACAAAAACTAATGTTGAACCCTTTGCCCTAATAACTTCAACTCCCTCACCACACTCAAGAAGAAAAGAAAGATATTACAATTGAAATCGCTCACCAACCCGTAGCATTCTTCCTAACCGAAGCTGACAACCCTTCGATTAGATCTCTTTTTCGTTCTGTCTTGGATGGCGAAGTCCTAAGAGCAAAGTGCGAAACTCTCTTAGATTTTCTGTGAACGAGCACCTCGAATTTCCACTTTTGTGCTGTGCTTTGTGCCTCCACCCTCACCCCATATATATAGGATGAGAAAAACCTATTTTAGGTTATAATAGAATTTCTTAAATAGGAAGCCCTCAAATAAGAATCCTACTACACCTAAAATAGTCCATCAACATCCTATTTTACATTATAATAGGATCTCTTAAATAGAAAACCCCCAAATAAGAATTCTATTATATCTAAAATAGAACAGCACTAATTATGGACATCCAAATTAAATTAAATCAAATATTTAATCAGATTTGGACTCCATAAATATGCTATTACCAAATCCAAATTGGACTCCAACAACGTGAAAAATGTTCGGAGAGGATATAACGTAAACTTAGGGGTGTCAACGGATGCTTATCAGTACGGACATGACAATATCCGTTTCTATATCCGATTTTTTCATAATATTCGAATCTGATCCGATATCCGAACAGATATTTTTTTTGGCACTTCGAATTCATATCCGTCTAGTTTAACGGATATCGAATAATATCCGATCAAATTAGCTAAAAAATTTAAATGCTATTATTCGAATATCCGAAATATGAAAATTTTCGTTATTATCCGAATATCCGAAAATCAAATTCAATTGCTCTATTTGAACCCTTTCGTCTTCTGTTAAAAATTTCAAGAATGCTCAATTGACTTGATATACATATTGTTCTATTTGTGTCCTTTCAACTTTTGTTGAAAATTTTAAGAATGCTCAATTTGAGTCGACTATATATAAATATAGATAGGTATATTGCTCTATATATTTGAGCCCTTTCATCTTCTGTTGTAAATTATAATTAATATATATTACTAATACATATAAATTATATTATAATATATATAGGTAAAAAGTAATAAATGAACTGATTTATGTAAGAAGTCAGTTGAGAATAAAATCCTTTAATCTTCACTATTAATTAATATATATTACATATACATTATACTCTAATATATATAAAATTTCGGATAACCGAATCCGATATCCAAAATTTGAAATTTAAAGTTGGATCAGATATTAACGGATTCGAATACCACAATAATCGAATTCATATACGAAAAAAGATAATATCCGAAAGTTTTGATACAGAATCGAATTGGATTCAAACTTTCGACTATCCATTGACAGGTTTAAAAGTAAAAAAAGCTGGGAAGGTCGAAGGAATAGACAATATTAAATAGTACAGAAGAACTTAGAAGAGTTATTCTCTATTAGAGTACTTGTGGTGATTCGTGTTCGGATCAATTTTTACGTAAAAATTTATGTTTAAATTTGTATTTTTGGTGCTACTTGCGTTATACTTATGCTCTAATAGGAAAACTTGGATGGTGAAATTTTGAATTCCAAAAATACCCTTGCATGTCTATACTAATTAAAAATTGTTCATTAATTTTAATAAAGACAACTTAAGACTACCCTTTGGTCTTCCTAAGTTAATTAAAAGAATATTAAAATACATGCAAGGTACGTGCACACACACACACACATATATATATATATATATATATATATATATATATATCGTGTGCACCTTGCACACCACGGGCACAGCGCCACTTGCGCCACCTGCGCCTCTGCGCAACATGCGCCAACCGCGCGCCAACAGGCAGCGCCCACTGGCGCGCCACTGGGCCGCGCAACTGGGCGCGCCAATTGGTCAGCGCCAATTGGCCGCCCCATATGGCAGCACAATCGGCTGCGCAAGTGGCTCGTGCAACTAGCGTACTATGCGCCTAGTGACGTGCTAACTGCAAAGTGTGCCAACAAAATGCCACATTACACCTCATGAGCCCATGAGCCCGAGTCCGAGTCTAAGTCGCTAGCCCCTACGGGGCGTAGCTCCATTGGAAATTAATTTCCAAGTGCAAAAAGCCTGAATGCTTCATTGTTGATTTGGCCTTTTTTCTCACTAAAAAAATACCCCCACACGGCACACCCATGTGTACCTCCACACCACTTGTGCATCTCTAAACAAGCATAACTTATATACAGAGATACTTTTCTTTTGGCCTAGCCGATGTGGGACTAAAGTTTCCAATACAAAGGCCAAAAATTCCAACAATCCCCACATATCTCTATATATGGATTTGAGTGTTCCCCACAGTAACTGTCCATCATGCATTATGAGAGATGTCGCTGACGACTTGAATCTTTCCGTATGGGTCAAACAACAGACTATAATACAAGAATGGATTAAGCCTTGAATTCTGTACTATAGCTGAAATTTTTTTCACTCACATAATGTAGTTACATGTGCTTCTGGCTGTACATTAAAGGCCATGTGACAGCCTGGTTTTAGTGTATAATTTTGTACGTCTATAAGTTTACCCACAAGTCAGGCCTGTTATCTCTTTCCAACACTATAGGTAGTGAGTTCCTTGTTAAAGAGACATGGCATGAAGCGCTTTGTGCGTTCCTTGCGGTGCTACGCTGCTATGACATGGCCTAAAGCTGAGGCCTTACCCCGTATCAAAAACCTTATCGTAGTGTCATACTACTGTAGTATGAGGTCACCGCCTCTTTGTAGTGCCATACTACCCAACATGAAACCTTAGGCTCCCTTGCGGTGTTACGCCGCAACAACATGGCTTACAAGGCCTAGGCTATACCCTTATCGGGTACCTCATCATGGTGTCATACTACTGTAACATGAGAAACTTCTCACTTTTGTAGTGCTGACTACATCCCTCTTTAATTTTAACATACAGCATTAGGCTACCTGTCTATTTGCAGTGCTATGCCGCTGTGACTTGGCTCGCAAAGCCGAGACATTACCCCTTTCGAGAACCTCATGGTGGAGTCACCCCACAGTTGGAGTTTTACTACTTGTAGTACTGTGCTACTGTGCTTCCTGTAAAGCATACTAGGCATTCACTCTGCTTGAGAACTCATTAAAGCGTTTAACCCAACCTTCCCACATGATCCATTTTTCGCAGAAAATAACAGTAGACAATAGTGGTTGTAGGTCCATAACCTCTCCATGCCCTATAGGACATGTATCCACTGTTCTTGATATTCTTCCAGTTAATGGTCCTCCCTTGAACCAAAAGCTAGATGCCTAGAAGATTTTTCTTTAAACTAATAACATAAAACGTTATGGTAGAAATATAATAACACAATATTAGAATGCCTTCAAGCCCATTTTACTTGCTGTATCATCGTCTAACTGGCGCTTGAGGCCCTTGGTGAACGGATCCGCCAGGTTTTCCTGACTCCGAACATCAATCACTGCAACAACACCTCTCTTGATGAGATCGTGTACTGTCATGTGCTCCAACCGCAAAGTCATATTCTTTCCGTTGAAGAGGTCATTTGATGCCACCGCCGCAGTCGCCTGGTTGTCACAGTATATCGATATTGTCGGTATTTGTGCCCCAACCACTAGAAGATCATACATGAGCTCCCGAAGTAATTCTGCTTTCTCTACTACGGTAACAAGTACAAAGAACTCAGATTCTATGGATGACCGCGAGAGCATAGTCTGCTTCTTTGACTTCCAGGATATAGCAGCTCCATCTATTATGAAAATGAATCCACCTGTGGACCTCTCGCTCTCCACCTGTCACCCTTGGATTTTGTTATACGTATTTTGGTATACGTGTACGTATCTCGGACCCGTATTTTGACTTGTCCTGATTGGCTAGCCTTGGGTTTTTGCATTGGCATGGGTTAGTTAGCATTTCATTGTTCGTGTGGTCTATTTTAGCTTTGGCATGCATCGGGTTCGGTTGGGTTCGGCTTGGTTTGGCTCGGTTTGGGTTGATATGCAAACCCCTACCTACCACCATCCATCATTTATTAACCCAACAACCCTTCTCTCTCCTCATTCATGTTCTCATTTACTCTTCTTCTTCCTTATTTTTCTTCTCCACCGAACACACCAGTAGACAAGTGCACCTTGCTTCCACTTGAGGACCCATTTTTATGGTTCCATTAGCTTCTTCTCGTGATCTCAGAATAGTTTAGAACTTGGTATTTTTCACTTGGATGCATAGATTTCTGTAGATCTAAGTTTTAGCATTTTCTATCTTCATGGTTTTGATCTACTAAACTGGGTTGTTTTCGAAAATAAAGAGTTTCATGTAGTAGGCAATTCGATTTTACGCAAGTTTGGCTTTTGAATGGTTGGATTTCATCAAGTCTTGGCCGAGATGGGGTTTCTTGAGTTCTTGAGCCTTTACGCCTGCTTGTCTCGGCCTTGGGGAGAATACGATGTCTTTACGCACACGTTTCACGTGCCCGCGTAGTGTTTCCCCCTTTACGCACACGTTTTACATGCCTACGTAGTGTTTTCCCTTACGCACACGTTCTCACGTGCCCGCGTAATCTGTTATACGCTGAGTTGAACCGAGCTCTACGCAAGGGCTACTCTTGCTAGCGTAGACTCTCGCTTGCGTAGACCTTCCCGCTCGAGTAAAGTCTCACTCGTGTAGACTCTCTCGCTCGCGTAGAGTCTCACTCGCATGCGGCTTTGCTAGCGTAGACTCTCCCGCCCGCGTAGAATCTCGCTCGCGTGCAGCCTCGCTCGCGTAGAGCTATCTTTTCTTAGGTCTTGCCCGCATAAAGCTATTTTTATGCTCAGGGCCCCTTGGCCTAGCGTAGCTTTGCATACGTAGAAACCTTGAGCCCTTGGCGTACCCTATTGCCCTATGTTCTTGTACCTTTTCATGAGCTTGATAATCACGAATTTATTTATTATGTTTTGAATGATAATTGTACACGGTATGGTATAACAAGTAAACTGACATGACATGACATGACATGATATGACAAGTAAGCATGATGGGAACTATTGAATGCTGTTGCGACGGCTAGCATGACATGACAAGAATGAATGGCCTAGACACCATGGATGATTATTTATGTACAATGAACCAGTATCGTCTTGCATCATGTTTAGGACATGGACCCCTGAGTACCACTGTCAGGGGTACCTACTGAAACTGACAAAGGCTAATAACTAGAGTAATTCAGTAGTCATGAAGAGATTTCCCAGCTACAGGCAATCCCATTATCTGGGCGCCCTATCATGGAATTTGTAGCCTGCCGACGAGTAAGGCACATTTTCAGCACACTGTCATGTGTTGTACCCTCCAAACTACTTAAGGATACATGCGTTTCTTGGACGATGTACCCACATGAACTCAATCCCAAATTCCGTCTGGATAACCTGGATGGTCTGTAAGGCTTGTGGCTGTTGGAACATCTCATTGCATCTTGCTAATAACTAGGCCTGTGATAACCCTAGTTCGTTAAAGTATCAAGCCGTACTTATTGCTTGGCCATGAATGTTGGATGTAGAGTCTATGCAGTCTAAGCCTTGTCTTGTTCCAGTACCTGGCTACTTCGGAACATGATTGCTCATGCTTACCTTATCAATAACTGATTGGAATAATTTCTCATTCTCTTGACATTTATTGCCCTATTTAGATTTCATGTCTTATTATTATCTTTCTTATTATATGTTCTGATATGCTGGTTTTAGTTCTTAAGTGAAGCTTCTTTTGTGGCACTTGCTCTTTCTGGGATCTGATCCAGCTGGTTTTGTATGGCCAGATACCAGAGCAGCTCCAGATGATCTTCCTACCTTCCAGCCAGATGGTGACCACCAGGCATAACCCTGGCAACGAGTGGGTTTTGTTTTGTTCTTCCACTCTATTATAAAAATATTCTTTTGAGGCGTTTAGCCGACGAGCATGTGTTAGCTCGATTGTACTTTACTTACTATCCGCCTACGGGTTGTAGCATGATTAACAAATCCTAGTGTTGATTATGTATGACTGAAACTCTTGCTAGTCTCCACATTTTGTATGACTAGCTTCATGATCATCCAAATATGTAATGTATGGGACGCCTTATTATTATATATTTGGTGTTCTGATATCTTGTAACTGCTATTACTTGCTTGAGATTGAGACAATAGGCTTGTTCATGACCATAAGAGACTGATGGCTTGTCGTTAAACCCTCATGTATCTAGACAGCCGTGACCGTATAGCGAGGTGGGTTACACTTCAATATACGTAGCTGTCTGTGTCTGCCCCCGCTCTCCAGTATTCTGGTTCTGGGACGTGACACGGTTTAAGTGGTGGTCCATACAGGTCTTGTGAATCAAGATATGTGAGGGTTTACCGAATAGAAGTCTCAATCAACACTCGTCCTTGATCTCTGCTCGTATCCTCTAAATTCCTGAAATCTTGACCTGATCACCTGCTGATATCTTTGATCTATCCTGGTCCTTCCTTATTGTTCCCTGTGTCGTCTTCTTCAGCGGCATTGTTTCTGGTCCTGCCAATCAACCGGAAGAAGCTCAACGAGTACCCCCGTAACAAGAAGATGAAGCTCAGCACTCAGGAGCAGCTTCCCGAATCATGCTTCCCGGAGGTCCAGAACCCCCAGTACAGCCAGCCCAGCTATAAGGCAGGATGATGAAGTCTTGGTTGGACTCATCAGGGAGTTTCTTGCATCACAGGATCTTCGGGGTGATGCATTGCACCAGACAGTACAAGATGCCATGAGCAGAGGTGGTCATTAAGGTAACAGTGCGGCCAACGGCTTCAAGCGCTTGAACCCTCCCTTCTTCGATGGCAGCGAAGATGCTGTTGCTGCAGACGCTTGGCTGCAGGATACTGAGGTTATTGTAGAAGCAGCCAGGACCCCAGAAGACGAGAATGTGGCCGTGGTGCGCCTGCAGTTATTGGATTTAGCCCGCAGTTGGTGGGTAGTACAGGCCATTGGATTAGGGGCACCTATTGCTTGGACGGTATTCCGTGAGAGATTTTGGACCAAGTACTTTGATGTTGTAGCTCGGTATGATCTACAGACGAGGTTCACTAATTTGAAGCAGATAGGCAGGACGATCGATGGATATGCGGTCGAGTTTTTCAGGCTTAGTCGGTTTGCTCCCACCTTGGTGGCGACCGAGTTTGACAGAGCTCATCGGTTCCAGCAGGGACTCCACCAGAAGATTTTACTGGCAGTGGAGTAGTTTAAGCATCAGACTTTCGATGCAGTATTGAGAGCAGCTATGAGGCATGAGTATACCTCCCAGAGGATTGTGGACCGGACCGAAAGTCAGAAGCGATCTCACGGCCAGATGAACCAGTCTTCAGCCCCAGCCCCGACAGCTCGGGCTTTGACCATTGGAGCTCCGAGGCGGGCGACTTTCGTTACGTCGATTCAGCATTCGACCCCGACATATCCCCTGCAGCAGCAGCAGAAGCAGTCTTCCGTAATGGGTTGCACTCATTATGGAAAGCCAGGGCACGTGGTGATAGAATGTCGCAGAGCACAGGGTTTGTGCTTGGTTTGTGGGGCACCGGACCACAGGATTGGGAATTGCCCGAATAGGGGGAGTTCATCTTCTTCAACCTTTTCTAGTCCATCAGTTAGGGGGCCAGCCCCAGTACCAGCCCAGCAGCAACAGTACCCGTTACTGAGGCCCTTGCCGCCTCAGGCCCAGATATTTCAGCAGCAGAACCCCTAACAGTATGCATAAGTCCAAGCTCAGATCTAGAACCGCCAGAGAGGTTTCCCGCAGATGGGACCAGTACCCAGAGGGCAAGGTCAAGTGATGGCTTTGACCATGGAGGAGTTGGCATCAGGTGAGGTGGTGGCAGGTACTATTCTCGTCAACTCCTTTCCAGCATCAGCGTTATTTGATTCTGGTGCATCGTATTCATTTATGTCTGCATGATTCCCGACACGGATAGGATTGGA
This sequence comes from Iris pallida, assembly GCA_029216955.1. NCBI lineage: Eukaryota > Viridiplantae > Streptophyta > Magnoliopsida > Asparagales > Iridaceae > Iris > Iris pallida. The sequence continues at coordinate 32,076,899 of JANAVB010006599.1, read as the reverse complement.
GCCCGAGTCATTATCAGTAAGGCTCAATATACTTACTGGTAACGAACTTGTGGGAGTAGATAGAGTGTTTTCCTCGTGTCGAATCGTAGTTAGCGGTAGAGAGTTTCCTGCTAGGTTGATAGAATTCCCGATGGCCGATTAGGATGTGGTCTTAAGGATGGATTGGTTGAGGGACCAGTATACTAGAATAGATTGCCATGTCAGCAAGATTATTTTTAGTATTTCCGGTGAGCCAGAGTTTTTAATTTTCCGAGGCGGAGTAGAACCCTCTCCTCCAGTATTTCGGATGGCAGTTGCAGCGGCAGTTCGATTTCCCAGAGTTGTAGAAGAGTTTCCCGATGTTTTCCCCGAGAAGCTTCCAGGTATGCCACCAGAGAGAGAGATCGATTTCACCATAGACTTGATTCTTGGAGCAGCACTAGTGTCAGAGAGAGTCTACCGGATGGCACCGTCAGAATTGGAGATCTTGTATAAGATGATTGAAGAACTCAGGACCAAGGGATTCATCCGTGCTAGTGGATCACCTTGGAGAGCCCTGATGCTTCTTGTGAAAAAGAAGGATGGTACGTCTAGATTATGTGTTGACTATCGTACCTTAAACTCAGTGACAATCAAGAATAGATATCCTCTCCCGAGGATAGATGACTTGTTTGATCAACTCAAAGGGGCGATCGTATTTTCGAAGATTGACACTGAGATCGTGTTTGGTCAGGATACCACCAGATCAGAGTCATAGAGCATGACATCCCGAAGACGGCATTTAGATCCAGGTATAGGCATTGGGAGTTCCTTGTTATGCCATTTGAAGCGACCAATGTGCTAGCCGTATTCATGGACCTCATGAATCGTATCTTTATGTCTTATTTGGATCAGTTCGTGGTAGTGTTTATAGACGACATCCTGGTCTATAGTAAGAGTGAGGCAGAGTATGAGCAGCATCTTCGAGTAGTTCTTCGGATTCTCAGGGAGCACCAGTGGTATGCGAAGTTCAGTAAATGCGAGTTCTGGCTCGATCGCATTTCATACTTGTGTCATATCATCACCAGAGGTGGAGTAGAAGTGGATCCCCAAAAGATCGTGGCTATTGAGACATGGCCCGTACCCAGCACATTTGCAGAAGTTCGCAGTTTTCTTGGCTTGGCCGGCTACTACCGGCGATTTGTTTCGGACTTTGCACGAATATCGGTACCTATGACCCAGTTGAACTGCAAGGATGTGCAGTTTGCTTTGACAGCAGAATGTCAGGATTCTTTTGAGAAGTTGAAGCGAGGCTTGATGACGGCACCCATTCTCACGCTTCCAGATGGGACCGGAAGATTCTCAGTGTATTGTGATACTTCAGGCAGAGGTTTAGGATGTATTTTGATGCAGCATGAAAAGGTAATAGCTTATGCGTCATGTCAACTTCGTGATCATGAGAGGAATTACCCGACCCACGACTTGGAGCTGGCAGCAGTAGTGTTTGCCCTTAAGATTTGGAGACACTACTTGTATGTAGATAAGGTGGAGATTTTCACCGACCACAAGAGCCTGAAGTATGTGTTTACTCAGAAGGATCTTAACATGCGTCAGAGGAGATGGCTAGAGCTACTTGTGGATTATGACATCAACCTGCAGTATCATCCTGGAAAGGCCAATATTGTTGTAGATGCATTGAGCAGAAGAGCCGGAGTTTATTTTCTAACAGCACAACCAAAGTTGTTAGCAGAGCTTCAGAAGATGGGTATAAAAGTTGTCCTTCCTACCAATGTGGCATTAATGGCCAGTATGTAAGTTCAGTCCAGTATAGTTGAGTGGATCAAGTTAGCTCAGTCATCGGATACTAAGCTTCAGCGGCTTATGGCAGAATATGTAGCAGGACGAAGACCAGAGTTGTGTATCCATGAAGACGGTACACTTTGGCATGGAAGGCGTCTTTGTGTACCTAGTGGTGATATTAGACAGGAGATCATGGCAGAAGCTCACAGTTCTCAGTATTCGATTCATCCGGGCGGTACGAAGATGTATCGTGATATACGGCAGCATTTTTGGTAGAATGGCATAAAGAGGGAGATAGCCCCATTTGTTTCTCGATGTTTAGTTTGCCAACAAGTTAAAGCTGAACATCAGAGACCGACTGGACTTCTTCAACCTTTACCGATCCCAGAATGAAAATGAGAGCACATTACCATAGATTTTGTAACGGGATTACCTAGATCCCCAGCTGGAAGAGATGCTATCTGGGTTATAGTCGACAGACTCACCAAGGTAGCTCATTTTATTTCTTTCAGGGTTGTTCAGTCAACGGAACAGCTTGTAGAGATGTACCTCAGGCAGATAGTCAGGTTGCATGGAGTGCCAGTCAGTATTTTGTCCGACAAAGATTCAAGATTCACATCGCACTTTTGGCGGAGTCTTCAAAAAAGTTTGGAGACTCATCTCAAGTTCAGTCAGCTTATCATTCGCAGACAGATGGTCAGTCAGAACGTACGATCCAGACTCTTGAAGATATGTTACGATCGTGCACACTCGACTTCGGTGGTTCATGGGAAGATCACCTATATCTCGTGGAGTTTTTCTATAACAACAGTTTCCAGGCCACTATCCAGATGGTACCCTTTGAAGCCATGTACGACAGGAAGTACAGATCTCCTTTAGTATGGGATGATATAGGCGAGAGGAAGATGCTTGGTCCAGAGATGGTCACGCGGACTATTGAGGTGGTCAGACAAGTCCAAGATCATCTTCAGTTGCACAAGATCGCCAGCGTAATTGGGCCGATTCTCATCGGCGTCCCCTTGAATTTTCTGTCGACGACCATGTATTCCTTAGGATCTCGCCTACCATGGCATCATTCATTTCGACGTACGAAGAAAGCTTAGTCCTAGGTATATAGGGCCGTTTCTTCCATGTATCCCAATTGCGACGGTATATCCCGGATCCGAGTCATGTCCTTGATCATTCGGAATTGGTTGTTGGTACCAACCTTTCGTATGAGAAGAGACCCGTATCCATATTGGACCAAAGAGAGAAGATACTCAAGAACAAGACTATCAAGTTAGTCCGTGTTGCTTGGGGTCATCACTCATTGGGTGAGTCAACGTGAGAGCGTGAGGATGATATCCGATCGCGATATCCCGACCTGCTTGACTCGTAAGGTATAATGTCTTCTTATGTCTTATGCCTTCAACTTCGTTGCTTGCATGAATGATTGCTTGATTGATTGCTTAGTTATAACTTGCCTGTGATTAGTATAGCTTGCCCGACATTTCTAGCCTCTTGATTAAATTTCGAGGACAAAATTTTTTAAGGTGGGTAGAGTTGTCACCCTCGGATTTTGTTATACGTATTTTGGTATACGTGTACGTATCTCGGACCCGTATTTCGACTTGTCTTGATTGGCTAGCCTTGGGTTTTTGCATTGGCATGGGTTAGTTAGCATTTCATGGTTCGTGTGGTCTATTTTGGCTTTGGCATGCATCGGTTTCGGTTGGGTTCGGCTTCGTTTGGCTCGGTTTGGGTTGATATGCAAACCCCTGCCTACCACCATTCATCATTTATTAACCCAACAACCTTTCTCTTTCCTCATTCATGTTCTTATTTACTCCTCTTCTTCTTTCTTATTTTTCTTCTCCACCGAACACCCCAGTAGGAAAGTGCACCTTGCTTCCACTTGAGGACCCATTTTTATGGTTCCATTAGCTTCTTCTCGTGATCTCAGAATAGTTTAAAACTTGGCATTTTTTACTTGGATGCATGGATTTCTGTAGATCTAAGTTTTAGCATTTTCTATCTTCATGATTTTGATCTACTAAAATGGGTTATTTTCAAAAATAGAGAGTTCCATATAGTAGGCAATTTAATTTTATGGAAGTTTGGCTTTTGAATGGTTGGATTTCATCAAGTATTGGCCGAGATGGGGTTTCTTGAGTTCTTGAGCCTTTACGCCTGCTTGTCTCGGCCTTGGGGAGAAGACGAAGTCTTTATGCACACGTTTCACGTGCCCGCATAATGTTTCCCCCTTTACGCACACGTTTTACGTGCCCGTGTAGTGTTTTCCCTTACGCACACGTTCTCACGTGCCCGCGTAATCTGTTCTACGCTGAGTCGAACCGAGCTCTACGCAAGGGCTACTCTTGCTAGCGTAGACTCTCGCTCGCGTAGACCTTCCCGCTCGAGTAAAATCTTGCTCGCGTAGACTCTCTCGCTCGCGTAGAGTGCTCGCTCGCGTAGAGTCTCACTCGCATACGGCCTTGCTAGCGTAGACTCTCCCGCCCGCGTAGAATCTTGCCCGCGTGCAGCCTCACTCGCATAGAGCTATCTTTCCTTAGGTCTTGCCCGCGTAAAGCTATTTTTATGCTCAGGGCCCCATGGCCTAGCGTAGCTTTGCATGCATAGAAACCTTGAGCCCTTGGCATACCCCGTTGCCCTCATGTTCTTGCAGATTATCATGAGCTTGATAATCACGAATTTATTTATTATGTTTCGAATGATAATTGTACACGGCATGGTATAACAAGTAAACTGACATGACATGATATGACAAGTAAGCATGATGGGAACTATTAAATGCTGTTGCGACGGCTAGCATGACATGAAAAGAATGAATGGCCTGGACATCGTGGATGATTGTGTTTGTACAATGAACCAGTATCGTCTTGCATCATGTCTAGGGCATGGACCCCTGAGTACCACGATCAAGGTACCTACTGAAACTGACTAAGGCTAATAACTAGAGTCATTCAGTCGTCATGAAGAGATTTCCCAGCTACAGGTAATCCCGTTATCTGGGCGCTCCCTCATGAGATTTGTAGCCTGCCGACGAGTAGGACACATTTCCAGCATACTGTCATGTGTTGCACCCTCAAAACTACTTAAGGTTACATGCGTTTCTTGGACGATGTACCCACATGAACTCAACCCCAAATTCTGTCTGGATAACCTGGATGGTCTGCAGGGCTTGTGGCTGTTGGAACATCTCATTGCATCTTGCTAGTAACTAGGCCTTTGATAACCCTAGTTAGTTAAAGTATCAACCCGTACTTATTGCTTGGCCGTGAATGTTGGATGTAGAGTCTATCCAGTCTAAGCCTTGTCTTATTCCAGTACCTGGCTACTTCGGAACATGATTGCTCATACTTACCTTATCAATAACTGATCGGAATAATTTTTCATTTTTTTGACATTTATTGTCCTATTTAGATTTCAAGTCTTATTATTATCTTTCTTATTATATGTTCTGATATGCTGGTTTTAGTTCTTATGTGAAGCCTCCTTTGTGGCACTTGCTCTTTCTGGGATCTGACCCAGCTGGTTTTGTATGGCCAGATACCGGAACAGCTCCAGAGGATCTTCCTACCTTTCAGTCAGATGGTGACCACCAGACGTAATCCTGGCAACGAGTAGATTTTGTTTTGTTCTCCCAGTCTATTGTAATAATATCCTTTTGAGGCATTTAGCCGACGAGCACGTGTTAGCTCGATTGTACTTTACTTACTGTCTGCCTACGGGCTGTAGCATGATTAACAAATCCTAGAGTTGATCATGTATGACTGAAACTCTTGCTAGTCTCCACATTTTGTATGACTAACTTCATGATCATTCAAATATGTAATGTATGGGACGCCTTACTATTGTATATTTGGTGCTCTGACATCTTGTAACTGCCATTACATGCTTGAGATTGAGACAATAGGCTTGTTCATGACCATAAGAGACTGATGGCTTATAGTTAAAGCCTCATGTATCTAGGCAGCTGTGACCGTATAGCGAGGTGGGTTGTACTTTAATATACGTAGCTGGCTGTGCCTGTCCCCGCTCTCCATTATTCTGGTTCTGGGGCATGACACGGTTTAAGTGGTGGCCCATACAGGTCTTATGAATCAAGATATGTGAGGGTTTACCGAATAGATGTCTCAATCAGCACTCGTCCTTGATCTCTGCTCGTATCCTTTGAATTCCTGAAATCTTGACCTGATCACCTGCTTATATCTTTGATCTATCTTGGTCCTTCCTTATTGTTCCCTGTGTCATCTTCTTCAGCGACATTGTTCCTGGTCCTGCCAATCAGTCGAAAGAAGCTCAACGAGTACCCCTATAACAAGAAGATCAAGCTCAGCACTCTGGAGCAGCTTTCCGAGTCATGCTTCCCGGAGGTCCAGAACCCCCACTACAGCCAGCCCAGCCTACAAGGCAGGATGATGAAGTCTTGGTTGGACTCATCAGGGATTTGCTTGCATCACAGGATCGTCGGGGTGATGCATTACACCAGACAGTATAAGATGCCTTGAGCAGAGGTGGTCATCAAGGTAACAGTGCGGCCAACGACTTCAAGCGCTTGAACCCTCCCTTCTTCGATGGCAGCGAAGATACTATTACCGCAGACGCTTGGCTGCAGGATACTGAGGTTATTCTAGAAGCAGCCAGGACCCCAGAAGACGAGAAGGTGGCCGTGTTGCGTCTGCAGTTATTGGATTTAGCCCGCAGCTGGTGGGCGGCACAGAACATCAGATTAGTGGCACCTATTACCTAGACGGTATTCTGTGGGAGATTCTGGACCAAGTACTTTGATGCTATAGCTCGGTATGATCTACAGACGAGGTTCACTAATTTGAAGCAGATGGGCAGGACGGTCGATGGATATACGGTCGAGTTTTCTAGGCTTAGTTGGTTTGCTTCCACCTTGGTGGCAACCGAGTTCGACAGAGCTCATCGGTTCCAGCAGGGACTCTACCTGGAGATTTTACTGGCAGTGGATCAGTTTAAGCATCATACTTTTGATGCAGTGTTGAGAGCAGCTAGGAGGCATGAGTATACCTCCCAGAGGATTGTGGACCGGACCAGAAGTCGGAAACGGTCTCACGGCCAGATGAACCTGTCTTCATCCCCAGCCTCGGCAGCTCGGGCTTTGACTATTGGAGCTCCGTGGCGGGCGACTTCGGTTACGTCAATTCAGCATTCGACCCCGACATATCCCCAGCAGCAGCAGCAGAAGCAGTCTTCCGCAATGGGTTGCACTCATTGTGGGAAGCCAGGGCACGTGGTGACAGAATATCGCAGAGTACAGGGTTTGTGCTTGGTTTGTGGGAAACCGGCCCACAGGGTTTGGAACTGCCCGAATAGGGGGAGTTCATCTTCTTCAACCTTTTCTAGTCCCTTAGTTAGGGGGCCAGCCCCAGTACCCGTGAAACCTGTAATTTCAATTATTAATTATTAATTGTTAATTTAGGAAATAGCATTTTTAGAAAAATTACTAAAACTGGTAATTTTATATAAAAAAAATATGTATTTTTCTAATTTATTAATATTAGGTTAAAATTATTATTTTTTTCAAGAATATAAATTTTGGGACTTTTGTTTGTCAGCCAGACCCAAACCCGATTGGAACCATAAAATATTTTTATGGTTGAAAAATGTTTAAATTATAATATTTTTTAAAAATAATTAAAACTTGGATTTTTGATTTGTCCAGGAATATTTTTAGTTTTCGAAATCTGAAATATGAATTGATATAATATTTATTAAGTTTTTCTTCATAAAGAAAAGATAATTAAATATTAGAATACTAATAAACAAATTTCCTTTAAACTAATTCCTTTCTCTCAACATCACCAGCAGTAAAGGTTGGAAAACTTTATTTTTCTTTGGAACGGCTGACCCATCGTCTCCGTTTTCGAAACGGCCAAGCCGTCGACCCATCGACTTCCGTAACTCCGGCGAACCTTCCTCTTCCGGTAACAGCTCTCCACCCACTCTATATAAACCCTCTTCTTCTTCCTCCTTTCCCACACCACCATTTCCTTTCTTAATTCCCAAATCGTGCCCTAGCCACTGGAGCTCCGCCCCTCGGAGATCTGACCCGAGCACCATCACCGAAGTCGAGCCCCGTCTCCAGCACCCCTCACCGCCGATCCCGGCAGCCCCGACCCCGGCAGCCACGACCCGCGCGGCTCCCCGTGCGACTCCCCGCCGCCCCGCAGGCGCACCTCCGGCCCGACCCCCTTTGCCGCGCCCCTTTCCAGCACTTCCCCGGCTCTCCGCGGTTGACCCCTGTCCCCGATTTGCTGTCCAGCGCTTCTGTGTGTGTGGCGCTGTCCCGAGGAGCCGTTCCCGTGAGTTTCTGAAGTGATTTTGGTTCTGTTCCGCGGTTCCGTGCGTTCCGAGTCCGAGGCATCACTTCGGATTCTGTCAATTTCGGTAACTTCTGGATAGTCCCATAGTTCTTTCAGTCTGTGATGAGTTTGGTCCAGGAATTTTCTTCGGAAAATTCGATTTTTCTGTTACGTTTGTGTTTCAAAAATTTTCGGATAGTTGTTCTGTGATAATTGGGTTCTGTGGTTGGTTTGATGATATTTTGGTCCTAGAATTCCCTGGGAATTCGATTTGCTAGCTTTTCGGATTTTCCGAACTCGGTTCGGAAAAGCTCTGTGAATTTTGGGATGATTCTTCGGTTAAATTTTCTGTTGATTCTCTGAGTTCAGATCTGTTTTTCGAATCTCGAAAGAATTACTTTGGATATTTCGAGTTCGATATTATTTTAAGTTTTGGTTATTATTATTATTATATTTTGGTTGGATCGGTATCCCTGGTTTGGGATTTATTTTGCAGGAAAAAATCGGCACGTTTCCCAGTTTTGGGTTATCCCGAAAATAGAGGGAGTGCTGCCGAAATTTCTATAAAAATTTGATTATATAATTTTAAAATGAATTTCAGAAAAGAATACTATTTTTTTGGAATTTATTTGGGCGACGACCGTATTGGTCAATGGGCCCCAGTGAAATGCAAACGCACCGGTCTGTCCGGACGTTGAGGCAGAGTAGCTGTAAGTGAAGATTGGACTTTATTATTATTATGTAATTTTGTAGGTAATTTACAAGACTAACATTTTCTTTCTCTTATTTTAATTCATGGAAATGTAAGAGCATAAGCTCATTTATTTATTTATTTTTGTAAATTTGTAATAAGTAGGAATTAGCTGTGGATTTTCTGGGATTGTGAATGCGTAGGATTAACTAATATTAATATTAATTATTAGTTAGAAATTCACGATTTTCTCATTTAAAGAAAAGAAAATATATTTATATATATAATTATAAAAATACTAATTTTTCCCAATAAATTGATAAAAACAAGTTTTCCGAAATAAAATATAAATTTAATGCACTAGAAAAACGTGTTTTTGATTGTGTTGTTTAATACAAGACTAAAATTGACTAGGAGACAAAATCTAGAGATTGTAACTAGATAATTCTAGAGTTGTGGTTTCTGAGACAAATTCCCGGAATGTAGGATTTCAAGGAAGAGTGTGACTGTTCAAACCCCGAAGAACCAACCCTCCAGTTCGATCAATTTTAAGGCAAGTACATTTATGTTGATTACAATTATTTAATAATCACTTTATTGCAAGTTTAAACCACTGTTATACACGAACTCTTTCGAGAGTACTGACCGTACTGTTGGGGACTGGGGGAGTAGAGTAGTGGATATGACCAAATCCAAAATTAGGATAACTGACTGTATTAGCTTTCTCCTCTTCACACGGGGACAAGCCATACCGTATCGCTAGGATACTACTGTAACCCAATCCGGTCATATTCATTACCTATTCATATCACTGTACTGTATTATTTCAAAACTGTTCATCTTCAAACTGTTTAAAAGTGCATGATTTTATTGTTAAATTAATTGTCAAGATTAGCATAAATTGTACTTTGCTCATTTCCTGACTGGATAACCGTAGGTACTACTGATGACCTGGAGATGCTGATCAATAGCTACTATGATCCTGATTTGTACCCGGCGGTACTTCCATCTGAGGAGGATGTTGTGGCGTCTCCATAGATACTACTTTAGTTTGAGAGTTTAGTTGTTCCTATGTTATTTTCAGTTTATGGATCTTTTGTATCATAACAAATTTTAAATTATCGATTAATTAAAAGTTGTGGCAATCTTAGTATTTGTTGTTGATTTACCTGCATATGGATTACAGCTTACTGCCGCCGTCTCATCAACGGTGCATGCTGGGCATGATCCGATTTGACCCAAGTATTTGGGGACCGGGTCGTGACATATTTTTAGTGGTGGCCCATGCAGGTCGAATCAACAACTTAGGAAAACCTAGTTAGAGACATATAGAACACTAGAACATTAATTTGTCACAACATAGGACCGAAATATATTATAAATATTTTTTATAGATAGGCTACCTTGCTTATGTCTATATCCTAAACCTTCCAGAGAATGGCCACTGACAAAACCAACCCTGCTGGCGATGGGATGTCAACACCTGATCATATCCCACGTCCCCAATCAAGTCCGGACCCTACACCTCGACAGCTGGCCGACCGTCCCCTTAATATGACGACGGATCCATCATCTTCTCGGACGGAGATGCAACCCCCTGTGGTTTCGCCCACTCCAGCTGCCCCACCGGTACCTGTGGACCCCACCGACCTCATAGGTCTGCTAAGAGGAGTGCTAGAAGCCCAGAGAACTCAAGCTGAAGCTCATCGCGAGCAGACGGCCATTATGAGAGAAGGCATGGAGAATGCCCATAGCGTGGCAATGGCTGCACTAGAGAGAGGAGAAGCAGCTCAACAGGAACCAAGACCTGCCAAGGTAAACATAAATTTAAGGATTAATTTATGTAATATTAAGGCCATTTAATTAATGGGAATCATATTGCCAAGGTGGGCGATATTGAGAGTTTCAAGAAGCAGAACCCTCGACCCTTCAAGGGAACCGAGGGAATCGTCTATGCTGATGAATGGCTCGATAGTATGGAGCGTCTTCTAAGCGTCGCTCGGCTTCCAGAAGACCTCAAGGCTGAAGCAGTGGGACTCCAACTGCAGAATGTAGCAAGCATCTGGTATCGGAATGAACCCCGACTCCAGGATAGGCAGATTGACTGGGACACCTTCAAGAGGTTATTCCAGAGGAAGTTCTTCCCAACTTCAGAGTTGCGGGAGATGGAGCGACAATTCCAGAACCTGAAGCAGGGCAACATGACTGTGGGAGAGTATGCTGCTGAATTCGGCCAACTCAGCCGTTTTGCCAAGAACCTGGTGGCTGACCCTGAAGATCGTGCTGAAAGATTTAGACATGGGCAGAGAGAGGAGATCCGCACCCATGTGATCTCAGGCGGTGCTAAGACTTATGAGAAGATCCTGGAGCGAGCACAAGATATAGAGAAGAGTCAACCTGCTCGTTTGAAGAGGGATTATCCCGGAACTAACAACTTCCAGGGTAATCAGAAGAAGCCTAATAACAACAACAACAGCAGCAACAACAATCGTCCTCCCTACCAGCAGGCGAGGAACAATGACAAGGCGCCTCAGAGGCAGATCCCCGTATGCAACTTTTGCAAGAGGTCGGGACATCTGGCAAACATCTGCAGGAAGAGGCTAAGGCACTGCCTAGTCTGTGGGTCTTCCACCCATCAAGTGAGGGACTGCCCTTTGTCAACTAACCGGACTGGAGCAACTCCGCAGAAAGGACCTCTGCCCACTCAGCAACAACAATTTGGGCAACATCAACAGAAGACTGGGCGAGCTTTTGCCCTAGCAGCAGAGGAACAAGAGCCGGAGCTGGAACCTACAGCTGATTTTTTTGATTCAGGAGCATCACATAGTTTCATATCCACAAAGTTCATCTCTGCACACCACATAGATACGGGCTTTAGCAAGAAGATTTGTAGAGTCATGACCGGTGGAGGACCCCTACCTATCACTGAGACCTGTAATTGCCCTATCACCAAATCAGGCTATCAATTCATAGCACCTTTGCTTGTGATGCCCTTACCCAATTATGATATAGTCCTAGGGATGGACTGGCTGAGTAAGCAGCATGCGCTGATAGACTGTCACAGGGGATGTGTAGTCTTCAGCCCACCTGGAGAACCGAAGTTTGAAATCTTTCGAACTCCGGAGGATATGGAGTGTGTTACCTATACCTCTATCACTGAAGAGTCCGGACCTCCGCACCCTATCATAGCGGAATTCATGGATGTTTTCCCTGATAGTCTGCCTGGGCTACCCCCAGATCGAGACATAGAATTCACTATTGACCTAGTCTCCGGCTCTCCCCCTATTTCAAAAGGATGCTACAGAGTCAACCCGAAGGAGGCCAAGGAGATGAAAGATCAGATCAATGAACTGAAGGCTCTGGGATTCATTCGAGACGGAGCTTCACCCTGGGGAGTGCCTGTCTTGTTTGTTCCCAAGAAGGACGGAATGTGAGGATGTGTATCGACTACCGGGCATTGAATAATATCACCCTCAAGAACAAGTACCCGCTGCCCCGGATCGATGATTTATTTGATCAATTGAGCGGAGCCAAGGTGTTTTCCAAGATAGACCTCAGATCTGGCTATCATCAGATCAAGGTCAGGAAGGAAGATATTTCCAAGACGGCGTTCAACACCAAGTATGGGCAGTTTGAATTCTTGGTCATGCCGTTTGGACCGACAAATGCTCCTGCTGTATTCATGAACCTTATGAACAAGGTTTTCCATGAATACTTAGATCAATTTGTTGTTGTCTTCATTGATGACATTTTGATCTATTCGAAGACTGAAGAGGAGCATGAGGAGCACCTCAGGAAAGTTCTGGGAACTTTGAGGAAAGAGAAGTTATATGGTAAGCTATCCAAATGTGAATTCTTTTTAGACAAGGTGGATTTTCTTGGCCATGTTGTCACAGGAGAAGGAATTTCGGTGGATCCTAAGAAGATAGCTACCGTGGAGAAGTGGTCTATCCCAAGCTCAGTTGCTGAGATCAGAAGTTTCTTGGGCTTGGCTGGCTACTACCGGAAGTTTGTGAAGGATTTTGCCAGAATTGCTGAACCGATGACGAAGCGTACCCGGAAGAATGAAGAGTTCATCTGGACGGAAGATTGCCAGGCTGCATTCGAGGAGCTAAAGAAGAGGCTTACCACTGCACCAATCCTTGCGCTACCCGCAGGATCCGGTGGTTTCACAATCTACAGTGATGCCTCTGGAAAAGGACTGGGATGTGTTCTTCAACAAAATGGGAAAGTGATTGCTTACGCATCTAGGCAATTACGGAATTATGAGAAGAATTATCCCATGCATGACCTGGAGCTTGCTGCAGTCATCTTTGCATTGAAGCTATGGAAGCACTATCTCTATGGAGAGAGAGTGGAAATATATACAGACCACAAAAGTCTGAAGTATGTTTTCACTCAGAAAGAGTTGAACATGAGGCAAAGAAGATGGCTGGAGCTAATGAAGGACTTTGACATCGACCTGCAATACCATCCGGGTAAGGCTAATGTGGTCGCTGATGCACTTAGTCGATACCCAGTGGCGATGTTCTTGACCAAGGAGCGGTATCTGCTAGAGGACATCGAGAAGCTTGAATTAGAGATCATATTGCCTGGAGATAGAAGGATGGAGCTGGATGCTGATTCAGTACTGATGAAGTTGCAAGTGAGCTCGTATCTGATGGACAAGATCAAAGAGACTCAGTTTCAAGACGAGGCACTTTGCAAACTGAGAGATCAAGTGTTGGCGGGAACACTTGAGGGTTTCTCAATCGCCAGCGATGGAGCTTTGAAGAATGGTACGAGGCTTTGTGTACTATCCAGCGAACTGAAGAACGAACTGATGAAAGAAGCACACCAGTCACAGTATTCCATACATCCTGGAGCTAATAAGATGTATCGGGATATGCGTACCATCGTTTGGTGGTATGGAATGAAGAAGGATGTATCCAGATTTGTGGCTAGATGCTTGATTTGCCAACAAGTGAAGGCTAGTAGACAGAGACCCGCAGGACTTCTACAGCCGCTGGACATTCCGGAGTGGAAGTGGGAGCATATAACAATGGACTTTGTGTCAGGACTACCTCGATCCCAAGGAGGGAAGGACGCTATTTGGGTTATTGTGGACCGACTGACTAAGTCGGCACACTTTATTCCCTTTAAGGTTGATTTATCCACCGAGAAGTTGGCGGCACTGTACATGTGGCATATCTACCGGATTCATAGAGTACCAGTAAGTATTATATCTGACAGAGATACTAGATTTACCTCACATTTTTGGAAGAGTTTGTATGACAGCTTGGGAACAAAACTGAAGTTCAGCACAGCCTACCATCCCCAAACTGACGGACAGTCTGAGAGGACCATCCAGACGCTAGAAGATATGCTGAGATCTTGCGTCTTGGAATTCGAAGGATCTTGGGAGGATCACTTACATTTAGTGGAGTTCTCCTACAACAACAGTTACCAAGCTAGCATTGGTATGACCCCATTTGAAGCACTCTATGGACGTCGTTGCCGCACTCCACTTGTATGGGACGACGTAGGAGAAAGATTACTAATGGGGCCAGAGATGGTGACTGATGCAGCCAAGAAAGTGAAGGTAATTAGAGACAAGCTCAGGATCGCCCAAGACAGGCAGAAGCATTGGGCAGATAGCAGTCGTCGACCACTGGAGTTTGAAGAAGGAGATAGTGTCTTTGTGAAGATTTCTCCTACCAGAGGAACTATCCGATTTGGCAGAGCTGGGAAGCTGAGTCCCAGATATAACGGACCATTTAAAGTTTTGAGCCGAATTGGTGAAGTGGCGTATCGGTTAGCTCTACCAGCTAATCTTGAGGGCGTGCACAACGTCTTCCACGTTTTGCAGCTCAGACGCTACATCCCGGATCCGAGTCACATCTTGGATCACTCGGAGCTAGAGATTGGACCGAGCCTCACAGTACCAGAGAAGCCTGTAGCGATCTTGGATAGAGGTGAAAAGAGGACCAGGACTTCAGTGACTCCCATAGTCAGAGTTATGTGGAGGCACGATTCCCCAAGCGAGTCTACCTGGGAGCGAGAGGATAAAATGCGGGAGCAGTACCCGTACTTGTTTGAGACCTGAGGTAATTCCTAACCATATTTTTTAAATTTCGAGGACGAAATTTTTTTAAGGAGGGAAGGTTGTGAAACCCGTAATTTCAATTATTAATTATTAATTATTAATTTAGGAAATAGCATTTTTAGAAAAATTATTAAAACTGGTAATTTTACAAAAAAAACATGTATTTTTCTAATTTATTAATATTAGGTTAAAATTATTATTTTTTTCAAGAATATAAATTTTGGGACTTTTGTTTTTCAGCCAGACCCAAACCCGATTGGAACCATAAAATATTTTTATGGTTGAAAAATGTTTAAATTATAATATTTTTTAAAAATAATTAAAACTTGGATTTTTGATTTGTCCAGGCAAATTTTTAGTTTTCGAAATCTGAAATTTGAATTGATATAATATTTATTAAGTTTTTCTTCATAAAGAAAAGATAATTAAATATTAGAATACTAATAAACAAATTTCCTTTAAACTAATTCCTTTCTCTCAACATCACCAGCAGTAAAGGTTGGAAAACTTTATTTTTCTTTGGAACGGCTGACCCATCGTCTCCATTTCCGAAACGGCCAAGCCGTCGACCCATCGACTTCCGTAACTCCGGCGAACCTTCCTCTTCCGGTAACAGCTCTCCACCCACTCTATATAAACCCTCTTCTTCTTCCTCCTTTCCCACACCACCATTTCCTTTCCCAACTCCCAAATCGTGCCCTAGCCACTGGAGCTCCGCCCCTCGGAGATCTGACCCGAGCACCATCACCGAAGTCGAGCCCCGTCTCCAGCACCCCTCGTCGCCGATCCCGGCAGCCCCGACCCCGGCAGCCCCTACCCGCGCGGCTCCCCGCGCGACTCCCCGCCGCCCCGTCGGCGCACCTCCGGCCCGACCCCCTTTGCCGCGCCCCTTTCCAGCACTTCCCCGGCTCTCCGCGGTTGACCCCTGTCCCCGATTTGTTGTCCAGCGCTTCTGTGTGTGTGGCGCTGTCTCGAGGAGCCGTTCCCGTGAGTTTCTGAAGTGATTTTGGTTCTGTTTCGCGGTTTCGCGCGTTCCGAGTCCGAGGCATCACTTCGAATTCCGTCATTTTCGGTAACTTCTGGATAGTCCTATAGTTCTTTCAGTCTGTGATGAGTTTGGTCCAGGAATTTTCTTCGAAAAATTCGATTTCTCTGTTACGTTTGTGTTTCGGAAATTTTCGGATAGTTGTTCTGTGATAATTGGGTTCTATGGTTGGTTTGATGATATTTTGGTCCTAGAATTCCCTAGGAATTCGGTTTGCTAGGTTTTCGGATTTTTCGAACTCGGTTCGGAAAAGCTCTGTGAATTTTGGGATGATTCTTCGGTTAAATTTTCTGTTGATTCTCTGAGTTCAGATCTGTTTTCCGAATCTCGGAAGAATTACTTTGGATATTTCGAGTTCGATATTATTTTAAGTTTTGGTTATTATTATTATTATATTTTGGTTGGATCGGTATCCCTGGTTTGGGATTTATTTTGCAGGGAAAAATCGGCGTGTTTCCCAGTTTTGGGTTATCCCGAAAATAGAGGGAGTGCTGTCGAAATTTCTATAAAGATTTGATTATATAATTTTAAAATGAATTTCGGAAAAGAATACTATTTTTTTGGGATTTATTTGGGCGACAACCGTATTGGTCAATGGGCCCCAGTGAAATGCAAACGCACCGGTCTGTCCGGACGTTGAGGCAGAGTAGCTGTAAGTGAAGATTGGACCAGTTCTGAGACTCATACTATTTTATTATTATTAGTTATTATTATTATGTAATTTTGTAGGTAATTTACAAGACTAACATTTTCTTTCTCTTATTTTAATTTATGGAAATGTAAGAGCATAAGCTCATTTATTTGTTTATTTTTGTAAATTTGTAATAAGTAGGAATTAGCTGTGGATTTTCTGGGATTGTGAATGCGTAGGATTAACTAATATTAATATTAATTATTAGTTAGAAATTCATGATTTTCTCATTTAAAGAAAAGAAAATATATTTATATATATAATTATAAAAATACTAATTTTTCCTAATAAATTGATAAAAACAAGTTTTCCGAAATAAAATATAAATTTAATGCACTAGAAAAATGTGTTTTTGATTGTGTTGTTTAATACAAGACTAAAATTGACTAGGAGACAAAATCTAGAGATTGTAACTAGATAATTCTAGAGTTGTGGTTTCTGAGACAAATTCCCGGAATGTAGGATTTCAAGGAAGAGTGTGACTGTTCAAACCCCGAAGAACCAACCCTCCAGTTCGATCAATTTTAAGGCAAGTACATTTATGTTGATTACAATTATTTAATAATCACTTCATTGCAAGTTTAAACCACTGTTATACACGAACTCTTTCGAGAGTACTGACCGTACTGTTGGGGACTGGGGGAGTAGAGTAGTGGATATGACCAAATCCAAAATTAGGATAACTGACTGTATTAGCTTTCCCCTCTTCACACGGGGACAAGCTATACCGTATCGCTAGGATACTACTGTAACCCAATCCGGTCATATTCATTACCTATTCATATCACTGTACTGTATTATTTTAAAACTGTTCATCTTCAAACTGTTTAAAAGTGCATGATTTTATTGTTAAATTAATTGTCAAGATTAGCATAAATTGTACTTTGCTTCTTTCCTGACTGGATAACTGTAGGTACTACTGATGACCTGGAGATGCTGATCAATAGCTACTATGATCCTGATTTGTACCCGGCGGTACTTCCATCTGAGGAGGATGTTGTGGCGTCTCCATAGATGCTACTTTAGTTTGAGAGTTTAGTTGTTCCTATGTTATTTTCAGTTTATGGATCTTTTGTATCAGAACAAATTTTAAATTATCGATTAATTAAAAGTTGTGGCAATCTTAGTATTTGTTGTTAATTTACCTGCATATGGATTACAGCTTATTGCCGCCGTCTCATCAACGGTGCAGGCTGGGCATGATCCGATTCGATCCAAGTATTTGGGGACCGGGTCGTGATAGTACCAGTCCAGCAGCAGCAAAAGTACCCATTACCGAGTCCCTTGCCGCCTCAGGCCCAGGCATTTCAGCAGCAGAACCCCCAGCAGTATGCACAAGTCCAAGCTCAGATCCAGAACCGCCAGAGAGGTTTCCAGCAGAGGGGACCTGCACCCAGAGGGCAAGGTCAAGTGATGGCTTTGACCGTGGAGGAGTTGGCATCAGGTGAGGTGGTGGCAGGTACTATTCTCGTCAACTCCTTCCCAGCATCAACGTTATTTGATTCTGGTGCATCGCATTCATTTATGTCTGCACGATTCACGACACGGATATGATTGGAGCCCGAGTCATTATCAGTAAGGCTCAATATACTTACTGGTAACGGACTTGTGGGAGTAGATAGAGTGTTTTCCTCGTGTCGGATCGTAGTTAGCCGTAGAGAGTTTTCCGCTAGGTTGATAGAATTCTCGATGGCCGATTATGATGTGGTCTTAGGGATTGATTGGTTGAGGGACCAGTATGCTAGAATAAATTGCCATATCGGCAAGATTATTTTTAGTATTCTCGGTGAGCCAGAGTTTTTATTTTTTCGAGGTGGAGTAGAACCCTCTCCTCCAGTATTTCGGATGGCAGTTGCAGCGGCAGTTCGATTTCCCAGAGTTGTAGAAGAGTTTCCCGATGTTTTCCCCGAGGAGCTTCCAGGTACGCCACCAGAGAGAGAGATCGAGTTCACCATAGACTTGATCCCCGGAGTAGCACCAGTGTCAGAGAGAGTCTACCGGATGACACCATCAGAATTGGAGATCTTGTAACGCCCCAGTCCCAAAATACGTAGGACTAAGAACGTAGACATGCCAGCTGTATTCATACGAAGTACACACCAATATATGGAATCCTCGTATGAATACATAAGCTGTAAAATGTAGTAAAACCACAAATAATCTCATCCACACAAAATAAATGAATAGAAGATGTCATATAATGAGAATAAATTGTCTTGATACAATATGTTGGGCGGAGACAAATCCACTACCTATAAGATAAGGAAATACATGAGAAAGAAATAAGTTTGGCGAGTGAAGCGAAGACGATTCAAATGCAATCATCCTCGAAGAAGTAGTGATGATCACGGCTAAAGCTAGAGCACCTGCGAAAGACAATAGCACACACCTGAAGAGATAACCAGGTCCTCAGAGGGACGTAACAAGACACATAATATCATGCCATATAAACTGAATAAATATTGCTCAAATAAATAAGTCAATTGAATTTATAACATGGTCCAATACGCACCTACTGAACGAGCGTACCATCCCCCCAACCAAACAATGACAGGAGATGGTAAACTAATTCACGGTGACGTATCTTCCCATGCTAAAAATCCAATATGGTATCCGGACTCCAACAAGGTTCAATACCTTCTCATCGAAGTAGTAAGTCACACCTACAACCAAACAAGGACAAGATGTGACGAACTAATCCGCGACAAGTTATTGTTCCAAGCTACGGTCAGATACAAGTACCCAAACCAAAAGTACTCGTACCTAACGGATAAAGGTAGCCTATCCAGTCTAAGTGGATGCAGTTTTAAGAACAGTTCATGGTCGCATGACTACCCGGTCAAGTCAAGAAAATACCAATGCAGTACCTCAGTAGCAAGTCACAACACCATATACTATTCCTCAGTATCGAGTGAGTCTATAGCATATAGTCTACCTATCGTTCCTCAGTAGCGAGTGAGTCTACGATAGATAGGGTGGTAGTCAACTTCCAATCATGTTCTTTCCGCCCAATGCGAACTCTATAACCGCTAAGTCAAACTAGCATGCAACCTCTATTAGCGGTTATTCCTATCGCACGGCTTGTACGTACTGGTGGCCAGCCAATCACGCACTTCCGTATTCTACATGCGACACACAACTTCGTGGTACAACGTGTCAAGGCCATGAATGCAACACACAAAGGTGGTCCCTTAAATCTAGGTTTAATGTGTAAGAAAAATAATACATAGCAGAATATAAATGAACAGTAAGTTCTAACAGGTTATGCCATGTATCACAGTTTATTTTGCATAAAAAAAAATAATGCATGAAATATGAGCTAAAATAAATAAACAGCAAATGGCAAGGTGTCTTGCCTGGTAGAGCGCCTGGTGTGCTGCGAATATCACGGTGGCACAAAATACAATTTTGGTGCAACAACTATGCAAGGTGACCTCTGATGGTGATACGGACAGTTCCATTGGGTCCAGAAGGGTCAAATTGGTTAGGATGGGCATATGGTAGTCTCGAAATGGACGAAGGAATAGGACTTGGATACGGACCGGAAAAAAATCAAAGAATAATGGATAAATAAATATTTATACGAGTTTTAAAGAATATTCCTGAAACTAGTTTTCAAGAGTCAAAATATTTATAAGGAAAATGCAAAAACCTAAAGTCAAGAAAAAAATCGTTTTCGGCAAAAACTCTAAGTCTGTAAAGATACAACTCTAGATAGAATATATATATATATATATATATATATATATATATATATATATATATATATATATATATATATATATATATATATATATATATTATTGCCAAAATATTTATATAAATACAAACTTAAAATCAAAATAGTTGTTTCCTTTTAGTTAGAAAATAATATTTTCCTAAAACTTTTATAAATAATAATATTTAGCAAATAGATAGTTTTGCAAGTAACAACAATAATAATCATAATAAAAATAATGAGTATAATAATAATAATAACTATCTTTAACAAATAATGATAATGATGACAAATAATAATAATAATGAGAATAATAATAATAATATTATTATTATTAATACTGTACTTACAAAATATTCTGTTAATGAAAACAACTAATAGTGTACTAACAATAATAATAATACTAATAATGAAATAAGAATAACAATGAAACAATAATAATAATATTAATAATAATAATAACAACAATAATAATAAAATAATAATAATAATAATAATAATAATAATAATAATAATAATAATAATAATAATAATAATAATAATATACTTACTCTGCTGTAAAACCATAAAAATAATAATACTATTAAAAACGAAACCTTTAGTTGAAACCATTTGTTCTTTCCTAACACAAAAACCCAAAAAAACCTTCTGTAAGAAAAGTACTGTGGGAAGAGAGAGAAACCAAGAGGGAGAGGAGGCAAAAAGGGAGAGAAGGCGGTCGGGAGCTCGGGACGGTTCCGGCGGAGGAGGGTGGCCGGCGATCGCTGTGCGGCGGCTAGGTGCGAGCAGGCGATCGATGAAGAAGAGGGAAGAAGGGGCGGTGATGGGGAGAAGCGCCGGGCGGCGCGCTCGCCGACGCGAGGCGGCGCTCGGCGGTCGCAGGCGGGTCTCGGCCGGGCGTCGACAGGAGGAGCAGCCGCGCACGGGGAGGCAGCCAAGGCGGAAAGGGGGTTCGAGGGAAAGGGTTTCTGGCGGTGGCGAGCTCGTCGCAGCAGGCCGGTGGCGGCGGGTTCGGCCGCGGCGGTCGCGCGCTGCCGGAGGGAGCGGTGACTCGGGGCGGCGAGGTAAGTTTTAGGGTTAGGGTTTGGTTTTCCTTCTTCTTTGTGTGCTGGTTTCGATGGTGGTGGCTGTGGTGTTGGGAAGAGTCAGGGGTGATGGTGGCTGGGTCACCGGGGAGTTCGGCGGTGGTGGTGGTAATGGCGACGGCGGTGGTTGTATGGAGGAGATGGGTGTTAGGGGTTCTGGTTGCAACGGCAGTGGGGTGGTGTCGGTGAGGGTCATGGGGTTATGGTTGGGAGATGGCTGTCCGCTGGTGGCGGGGAGTCGGGACGAGCCGCGGTGATGACGACGGGGTTGGGAAGATGACGACGGTCGGGGTATTACTGTGGTGGATCTCCGGTGGACGTGGTGTTTGACCTTGGCCGTGGTGGTTTGGCGGGAGGACGGGGTTACTGGTGGAGGTTCGGTGTGGTAGGGATGAGTGGTTTAGGATTTCGGTTGTGTCGGGTATGTCCGAGACGGAGAGGTTAATGTATTTGTAAAAATGGAATAAGAATCTGGATGGACACTGACACGGTGCACGGCACGTTTTGTGGAGAAAATTGTGGAGTTTTTGTATGATAAAAATTTGGAGGAGTACCTGCCTTTTATAGGATGTGGAAATTCCCAATTAGATAAGAATTGGGATTCCTTTAAACCCAATTTAGATAATTCTCTATTTAATTTAAAACAATGAAATCAAATCCAAATCCAATACAAATCCAATTTAAATCTAATTTAAATTCTATCCTTTATTTTAAAATCAATTAAGATAACTCAAACTCCAAATATAGATATTAATTTACTATTTAAAATATATCCTTAAATCAAATCAAGATTTAAATTGGTACGATAATTTCAAAATATGTTTTCTAAAAATGCTATAATAATAATTTCGAAAATATACTATTTATTTAAAATAAACTAATAAATAATTACGAAAAATATATGTTTGTACAAATAATATTTACATAAATATACCTTTCTAATTTACCATTTTATAGGAAAATTTTATTTATTATTATAACTACATAAACGAAAGGCTTTTCATAATTAAAGTCATAAAATTGAAAATAACAGCTAGAAATAATTATTGTCTATATTACTTTGAAACTATATAAATAATAAAAATAATGTTTTTCAAAAATATGTACGCTCGCACATATTCACACTCGTCGAGCAATCACGAAAAATAGAATTTCGTGCGCGACATACAATACGGCTACGCGAAATACAAAATAATAAAAAATTAATCAGTACCAAATTTAATAAAAAAAATATAGTAGAAATTTAAGGGTTTTACAGATCTTGTATAAGATGATTGAAGAACTCAGGACCAAGGAATTCATCCGTGCTAGTGGATTGCCTTGGAGAGCCCCGATGCTTCTTGTAAAAAGGAAGGATGGTACGTCCAGATTATGTGTTGACTATCGTGCCTTAAACTCAGTAACAATCAAGAACAGATATCCTCTCCCGAGGATAGATGACTTGTTTGATCAACTCAAAGGGGCGACCGTATTTTCGAAGATTGACTTGCGGTCAGGATACCACCAGATCAGAGTCAGAGGGCAGGACATCCCGAAGACGGTATTTAGATCCAGGTATGGGCATTGGGAGTTCCTTGTTATGCCATTGGGAGCGACCAATGCGCCAGCCGTATTTATGGACCTCATGAATCGTATCTTCATGCCTTATTTGGATCAGTTCGTGGTAGTATTTATAGATGACATCCTGGTCTATAGCAAGAGTGAGGCGGAGCATGAGCATCATCTCCGAGTAGTTCTTCGGATTCTCATGGAGCACCAGTTGTATGCGAAGTTCAGTAAATGCGAGTTCTGGCTCGATCGCATTTCATACTTGGGTCATATCATCACCAGAGGTGGAGTAGAAGTGGATCCCCAGAAGATCGTGGCTATTGAGACATGGCCCGTACCCAGCACAGTTGCAGAAGTTCACAGTTTTTTTGGCTTGGCCGGCTACTACCGGCGATATGTTTCAGACTTTGCACGGATATCGGCACCTATGACCCAGTTGACCCGCAAGAATGTGCAGTTTGCTTGGACAGCAGAATGTCAGGATTCTTTTGAGAAGTTTAAGCGAGGCTTGATGACAGCACCCATTCTCACGCTTCCAAATGGGACCAGGGAATTCTCAGTGTATTGTGATGCTTCAGGCAGAGGTTTAGGATGTGTTTTGATGCATCATGGAAAGGTAATAGCTTATGCGTCGCGTCAACTTCGTGATCATGAGAGGAATTACCCGACCCACGACTTGGAGCTGGCAGCAGTAGTGTTTGCCCTTAAGCTTTGGAGACACTACTTATGTGGAGATAGGGTGGAGATTTTTATCGATCACAAGAGCCTGAAGTATGTGTTTACTCAGAAGGATCTTAATATGCGTCAGAGGAGATGGCTAGAGCTACTTGTGGATTATGACATCAACCTGCAGTATCATCCTGGAAAGGCCAACGTTGTTGCAGATGCATTGAGCAGAAGAGCCAGAGTTTATTTTCTAACAACACACCCATAGTTTTTAGCAGATCTTCAGAAGATGGTTATAGAAGTTATCCTTCCTACCAATGTGACATTAATGGCCAGTATGTAAGTTCAGTCCAGTATAGTTGAGAGGATCAAGTTAGCTCAGTTATCAGATACTAAGCTTCAGCGGCTTAGGGCAGAATATGTAGCAGGACGAAGACCAGAGTTGTGTATCCATGAGGACGGTACACTTCGACATGGGAGGCGTCTTTATGTACCTAGTGGTGATATCAGATAGGAGATCATGGCAGAAGCTCACAGTTCTCAGTATTCGATTCATCCGGACGGTACGAAGATGTATCGTGATATCCGGCATCATTTTTGGTCGAATGGCATGAAGAGGGAGATAGCATGGTTTGTCTCTCGATGTTTAGTTTTCCAACAAGTTAAAGCTGAACATCAGAGACCGGCTGGACTTCTTCAACCTTTACCGATCCCAGAATGGAAATGGAAGCATATTACCATAGATTTTGTAACGGGATTACCTAGATCCCCAGCTGGAAGAGATGCTATCTGATTTATAGTCGACAGACTCACCAAGGTAGCTCATTTTCTTCCTTTCAGGATTGGTCAGTCAACGGATCAGCTTGCAGAGATGTATCTCAGGCAGATAGTTAGGTTGCATGGAGTGCCAGTCAGTATGGTGTCCGACAGAGATTCAATTTTCACATCGCACTTTTGGCGGAGTCTTCAGAAAAGTATGGGGACTCGTCTCAAGTTCAGTTCAGCTTATCATCCGCAGACAGATGGTCAGTCAGAACGCACGATCCAGACTCTTGAAGATATGTTACGATCGTGCACACTCGACTTCGGTGGTTCGTGGGAAGATCACCTACATCTCGTAGATTTCTCCTATAACAACAGTTTTCAGGCCAGCATCCAGATAGAACCCTTTAAAGCCTTGTACGGCAGAAAGTACAGATCTCCTTTAGTATGGGATGGTATAGGCGAGAGGCAGATGCTTGGTCCAGAGATGGTCTCGCGGACTATTGAGGTGGTCAGACAAGTCCGAGATCATCTTCGAGTTGTACAAGATCGCCAGCGTAATTGGGCCGATTCTCATCGACGTTCCCTTGAATTTTCTGTCGGCGACCATGTATTTCTTAGGATCTCGCATACCCGTGGCGTCATTCATTTCGACGTACGAGAAAAGCTTAGTGCTATGTATATAGGGCCGTTCGATATTCTAGAGCGAGTAGGAGATGTATCCTATCGTCTCGCTCTTCTGCCGTCGTTACGTGAGGTGCATGATGTCTTTCATGTATCCCAATTGCGACGGTATATCCCGGATCCGAGTCATGTCTTTGATCATTAGAAATTGGTTGTTGGTACCAACCTTTCGTATGAGGAGAGACCCGTATCCATATTGGACCGAAAAGAGAAGATACTCAAGAACAAGACTATCAAGTTAGTCCGTGTTGCTTGGGGTCATCACTCTCTGTGTGAGTCAATGTGGGAGCGTGAGGATGATATTCGATCGCGATATCCCGACCTGCTTGACTCGTAAGGTATAATGTCTTCATATGCCTTATGCCTTCAACTTTATTGCTTGTATGAATGATTGCTTGATTAATTGCTTAGTTATAACTTGCCTGTGATTAGTATAGCTTGCCCGACATCTCTAGCCTCTTGACTAAATTTCGAGGACAAAATTCTTTTAAGATGCGTAGAGTTGTCACCCTCAGATTTCGTTATACGTATTTTGGTATAAGTATACGTATCTCGGACCCGTATTTCGACTTATCCTGATTGGCTAGCCTTGGTTTTTGTATTGGCATAGGTTAGTTAGCATTTCATGGTTCGTGTGGTCTATTTTGGCTTTGGCATGCATCGGGTTCGGTTGGGTTCGGCTTGGTTTGGCTCGGTTTGGGTTGATATGCAAACCCCTTCCTACCACCATCCATTATTTATTAACCCAATAACCCTTCTCTCTCCTCATTCATGTTCTCATTTACTCCTCTTCTTTTTCTTCATTTTTTTCTCCACCGAACACCCCAGTAGGCAAGTGCACATTGCTTCCACTTGAGAACCCATTTGTAGGGTCTAAAACTCAAGTTGCGCCATAAATCTGCTATTCAGTGATCAAATTGCGCCCCAAAAATCAAGCTACGCCACTGATGTGAAGCCCAAAGATCAAACTGTGCCACTGGTCAGGTTGTGCCATATATCAGACTGTGCCTAGTTACATTGTGCCAAAAATCTACGTGACGTCTGACATTCAATAGCCATCATTACCTGACAGCATTGACAACTGACAAACGCAGTAGACGAGGAAAATCTTTTCGAATCCCATAAATTGTGCCACTCGAGGAGAGTTGGTTGACTGCTGTCTTGTACGCTTTGTAAGTTGCGCCTAGGCGCAATCCAGACAAAATCCTTAGTTGTGCTTAGGCGCAATCTGAATGACTTCTTCTCAAAAGCTGCCACATGTCCAGGCGCAGTCTAATCAGGCGTAGTTCAACTTGTTGACTGAAGCTCGCGCAACCTGATAAAGTTGAGACAATTTTTATTTTTAACGCAGGATGACGTGGCACACATGCCACTAATCTCTCAAGATGCGTCTACTATCCTGTACACGACCACGCGTATCCCAATCACATGATGCCACGCGTCTAAATACAGTTAGTACACGGCTAATAACTGAATAAAAATTGGTGCAACAGAAGGTTGGTGCAACCCAATGTGGCGCAACCCAGCCTCGCGCACATCAGAATAACTGCGAAAACAGTTATTTCCAAAACTCTATAAATAGAGTTTCCAATCACTGTTGAAGGATCACGCACAGAGATCGAAAACTCTTGCAAAATTGCTGCTGCATTCTCTAGAGGCTTTAGTCTTCAAGTTCACATAGTCCAAGGGATAAAGTGATCATCTTCTGATCAGATTCCTACAGTTGTACTTCTCCTAAATTTATTGTACTCTTGTACTCTTTTTTTAGTTTGTAATAAAACTTTTTGTTTTTGCAAACAAAATGGCGACTCTGCTGGGGACGACTTTCTCCTCCGATGAGAAGGTGACACCTCAATGTGACACTGCGTCGATCGGCAAGACGTAGAAGACTCTGGTTGTTCAATTCAACCAGACAGCCTACGGGGATATGATAAGCACCAAGAGAAACAAGCACACTACGGCTATCGCCAAGAACAGGACTGTGTGGGTTCCTAAGTCTCCCACAGTCGTTGTTGCCCAGGCGCAACCTGAGTGTTCAGTGGCCAAGACACAATCTGTCTCAGTGGCCCCGGCACAACTTGCTCCGATTGCCCGTGCGTAACCTATTCATCCTGCTGCCTCTGCGCAGTCTACCACGCGCCTTACTGCCAAGGTACGGTCAGTTCATGCCGTTGTTAAAGCGCAGTCTACCCATGTTGCTGCTAAGACTCCACTAGTAGTCTATGTTACTAGGGTACACCTAGTACCCCGTAGTGCTATGGTGCAATCCAAGCAATCAGTGACTCAGGCACAATCTACTGCGCTGGCGCAACCCAAAGAAACTAGCACTACAAAAATTTGTCAGATTAACGACGTTCCAAAACGTCGCTAATCTCGGTGAAAACGTCGCTAAGTAAATTTAGCGATGTTTTGGGCGACGTTTCGGAAACGACGGAAAAAACGTGTCGCTAAACGAGGAAAACGTCGCAAAACGTCGCTATGGCGACGTAATTTAGCGACGTTACTAACGTTGCTAATTAGCGACGTTGTTTGCGATGTTTAAACGTTGACGCTAATTAGCGACGACAATGGCGACGTATTGGTGTGGTCGCCGTTTAGCGATACTATTGCGACGTTTTGGCGACGACGTGCTGACATCAGATTTGGAGTCACGTTTTGCCATGTCAGCATTATAGTAACGTTTTTAGCGACATTTATTAACGTCGCTAATATTTAGCGACATAGAATAACGTCGCTAATAACGTCGCTAAGTTAAAAAATTATAAAAAAAGGTTGCAGAATGCAAATGGAGCTGGAGCCTGAGCCAAAATACAAAATACAGAATCCAATCCCTGGATTCGTCGACCCCCTCAGTGGAACACTCAACACCGGCACGCACAATACAATCCAGAATATACAAAAAATGTAAAGAAAAAATACTATCCGCAACGAACAATGTCAATATATAATATTCTCAACAAAAAAGTTAATATCCGTAAATACATACAAAGTCAATATCCTCAACGAAAAAACTGAATATCCCCAAATACGTACAAAGTAAAAAATATAGTACAGTCCAAAAATGCAAAAACGAAACTACTGATCGCCTGGAGCTGGAGCTGGACCCGGTGCTGGAGCCGGAGCTGGAGGAGGAGCGACACCAGATGACTGTCGTCGTAACGTCAGGATAGTCTGATACTCCTCCGGTGACAACAGGTGGACGAGCATGTCCTCCCGTGCACCGTCGGATGTAGACGATGCTCCCGACGTACCAGCAGACGGTCGCTCCGTAGCCATCTCCTGGAACTGCTGTATCTGCTCGACCAATTGCTGCGTAGCCTCCTGCGTAGCGTGGGTCATCTGTCGCAGCGCCTCCGTAGTCTCCTCCAGCCTCTCAAAGCGTAAGATGAGCGCAAAATCATCTGTATGCGGTGCCCCATCCTCTGCAGCATCTCGTCACATAGAGCTGCGATCTGCGCATCGACACTCTGTTGGTGGCAGAGCGACTCTTCAGTCTGTGCGGGGCCGGGCACCCTAGTGGCGGTCGCAGGGGCCTGTGACGCAATGAAGGCACCATAGGAGCCCGTAGCATAGTACGTACCCCTATGCATGCCACCAACGGCCCTCATCCACAGCTCGTCATCTGACTGAGCTACGGCGACCGGGGGCTGCTGGGAAGTGCTAGCACCAGCTCCCTCTGACACTGTAGGCCCGGCCTCCCAAAGTCTCAAAAATTTGACCTAGAAATAATATCTATATGAATTCTCACGTGGTCGCTAAAAATTAATATTAATGAACTAGCATTAAGTAAAACTTCTAAAACTCGGCCTAGAAATAACAACTATATGAATTTTCTACGTAACTAAAAATTAATATTAATGAACTAGCATTAAGTAAAACTTACGTAGGTGTCCCGGACCTTGTCGTCTACGAACCGCTCCCCCTTCGTGTGCGTGACGAGGAACAAGGTCACCATATTCGGATCTTCTTCCGATTCAACCTGTTATAAAATTATTATATGATTTGTCAGTTAAGTTGAAAGAAATATATTACTATAAAGTATTAATTATGGGTATACGGCGAGATACGTACCATATGGGTGAAGAAATCCATGATGGACCGTGATCCTCCATACTACTGCGATCCCGCCTGTCGTGCTCTTTTAGACTTCGCGGACTTCTCCTTGTAGGCTTCCTCCTCGAATCTCCTCTTCATTACCGCCCAGTCGGCGGCAGAGATCCAACCCTGAATAGGCTCTCCCCGGCGATCGTGATCGTTTTGGTCGAGGATCGCGTCCCTAATGAGCTTGCTGGCGACGCTGGAAAATATAGCCTCGACAGTAACGGCGCGGTGGAGAGGGAAGAAGTAAGTCCGCTGAAAAAATCATAGAAGTACGTAAGTTATAACATAACATACTTAATGTTAAAAAGAAATAAACTTTTAAGTACCGAAAAGTGCTCAAACCAGAAGACCTTCTTGTCGGCCGGGACATCCCTCCAGTTGATCCAGGGCTCCCCTTAGTTTTGTCGCAGGAATGTATCCAGCGACCGGTGTACGGAGGAGGGATGATACCTGTAAAATGGAAATTAAAATTTATTAAACAAGTTTATAATAAATTTAAACTAATTAAATGCAATAATTTTACTTACCGCTTGGTCCGAGTACAGGCCTAAATCTCCAACCTCAGATCCCCCTCCGAGCGACACGGAGGATCTGTCTCAAATGGGAGCTGCACCATGCCCCTGCCTCGCCCCCTGCCCCTGTCCCTGCCCCTGTCCCTGCCCCTGCCCGCAGCCTGTCCCTCGGCCTCGCCCTCGCCCTCGGCGTGGGCCTCGCCATCGCCCTCGACCTCGACGTGGGCCTCGGCCTCGGCCTGCTCCTCAGTAGTGGGGTCGACCTCTGGAATACTCAACGGTACTGGCTGCGTAGAAGAAGAAGGCCCTAGCCTCGAACTGCTAGGGCCAACTATAGAGACACTGCCGGCGACTAGACCGCTAGTGTATACTGGAGTGCGGGGGGATGAGGAGTCGGTAGAAGGAGTGGTAGATGGAGACTGTCGGGGTCGTCGACTCCCACCAGCACCGGAACCAAAGGATCCACGTCGAGCCATATCTGAAAAAATACAGAAGTATACCATACTACATCTGAAAAAAAACAAAAGTATACCATACTACATCTGAAAATGTCGCTAAGTAAACCATACTACATCTGGAAAAAAAAATAAAAGTAAACCATACTACATCTGAAAATGTCGCTTATTAACGTCGCTAAAACAAAAGTAAACCATACTACATCTGAAAAAAACAAAAGTAAACCATACTACATCTGAAAATTAAACATATTTAATCCTCTTCTGAAAATTTATCTTCTTCCTCTTCCTCTTCCTCTTCCCCTTCCTCTTCCTCTTCCTCTTCACTTCTATCAACTTTCTCTTCCTCTTCTGATACTTCTACCTCTTCCAATTGATGAAACATGTCATGAGGAACTTCCGTTGAGGCCATATCGACAATATTTGTAATAAGAGGTAGTTCGTCTTCCTGATAAGCTATCTCGTCGACATCGAAGGTATTTCGAGCTTTAGTCTTACAGACTGCCTACCAATATGATCTCCCGGCTCCTCATTTTGGATAGCTGGTAAAGTAAACTAGCTGAGCCTGGCTTGCTAGAACAAACGGCTCATAAGCTTGATATCGACGGCAATAATTTATGTCAACAAGACCATGTTTGTCAACTCTCCAACCTCGACCTTGGATCGGATTGAACCAGTCACATCTGAACAAGACGATCTTACAAGGTTCTATAGTATAATTGTATGTCAGTTCCACAATCTCCCGTAAGACGCCAAAGAAGTCATTGCCTGGGTCGACGTCTTTGTAGTTTGAAGATTTCATGCACAAACAGCTATTCTTCGTAGAATCCAAATCCAAGAAGTCGTCTCTTATTCGAGCATTTGTTGACTTGAACCTGAAACCATTTACGCAGTAACTTGGCCAGGTCTTCACTTGATAAATTGGCCCCTTGGCTAGAGTTTTAATATACTCATTCTCAAGGATTGCCTCCGGACGATCAACCTAAATACCATATAAACGATGCTAACTTAATTATTATGTGCAAGTATAAATGTACAGAAAAAGTAAATTATGAAGATATCCGTACATATGCTCTCAACCAAAAAGGAAAATGAAGTCTCATTTGTTGTTCTACTTCCTCCTCGGTTGCTACGGATTGTTGGACGTTACCTCATCCTTAAACATGCTGAAAAGCAACGAAGCATAGGTATATTAGTTATATTCAGAAGCAACGAAGCACGCAAAATAATTTTACTTATCCCTCGAGCTTGTCCACTTCTTGCTCGTCGTAGTTGAGCAATACATATAACATTGCAGCGCTAACCTCGTCGTCATTTAGATATTTTTTTTATTTTACCAGATGGTTTTTCGTAGGCAGTAAATACTTTCAGCTTTGCCTCAATACCAACTTTATAGCCGTCGTCATTTCTGGGAGCCGTTGTTCTGTTTGTAGCAATATGAGGCTGAAAATACATGGAACAGAAGTTTGAAATCTCCTCAAGGACATATGCTTCACAAATAGAACCCTCCATCTGTGCCTTATTTTTTACCTTCCTCTTGAGGTGGTTCAATTGTCGCTCGAACGGGTACATCCAACGATAACCGACAGGTCCAGCAACAAGAGCCTCATGGATAAGATGAATCGGCAAATGCTCCATTGAGTCGAAGAATGCAGAAGAAAAAACTCTCTCAAGTTTGTAAAGTGTTACCACAATGTCCTTCTCTTGCTTCTCTAAACGATCGATGAGCAACTTGCAAGAACAAAGATCTCTGAAGAATATGCTAAGCTCTGTTAATGGATCCCAGACTACCGGCGGTAATAATTCCTAAAATACAACAGGAATTAACCTCTCCATGAATACGTGGCAATCATGGCTCTACATTCCGATCAGTTTATACTCCTTTATGTCGACACATCTTCTTAGATTGGAGACGTATCCGTCCGAAAATTTTAAGTCCTGGATCCATCTACAAAGTCTTACTTTGTCCTTCTTGTCCAACAAGTAGATTGCCTTAGGCCGCAAAAGCTTTCCCTTCTCATTGTCTATCATATACAATGTAGGGCGTCTGTATATTTCGATTAAGTCCAATCTAGCCTTCTGATTGTCTTTTGTCTTTCCCTTGACGTTCATTACAGTATTAATTATGTTATCAAACACATTCTTCTCGATATGCATGACGTCAAGGTTATGTCTAATCAGATTTGTGCTCTAATATGGCAGATCCCAGAATATACTCCTTTTGGTCTAGTTATGATCTTCGCCAAATCCCTCGCAACGGCTGCTCGTTGAAGGATCTTCAATAGCACTTAGGATTTCTTTTACTTGCTCCCATGTGTCCTCTCCGGACCATATTGGCGGTGGATCGCCCTTCTCAGTAGCTCGGGCACGAAATACAGTTCTGTTCATATGGTACGGATGGTCTTTCGGTAAGAACTGTCAGTCACAATCAAAGAAGCATGGCTTTCCTTCGTGTCTCAAATGAAAAGCCTTAGTGCGGTCTATGCAATACGGACATGAAAGCCGACCATGAGTGCTCCATCCAGATAACATTCCATAAGCCGAAAAATTATTGATTGTCCACATTAGTGCTGCCCGTATCTGAAAATTCTATTTTTTTTCGAAGCATCATACGTGTACGTCCCTATTTCCTATAGCTGCTTCAGCTCATCTATCAACGGCTGTAAGTACACGTCGATGTTCCTCTTCGGGTTGTTCGGACCGGAGATGATAATAGTTATGAACATGTAAGGTGTCTTCATGCACATCCAAGGCGGTAGGTTGTACGGAGTGAGGATTACCGGCCAGCATGAATATTGGGAGCCTGAAAGACCAAATGGGGTGAAACCATTAGAGCAGAGCCCCAACCTTATATTACGCGCATCAGAAGCAAAATTAGGATATGTTCGATCGAAGTGCTTCCACGCTTCTCCATCAGATGGGTAATCTAACACTCCTTCGGTCTGTTGTCGCTTGTGCCAACTCATATTTTTGGCGTCTCTTTCACCGTGAACAACCTCTGCAACTGCAGCGTCAACGGCAAGTAGTACATTAAAGCAGTCGGTCTTCTAGACTTGCCTGCAGCAGTTGGCTTGTAGTGATCAGCACCACAGAATCTGCACACTTCTGTATCCTTGTGATCTTTGTAGTAAAGCATACATCCGTTCTGACAACAATCGATCTTGTCGTATCCTATCCAGAGGGATCTCACCATCCTCTTAGAGCGGTAGAAGTCTTTCGGTAACTTGGCACCCTCCGGCAAGATATCGGTAATCAACTCGAGCACTCTATTGTAGCATTCTTGCGACATGTTAAAGTCAGACTTTATGCTCAAGAGTCGCGTGACCACCTCTAACGGTGAATGGTCCTCACAGCCAGGGTATAAAGGAGTCCTTACATTCTCCAGCAGCTCCATGAACTTCGCGGCATCGGCATTCGGTGCCTCCTCAGCTGCGTCACGATTGTATGGATCAAAACTAGGCCCCGCAGCGTCGAAGACCATGTTCACGTACTCGTTGTCGACACCAGTTCGGTTGTGGAAATTCATATAAGGCTCCACATAAGGCTCCACATAAGGCTCCGCTTGGAATGCTAAAGGTACAAGCTCTCCATGTGCGGTCCGTTGGTAGTAATTCGGAAGGAAACCCTTTGTGTATAAGTGATATGTCACATCCAATTCTGGTTGAAAATTCATGTTCCGATATTTTGGACACGGGCACTTAATGTCCATGCCGTCCATGGATTGAGGAAACGCCTTCACGAATTGGAGGAATTGTTCTACTCCGGCGATGTATTCATCTCACACAGCGCACCTCTCATCTCAAATACGGTTGTACATCCAGGAACGGTCTAGCAGATACATGGATATAGCCATTTCTAGATATCTGCAAATATGAATAAACTATATACTACATACTACATACTACGGCCGTGACTCGGGACCATTCCTACTACATACTACATACTAAAACGAATAAAATTCAAAACTAAAACTTCGAAACTAAAATGAATGTACTACAAACTAAAATGAATATACTACATACTACGGCCGTGACTCGGGACCATTCCTATGAGTATCGGGATTAAGGAAACTACGTGTTACAAATATTGGTACTATCGGTACGTGCTACAAATATCGGCACCAGTGTGTTACAAATTAACCAACCAACAAAACTACGTGTTACAAATATCGGCACTATCGGTACGTGGTTTCGAATCAGAGTATCAGATTTTTCGGTGTCGAAAAACAAATAATTATTACTAAATTATCAGAATTTTTGGCACTACCGGTGCCCCTGACCCAGCCCCCCCTCCCGCACCCACCCCCCTACACCACCCCTAACCCTAACCCGAACCCTATCCCTAACTCCTCCGCCCCAGCCCTCCTCCCCTCCCCGGCCCCCCCCAACCCCTACACCTCCCCTAACCCTAACCCGAACCCTATCCCCAACCCCTCCCCCACCCCCCCCTCCCAGCCCCCCCTCTCCCGCCCTCACCCCCAGCCGCTCTCACCCCCCCCGCCCCTACCCCCTAACTCGAACCCTAACCCTCCCCTTCCCCCAGCCCCCCTCATCTACCCCAGTCGTCCTCACCCCCATGCCCCACCCCTCCAGCCACCCTCCAACCATTCTTCACCCCCAACCACCTGCACCCCCTGTCCCTCCCTCCGAGCCACCAGTACCCCCAACCACTAACGACAAATAGAGAGAGAGAGGGAGTCACGTACCAGAGGAGAGTCGCCGGAGAGAGTAAAGTCGCCGGAGAGAGTGAAGTCACCGGAGAGAGTGAGAGCGAGAGCGCCGGAGAGGGTGGGAGCGAGAGCGTCGGAGGAAGAGAGTGAGAGAGTAAAATGGATGGGAGGAAATGAATCAGGGGGGAGAAATTTAATTTAGTTAGAATTTAGCGACGTTCTTACTAACGTCGCTAAATTAGTCGCTATTAGCGACATTCTAGCGACGTTTCACGACGACTAGCTCACGTAACTAATATACGTCGTTGTCACGTCGCTATTTGCGTCGCTAGTAGCGACAGTTAGCGACGTTTCATTTATACATCGCTAATGTCCGCAATTTAGCAAAGTTTTTTTAACGTCGCTAAATTTACGTCGCCAAATGAGCAGATTTTAGTAGTGTAGTCTTTTGGCTATTCCTTCTTCTTCTCTGGTTCTGAACTTGGAGAAGCAATGCTCTAGTGCTAACACTAGACAGGACAAAGGGAAGGGTCCTCTGACACTTCCTCAACTCGTGCAAGCTACGCCTAAGATAGTTCAACAGCCAAATAGAGGGAAACGCTTCTTAGCCAACCCTCTACAGAATAAAGGAAAGCACCCTTTGGTCTTTCCTAAAACTTCCCTAGTCCATGACTTAGAGGAAGATATATTAGATTCTATTCCTTTAAACAGATGTCTTCGGATCTCTGATATTGGAAAGAATACTGATCAAAGAGGTATCTTGCCTACCCCTGTGGGGTCTGGTCAAGATCTTCCAACCTTACAAATTTTAAGATCCAAGCAAAAAAATTTGAGGGTATCACAAACAGAGACACCTTAAGCAGAATTTTCTGATTTACGCGCTTATCTCAATAGGCGTCAACCAGTATCAACTTTGGTAAAACGTAAAAAACCTATGCCAAAGGCCAATCTGTGCCAGAAGCCAAAGTTTGAAAAGAAAGACCCAACCACTTATGCTAATGAGTTGAGTACATCTTTGTACACTCAGGGGACTAAACATCTGAAGAATATGAGACATGTTCCCAACATCATTAAGGAATATGTTCCTCCGACTTCTTTTCGTCCTCCGGTAACTGATCTTCGAGAACGTCTTACACAAAGACGGGAGATTACAGGGATGTCTCCTTCACCTCTAGAACACTCTTCAGATCGCTACTGCCTTCATGAGGTCGTCATCAACTGTTGTTGCCAATCGGCTTGACGATCTATCTTCGATCGTCTGAACTATGCTTCAACTCCCGAACATATAATAGAAGATGAAGATGAGCTATTATATGCTTCAGTCAACATGACTTCTTAAGACACTGGGGGTAGAAAACGTCCAAGACTTAATGCATTCCGAAATCCCAGTCAGCAATATTTGGATCGGATTCATGCATCCAGTGAAGGTGTCTTTCAATACACCAGATCAAAAAGTCAAAATTCGAATCAAGGTGTCTTTAATCAAGAGGATCTCCCCATCACTCATCTAGAAGAAGATTCTTTTTCTGAATTTGATGCAGATAGTGAAAGTTTTGAACAAACTATCTCATCGATAGCAGTAAAAGAAGTGATGGCATATAGTGTTACGGAAGATCATGATGCTTCTAGTTCAGCCAATCAAGAACAACAAATTGCTGCACTAGAAGACAAATTGCTGCACTAGAAGATAAATTGAAGACCATGGCAGAGATGGTCGCAAGCATGCATACTATAATCATGGCTCAACATACAGTACCACTGGTTATAAACCCTGCTATAAATCCAGAGCATATAGCATCTTCTGTACCTGTTAGTCTGGGGGTACCTCCTCCTCAGGTTGCTTCAGTACCAATCTAAGCTGATCCTAGTCAGTCTGGTGCTGGGGGTGGTAATTATCACGCTGTTCTGCCTTCCAATACTTCTAATCAGTCCACCAATTCTCAAACATCAGGGGATACAAAGGATGGCCTACAAAGATTGGGCATAAAGCAACTATATCCTACAGAGTGGAAGGAGGTTCCATTTCCTTCTAAATATAAGCTCCCGACCATTATGCTATTTGATGGTAGCACCTCTCCAAGTCAATACATTAATCACTTTGAGGTGATGACTGACCAGCTACAGCCAAATGATGCTCTCCTTACCAGAGTGTTCGTCGGTTGTTTAGCTGGCGCAGCATACGACTGGTATCGTAGCCTGCCAGATGGCTGCATAACTTCTTTTGTCGGTTTCAAACAAATGTTCTTGGAGCGGTTCTATGAGGGAGTCAACGACATGACAATGTCCGCCCTCATTAAGATCAAGCAAAGGCACAATGAATCCATGGAGAATTTTATTGAACGATTCTGCCAAGAGGCACTCAAAATGCCTTTAGGAACTCCATCTGCTGTAACAATAGACACATGCAAATCAAACTTGTTGCCTATTATCAGTATGTTGACGGAATCTACTCAATTCCAGGATTGGCCTTTTTTATTGCGAATGCCAAGGCGGCAGAAGTCAGTGCCAAAAAATTTAAACAGTTAGGAGTTCAGATGACTCATCCTAACCAAGACGAACATTCCACACCCGGGGGTAATAATCGCCAGAATAACCGCAAGAAAAAAGAAATACTGGCCATCAATCTCAAAGGCAAAGAGTCTTTGGCTGTCAACGTCACTCAGACAACATCCACTCCATCAGCACCACCGTCGAAAACAACTCGGCCAAAAAAAGAATATTCTTTCGATGAAGATGATACTCTAAGCATCTTCGATTGCTTAATCAAAAGCAATAAGCTTCAACTGCCAGAGGCAAAACGGCCGGAAAAAGTAGGTAAAACCGATCACCCTAGATACTGTGTCTATCACAGATTTATAAGGCATCCAACCAGAGCGTGCTATGTGCTCAAAGGCAAAATCCAAGAGTTGCTCAACTCTGGAGCGATTACTCTGCATCAGGACGAGAAGACGGTGACTGCTAATGTTTTTTCTGTACAGTTTGGTGACTTTCTACCACAACTCGTGCAAAATGGGGTTGTCCCCATTCCAAGGACTACTCTTGAAGATTGTGAATCTTCCACCTCCTCAAAATGAAGGTCTCGTTCCACAATCAACTAACAGAGGAGAGATTATGTGGATTCATCCAGATCTAGTAGCAGATTTTGAAGCTCCTTCCTCTTCTAAGCAAAAGAAGCACTCCAAATCTAAATCTAAAAGCTGCAACACGGTTTCCTTTGAACCAGTAGCAGAAGAAGAGATTCTAATGGGTATTAGATCTGGAAAACCCTATCTTAGGGAATATCCTGAGAATCAAGAGAATCATACTCCATCTCATGATGCTTCTCCTGCATTACCTGCTCCTGCTGAAATTATGCCATCTATATCTCTGCCGGTGGTGGAACCAACTCCTCCTAAACTGACATCAGCAGACAAGGGAAAACAACCTGTCTGTTTTGACAAAGTACTGAAGAAGTCCTCATCTCTTGGACTTGAAAAGCCATACAATTTTGACATATTGGCTCAATTAGCCAATACCCCAGCAAGATTGTCTATCTTTGAACTCTTACGCCACTCAAAAGAAACTCGAGAGACATTAAGTAAAGCTTTAATGCATGCTGATGCTTGTCTTACTTTTCTCAAAAAGACTGAAAAGGAGCCAATCAGTTGTGCACACTGTCATGGTGTATTTGAGATAATGCCCAATATTACTTTTACACCAGATAACATGTTGTTAGAAGACAATTGTCATGATCGTCCTCTCTATTTCACAGGGTATGTGGATACCATAAAAGTTGATCGTATTCTGATTGATCCGGGGTCTGCACTTAGCATCATGCCAAAATCTTTGCTAGACGCTTTGAAGATCCCAGTGCATAACCTCTCTACAACTATTACTACCATCTTGGGATTCAATCAAGGAAGAAGTGAACCTTTAGGGAAGATACGCCTGAAACTTCAAATTGGCAATCTTCGTACTAAAGTGACTTTCTATGTGATCGACAATCACGGCTCATACAATGCTCTGTTAGGAAGACCATTCCTCCATGAACATAACATTGTACCCTCTACTCTCCACCAATGTTTCAAATACGTGGATAGTAATGGAGAAGTCCAGAAAGAAGTTGCATATCTAAATCCTTTCAAAGGAGTTGAAGCATACTGCAACGACTCTCGCATGTAAAAGGAGGAATTCGTGAAGATAGTACTGGCAATGGACACAGATGAAGAACAGAAAAGTATACCAAATAATACTCTGGTGATCCCTGTCAAAGGGTGTACTTCCTGTCCTTAATCTTCCAAACCACTGACTATTTATCTTCCTTCACATGAGAAGCAGCATAAGGGTGATAGTCAGAAACAAAGGGAGCTCACCTCTTCTGAGTCGCTTGTAATCGACCTTCGTCGCAAGAAGCCCTCTCCTCCTTCTCGTTCTTCTTCTCCCCCTCTTGTCATTAATCTGACTAAGCCTGCTAAAGCTAAAAGTCCTGTTGTAAATGATGGTGTGAAAATCAATAAAGCATCTTCTTTGCAGTATACTGATGTCTTTTACTATACTCAATGTTACTTGGATATGCTAGATAGCTTTAAACCACTTACAATAGGAGTCGTATCATCTCTACGAAATGTGGTATCCTCAGATTCTATACAAGAGTCGTACTTCTTAGTACCGTCTCGAAAGAAGGATGAGAGGCCTATATTTTTTAATAAAAGAGAGGAACAAAAAGTCATGCTCTATACTAATAATAGAGATGATACGAAAAGACTACAATTATGTCGCTATAGTCCACAATCCAAAGCAATCATCCAAAAAATGGGCTATGATTTCAGATCAGGCCTAAACAGCGGCAAAGGAAGGCGGACTCCCTTTCGTATTTTTGTTCCGAAAGAAAAATCACAACAATATCACAGTAAATCGAAGCGGGATTTAGGTTATACTTTACCTCTTCTGACTCCGGAACCTTCTGAATCTGATGAAGAAGAATGATCTAATTCTTCTGATTCTATCTCGTGGGATTCTGATACAAGCATTGGTCATGTTCATCGGATAACATATCTTCTAACATGGTGTCCGCTGAATTCTTGAAAGAAGATGAAGATGACATTGAAAAAGCTCCTGAAGTGGACCCTTGGGCACAAAAGATGGACAATCAGTGGGAACTTTGTTTCGAACAATGAGAACCATCTACTGAAGATCAACTTGTCCAAATCGATATCGGAGAAGAAGGCGTATCACGACCAATCTTCATTAGCAAGAATCTCCCTGAAAGTGATAAACAAGAATTAATTCACCTCATTCGTGAATACATTGATGTCTTCACCTGGAGTTATAAAGATATGTCGGGATTAGATCCTCAAGTTACAACTCATAAGCTTAATATCCTGCCGAATGCTAAGCCAGTCAAACAACAACAACGGCGATTCAAGCCTGAAATGATGGATGCAATTGATGATGAAGTCAAAAAGCTCATAGCTTGTGGTTTTATCAGAGAAGAACAGCATCCTGACTGGGTAGCCAATGTTGTACCAGTCTTGAAGAAGATCGGAAAGGTTCGAGTTTGCATAGACTTTCGGGACCTCAATGATGCTTGCCCTAAAGACGAATTCCCTCTCCCAATTACTGATATCATGATTGATAATACATGTGGATTCGAACGAATATCTTTCATGGATGGACTTTCTGGATATAATCAAATCCGGATGAATCCTGAAGATGAAAAGCATACTTCGTTTCGTACTCCTCGTGGGGTATACAGGTATACAGTCATGCCATTTGGTCTTAAGAATGCAGGTGCAACTTACCAGCGGGCCATGAGCACCATATTTCGAGATTATTTACGAAAGACCGTTGAATGCTATGTTGACAATATTGCTGTCAAAAGTCGTCTCAAGAAAGATCACATTCATGATTTAAGAACCATTTTCAATCTAATGCGCCAGCATCAACTCAAAATAAATCCCACCAAGTCTTTCTTGGGTGTCTCTAGTGGTAAATTTCTCGGCTTTGTCATTACCTCTAAGGGTATACACGTTGATCCCGAGAAGATCAAAGCCATTCAAGAGATGCGTCCTCCACGCAACCTAAAAGAGCTACGAGAATTCCAAGGTCGACTTACGTACATCAGGAGGTTTATTTTAAATTTATCTAGACGTTGCAGACCATTCACTCAATTAATGAAGAAAGGTGTATCTTTCGTTTGGACGGAAGAATATCAACGAGCATTTGAAGACATAAAGCAGTATTTAACGAGTCCACCGGTTCTTGTATCACCGATCTCAGGAATACCTTTCTTAATGTATGTTCGGGCAATGGACTATTCATTGGGAGCTTTGTTAGCTCAGAAGAACAAGGAAGGTCATGAACAAGATATCTACTATCTTAGTCGAACGATGATTGGAGCTGAACATCATTATAGTCCGGTGGAAAAGGAATGTTTAGCCTTAATGTTCGTTGTGCAGAAGACAAGACATTACATCAAAGGCCAAACTATTCATGTCATATCCCGAGTTAATCCTCTTCGAGTATTAATAAAAAAGCCAAGTACACTCAATTCCAGGCTTGCTACATGGGCCACATTATTGGCACAATATGATATGGTTTATATTCCTCAAAAGTCTGTGAAAGGTCAGGCACTTGCTGACTTCTTAGCAGCTCATCCTGTCCCGAAAACATCTAAACTCTATGACAAGATTCCAGATGAAACATTGGAATCAAATATGATCTCAGAAGAGTTTTCTACTTGGCGGTTGTTCTTCGATTAGCTATTCAAAGGGCTTACTCTTTAGATGAGTCGTTTTCCAACAATGTGGCAGAATATAATGCTTTACTTATCGGACTTCAATTAGCTAAACAATTAGATATTGAATATCTCGAAGTATATGGTGATTCTAAGCTAATTGTTAATCAGGTTAGAGGCATATATAAAGTTCGTCATCAAGATTTGGTGCCCTATCATGAAGCAGCAACCAGGATAGCTTCATCATTCAAAGGGTTCTTTATCGAACATATACGTCGCACATGCAATACAGAAGCGGATGACTTAGCTAACATAGCTGCGGTATTGGCAGTTCCAGTCAAAAGACAACAAATGGTTGTTATCTCTAATAGAGAATTATTTTGTGTTGAGAATAACCACAACATTAAATTCAGCAATCTAACTGAAGTCAATGTCATTAACGAAGACTGGAGATCACCTTTCATTGATTTTGCAGTACATGACATATTGCCAGAAGATCCTAAGGAAGCCACAAGTATTCGTCGCCGATCGCTTCGATTCTATTATAATCATACTATTAAAACTCTCTATCGAAGAACTTTTGATGGATTACTTTTAAGGTGTCTCGCTGGTGACGAAGAAAAGCAGATATTACGTGAAGCTCATGATGGCATTTATGGAGCACATCAGCCTGGTCCTAAATTACAGGATCGTATCCGATGTATGGGCTACTATTGGCCTTCTATGGTATCAGATGCTATTGACTATGCAAGGAATGCCGTGAATGTTAGATTCATGCAGATTTCATTCACCAACCGTCGGAGTTTCTTCATCCAACTGCTGCCTCATGGCCCTTCAAAGCTTGGGGCATGGACATAATTGGTCCTATCAATCCTCCTTCCTCTAAAAGACATCGGTTCATCTTGGCTATAACCGATTATTTCTCTAAGTGGGCAGAAGCTATACCTTTGGCTGAAGTAAAAACTAGTAGTTTCATTAACTTCATTAAACATCATGTGGTATACAGGTTTGGTGTCCCTCGTCGAATCATCCATAATAATGGGCTGCAATTCATCAGCCAGAAGTTTAATAGGTTCTGTGATGACAACAGAATCAATAATGTTGCCTCAACGGCCTATAATCGTGCAGCTAATGGCTTAGCTGAAGCATTCAACAAGACCATTATCAAACTCCTTAAAAAGTTTATTTCTATTAACAAACATAATTGGAGTGATAATCTTGGAGAATGTCTATGGGCATATCGCACTACTATCCGTAATCCCACAGGTTGTACACATTTTTCTCTTGTATATGGATGTGAAGCTGTCCTACCCCTGAAAATTCAAATTCCATCATTGAGGATCGCTATTGCAAACAAAATTACTACATAAAACAATGATCGTCTTCGGCTTCAAGAATTGGAGGCGCTCGACGAGAAAAGGTTACTAGCTCAACAGCACATTGAACCTTATCAAGCCCAGATTTCAAAAGCTTTCAATCGCAAAGTCAGAGTGCGAACATTTCAAGAAGGTGAGTTGGTTCTTACAGTCAGACGTCCTATGACTATGACACATATGAGCAAAGACAAGTTCGAGGCAAAATGGGAAGGACCGTATGTGGTAAATAAAGTTTTCTCAAATGGAGCCTATCAATTAACAGATATGGATGGCAGAGTTGCTATGATGTCGATCAATGGCAAATTTCTCAAGAAATACTATATATATGTTACCTCTATTTTT
Source organism: Iris pallida (assembly GCA_029216955.1). Classification (NCBI taxonomy): domain Eukaryota; kingdom Viridiplantae; phylum Streptophyta; class Magnoliopsida; order Asparagales; family Iridaceae; genus Iris; species Iris pallida. The sequence goes on along the minus strand of JANAVB010006599.1, from coordinate 32,033,664 downwards.
CCGTTCTACGTATTTTCAGTATGCGTATACGGAATCCTGACATGTATTTTTATTTTCCTACCTGGCTAGTTAATTTTGGTTTAATCTTGTTTAGGTTCATCATGGCATATCATGGTTTAACTTGGTTTATTTTGGAGTTGGCTTGGTTTATTTTGGTTGGTTCATCATGAAGAAAACCCCTACCTACCACCATCCCCCTTTATAAACACACCCACTTTATCTCTCTCCTCATTATTCTCCATAACTCCTCTTCCTTCTCCATTAAAACCTCTCCCCCTCCATAGGCAAGTGCAACTTGCTTCCACAAGAGAACCCATTTTTATTGTTCTATTAGCTTCTTCTCATGTTTCTAAGACACATTAAAACTTGTCATTTTCCATTTTGAAGCTTTAATTTTTGTAGATCTAGAAATTAGTCATTTTCAAATTTTGGTGGTTTTGATCTATCAAACTTCCTTATTTTCAAGTTTTTATAGTTTCATGTTGTAGAGAATTTCGTTCTACCCCACTTTGACATATGGAAGTCCCATTTTGGCTTAGAAATGAGAGTTTTATGGACTTTGGAAGTTTTTGGATTCTTCTTGGCCATGGCTCTCAGCCTTGGTGGAGAAGAAGGCCCTGTAGCAGCCGGCGCATCTCATCGTTCGGTGCACTGTTTAGTGCCCGGTGCATCTCATCGTCCTGCGCACTTTATAGTGCCCGGCGCAACTGGCCCACCTGTGCGCTTTTTAGCGCCAGAACCAGTTGGGCGCAACCGGCGCAACTGGCCCACTTGTTCGCTTCTTAGCACCAGACCCAGTTGGGCTCATCTTGCCCTGGCGCATCTTGCCTTAGCGTATCTTGCCCTGGCGCATCTTGCCCCGGCGCATCTTGCCCTGGCGCATCTTGCCCCGGCGCATCTTACCCTGGCGCATCTTGTCCGGACGCATCTTGCCCCGGCGCAATCCCTAGCCTGGCGCAACTGGCCAAACTGCACGCTTCAAGCCTTGGCACAATTTTGCATGTATGTGGCCTTCATGTATGCGCATAGAACCCCGTGGGCGCATAGCCTTGGGGCACACAATGAGTTGGTATTTTTGCATCGGTAGCCCGTTAGGGTGCACTCAGGATATGTCTTTCTGCTTACATGATGATATAATCATAACCATGATATATGAATGTGAAATGATGATTGATATGTATTGAACCATGATGGCGGCCCGTCGTGGCGTGCTCCTAACAAGTAACAAGTACAAGTAACATAAGATAACAGTGGCCTGTCGTGGCGCACTCCAGACGAGAACATGATAAGTAACGTAACATGATGGTGACCCGTTGTGGTGCACCCCTGACAAGTAATCTTGACAGATAACTCATGAACGTTGTTGTGACAGCTAACTGGATATGACACCGTAGGTGATTATATTGAATGTGCTTGTTTAAGCTACCAGTCGAGTTTCGCATCATGTCTAGGATATGTGTCCCTGGTTACCACGGTCAGGGATCCATACTGAATCTGACTAGGTTAATGACTAGATTGATCAAGTAGTTCATATAGAGAGGTATTCCGACTACAAGCAATCTCGTTATCTAGGCGTCTTACTGATAGACTTGTAGTCTGCCGACGAGTAGGGCACATTTTCAGCTCACTGTTATGTGGGGCACTTCAAGCAAGCAACGATTACTAAGCACATTGTCATGTGTTGCACTCAAGTCACCTAACAAGTATTGATAACTCTTAACATGAACTTTGCGCCTGGATAACCTGGATAGTCTGCAGGGCTTGTGGATGTAGGAATACTCATTACATCTTGCTAGTAACTAGGCTTGTGATAACCCTAGTTAGTTAAAGTATCAAGCCGTACTCATTGATTGACCGTGACTGATTGAATGGAGTTCCATTTGTCTAGTCTTGTCTAGACCCAGTACATGGCTATCTCAGGACATGATTGTGAATGCTTTACCTTACCGATAATTGGTTAGAGACTAAGTTCCGTTCAGGTGAAGGATTACAACCCCGGTCCTTGTTTGGTTTATGGGTTGTAACTTGGTTACCGGAATAGTCCTTTAGCTCTCTTAATCGTTTATTATCCCATTTTATTCAACTGATGTCTATTGTTATTTCATCTATAACTTATGTACTAATGTGCTGGTTTTAGTTCTTAAGTGAAGCTTCCTTTGTGGCACTTGCTTTTCCTGGGGTCTGACCCAGCTGGTTTTGTATGGCCAGATTTCGGAACAGCTACCGAGGATCTCCCAGCCTTCCTGCCAGATGGTGACCACTAGGCACAATCCTGGCGACGAGTGGGTTTTATTTTGCTCTCCCACACTATTATAAAAATATTCTTTTGAGACGTTTAGCCGTCGAGCAAGTGTTAGCTCGTTTGCAACTTTACTTACTGTCTGCCTACGGGCTGTAACATGATTGACAAATCCTAGGGTTGATCATGTATGACTTAAACTCTTGCTAGTCCTCATATTTTGTATGACTAGCTTCATGATCAGCTGAATATGTATTGTATGAGATGCCTTACTTTGTATGTCTGATGATCTACCATATTGTTATATTTACTTGCTTGCTTGAGATTGAGACACTAGGCTTGATATTGACTATAAGAGACTGATGGCTTGTAGTAAACCCTCATGCATCTAGACAGCCGTGACCGTATTGCGAGGTGGGGTTCACTTCAATATACGTAGCTGGCTGTGTCTGTCCCCCTCTCTCCAGTATTCTGGTTCTGGGGCGTGACAGTATAAAAGCAATATGTACTTTATTCCAAAGACATGATGTATATAAAAGTTTATTTTATTCAAAAGCAGAATGGAATTATATAATATTACGGACGAAGAGGAGGCCCCGATCCTTCATGATTAAATACAAAGTTTGCCAACCGTTCAATCATCTCCTTGTTTGAACGTACTAGGAACTCACAAACAGCCATCCTCAATGCCTCTTCTTCGGTAATTTTCCCAGGTTCCACTAACTTGGAGATCAAATCCTGTCCTAGTGCAGGAGGAACAGTTGAGCCTTCGTCCCTTTCTTTTTGAGAAGGCACTGGAGGCTCAGCAGGGGGCGTCTCGGTCTCTTCTTAAATCTTCGGAGTAAGTAAATCTTTGGAAGATATTTTGTATAGAAGGGAAAGAGATTGACAATATCTACAAAAGGTTTGTTCTATTTATAGGCAGAACAAATAGATAATCAGCCTCGAGAACTGATGCAACTTTTGGAAAGAAGCACAACTGTTCGTTCATTTATAACTGTTCATTCATTTATAACTGACCATTCATTGTCCCTTCTCCAAAACTGACGTGATTGTTCATTCATTTATTCTCTTCCTCGAGAGTTTGAACGACCATTCATTCATTCAATGTCTCTTCCTCGAAAATCGAAGTGACTGATCACTCATTCATTTATCATAATGAGAATTCATGTCTCTCACGCCCCTGAATTCCAAATATTCACGTCAACAACTTACCACATTCATATTCTCTCTGGATTCTGCTATCTATGTCAGCATATCAAAATCGAATTATAAAAAGGAGAATAATGAGACAATCATTTCTTTATTTCTTCTTTAAAAGCAAAGATACATCTTGATAAAAATCTATTACATCTCGAATTTTCATTCTAATGAAGGTCTATTACATCTTTGGATCTTCCTATTGATAATGAAGGTCTATTACATCTTTGGATCTTCTTATTGATGCCGGTTTCGTGTCGTCTCGACTTGAAGCAACGAGCCAGACAATGAAATCAACTCTGGTTTTCTCTCTCAGAAAGACGAGAGGAGAACCACAGAGTGCAGCAGCCCAAAGATGAGCTGCTGTCAATACAACTGGTGGAGAGAAGACGGCCCGCCAGGGGAACTAGGAATGAGATCACCCTTGTGATACAATTCCTAGTTCTGCGTCTCCACCATCCAACTCTCATGTATAAAGGCTCTTCCTACCATCTGAGGAAGACCCTTCTTAAACATGAAGAGTCCTGAGCTGTCTGATTTGAGTGTCAAAACCACATGAGCTGTCTGATGTGAGTGTCAGACGAATGCCCTCTGTAACATCCAAATCACCAATGCCAGTCCTGAAGAAGCTTGCTAACCGAATCTCTGCAAATATTAATAAAACAGGAAAAGTTAGCAGAATCTATCAGCAGTGTGCGCCTATCAACATGCGTATATCAGCAGTGTGCGCTTATCAACAGGCACATATCAGCAGACTGCGCCTATCAACAGGCGCATATCAGCACTGTGTGCTGATCAAACAGGCACATATTAGTACTGTGCGCTGAGCAAACAGGCGCACATCAGCACTATGCGCTGATTAAACAGGCGCATCCCAACAGAGTGTGCTGATCAACATGCGCACATCAAAAATGCTCGACAATCAACAAGCGCATATCTCCACAGTGCGAGTCGATCAAACTGGCGCATGTCAGCAATACGCACCTATGATCGAAACTAAGTACTGGACCACAATGTGCGCCTATTCTCAGAAATAGTTAGCGCATATCAACAGAGTCTACAACATGCAGATCAATACTTATCTTCAAAAGTGGTGCGAAAGAAGAATACTCATACCATTGATCCTTCGTCTGAGACTTACCAATTTTTGAAGGCACAGCATGCAAACGAATATTATCGGAACGAAGTGGCGCAAGTGAACTTATGAATAGTAAGACCTTGTGAGAAGCCAATTGTTTTAAGAAAGTTTGAATGACTCTTTTGTTTCTGGTTGTCCTTTTTAAAGAAGGAAAGATGAAAACGGGCGCGTCATTCTAGGAGCCTATTTCGGGAAAGAACTAAAAATGGGCGTCTAAAACCGTGTGACGACTGCCACGTGTCCCTCAGAAGAAACAGTAAATGAAGAATTAGCTAAAGGAACATGTCCATGTGCGCTATTCGAAATCACAGCCACACAACATATCAAAAATTTTAGATTTCATTGCATAAAGATGGGTGGACCCCTACAGACAAGGACACAAGAAAAGAGAATAAAAATTGGTACGCCTAAACATTATTCCTTGTTCTTGCCTTCATCGGGCTGACGAAGGGCGGCGTCCAATTCTTGCATGTTGCAGATCCCCGGGCGATGCATCAGATTAAGGAACCCCTCTGCATGTCACGACCCGGTCCCAAATTCTTGGGTCGAATCGGATCATGCCCAGCCTGCACCGTTGTTGAGACGGCGGCAGTAAGCTGTATCACTCATGCAGGTAATAAACAACACAGTCTAATTGCCACAACTTTAATAATTCGAATAGTTTAAAACTTTTTTACAATAAAATGGAAGATACATCTGAAATACACTGTTTTCCATAAACATCATGAACTATAAAAGAAGAAGAAAATCTAGGCAACCAGCTCATCAGTATCGAGATCATCGTCCTCTAGTTGGGATCTCGGGAAAAATATACAGCGGAATAAAGCATTATCAGTGATACCTAAAAAGTTGGGTCTCCAGTCAGGAGGGAGCAAAGTACAATTCATGCTAATTTGACAATTGAAATAATAATAGAATCATGCACTTTTAAATAATTTAAAATAAACAGTTCTTCAGCAGTTAAAACATTGTGATGTGAATAGGCAATGAATATGACCGGCTTGGGTTGTACAGTGAATGATATGGTTTATCCCCGTATGTATGCGGGGTAAGCTCGCACAATTCTAAGTTATTATTTGGATGTGGTCATACTCATTACACTACTCCCCCAGTCCCCAAACAGTTACAGTAGTTACAGTAGTTACAGTCAGTGCTCTTAGAGAGAGTTCCGTGTTGCATCGTGGTTTAAACTTACAATAAAATGATTACTAAATAATTGTAAACTAACACAAAATATACTTGCCTCAAATTGGACTGGACTTGTAGGGTTGAGACTTCGGGATTGAAACTAGCCTCGTCCTCGAAATCCTACATTCGAGAAGTTTGTCTCAGATTCCAGAGTTACCATGCTAACTATGCTAGTTGCAATAAGTTGTGTCCTAATCAATTTTAATCTTTATTTACACAATCACAAATAAATCGATTATCGGGTGCGTTGTAATTAATAACGAGGGAAAGATCAATTTAACTTGTATTTTGGAAAAACTCGTAGTTACCAATTTAATTGATTAAAACTTTGTATTTTCGTAATTATACGTATAAAACTATATTTCTTGTTTTAATGAGAAAACATGATCGTTGTTAAAATATTAAAAGCTTGTAAATTTTAATGTGAGAAAACTTCATTAATTTTTTATATCAAAATAATATTTAATTTAGATTTACGCATACGCTAAAAACTCGCAAAACCAGAGAATGACAGAAAACCTACGCTACAAAATTACGGGCCACAGAGAAAAATAGAAAAGCTGGGCTTATGCCCTTACAATTTATTTTACATAAATTGAAATAAAAGAAACAGTTGTTAGTTCTAAAATTATCCTACAAATTAATTATGAATAAATTAATAATTAAAATAAATTAAATTAATAATGAGTCTCAGATATTGGTCCAATCGTCATATAGGCTAATGACTCAACGTCCGGGCGAAGCCGGTTTCGTTTGCACTTAGCCAGGGCCCATTGACCAATACGGACGTCGCCCAAAAATCCAAAATAATAATATTTTCTAAAAAAACCATTTAAAATCATTTTAAAATATAATTAAATTTTATAGAAAATTCGACAATATTTCCTCTATTTTCGGTCAACCCAAAAACTGGAAAAGTGTGCCAATATTTTCCTGCAAGTATCCCAAACCAGGGAAATCCAAAATATTTATATATATAAATAACCACAATCATTCCCAATATTAATTCGGAACAACCCGAAACGAATTCGGGAATCCGAAACCAACCCAGAAAACATCACAGCACAATTCGAAAAAGATCCGAAAACCACATATTCCCAGAATCATTTCCGAAAGTTTCGAAAAATCAAAACCAAACTAACATAGGCTTTCCCGAAAGTCTCCCGAAAAATCCTGGAAACAAAACGTAACCCAAAATCAAATTTCTCAAAGGAAATTCGTGGACCAATCTCATCATAGACACGGGAGGGACGAACTACTATGATTAACCAGAAATTACCCAAATCGACGGAATTCGAAGGGTTACCTCGGACTCGGGACACGCGAATCCGCAAAAACGAACTCGAAATCCCGTAGACAGCGCTGGACAGTGCTGTCCAGATCAGCGGAGCACGGGCTCGGGGTGGCGACGCTAGGGCACGGCCGAACAGGGCTGGCGCCGAAGGGGACGTGGCCGAGGAAGGCGCTGGACGGGACTGGGCGCGCCGAAGAGGGCGCTGGCCGGGCACGGGGGCGGCCGGCAGAAACAGCGCGCGTGCGGCTAGGGCGCGGGAGGCGGGGCACGGCCGGGTCGACGGCGCTGGGGGCGCTGGCTGGAGGCGCGCGGGCAGTCGCGGGGTCCGGCGGGCTGCCGGGAGATCGCTGGAATGGCGGCGAGTGGTGAGGCCGAGGGCGCGGCCTGGTCGGGGCGCCGGGGAGTTGGGTGGCCGAGAGGGGCTTGGGGAGGTTGGCTCTGAGTGGGAGAGGGAAATGGTGGTGGTGGGGATTGTTCTTCTAAAGTGGGGAAAATAGAGAGGGGAGGGAAGTAATGGAAAGTTGTGAGTAGGGGTGGTGTGTGTGTGTGTTAAAGAAGGGGAGGAGTGGGAGTTGTGGGTGTGCTGAGAGTGAATGTAGGGAGAGAAGTAAGGGGAGAGGGAGAACGTGTGGGGGGGGGAGAGTTGGTACACGGGTGGACCAACTCAAGGGGTTTAAAAATATATATATATATATTTTTTAATAATAGAAACCAGAATTTAAATGAAGGGAGAATGGGTTTAAAATCGGGTCTGGGTTTCGGGAAGCTGGTCCGGGCTCGGGCCTCGTCACAACCAAAAAGCCGATTTAATTTTAAAATTAATTTTGAACCCATAATATAATAATAATAAATTGTAAATCAAAAACTGGGTTTCACAATCTTCCCTCCTTAGAAAATTTCGTCCTCGAAATTAAAGGCAGGGTTAGGGGGTAGGATAAACTCAAATCAAGCAGGTACGGGTACTACACCCGTAACTCAGGTCCAACAATAAGAATTTCCAAGGCAGTCGTGGATGAGATGGTTTAGGGACAAGTTTCATTTATGATATCATCTATGCAGAAAAATACAAAAGCGAACCAAAGTACACGAGGTTGATCAGACCATCATGTACCAGTCCTGATTAGACAATATATTAGTGGGTGCACCCAATAAAATACTGTCATGATCAAGCTTGATAAAGAAATAGCTTACAAAACTAGGCTAACTTAGCAGCATCAGTTAAGTTTAGAACGAAAAGATAAGAAATAGGAGTTATGTGATGGCTCAAATTTTTTGATCTTCTTCTCACCTCTGACTACGCTTGCTACTGGTTTCTCTGGCACTGAAAGGTTGAGTCCAATCTTCAGTTCTGAATTATCCAAAATGTGACTCGGATCCGGAATGTAGCGTCTGAGCTGTAATACATAGAAGACGTTGTGCACACTCTCAAGATTAGCTGGTAGAGCTAACCGGTACGCTACTTTTCCAACTCGTCTTAAAACTTCAAATGGCCTGATGTACCTGGCCTCAATTTTCCAGCTCCGTCAAAACTAATCGTTCCTCTGGTAGGAGAAAACTTCACAAAAATGCTATCTCCTTCTTCAAACTCCACTGGTCGACGACTACTATCAACCCAATGCTTCTGTCTGTCTTAGGCTATCCTGAGCTTACATTCACCTTCTCTACTGCGTCAGTCACCATCTCTGGACCCAGCAGTACTCTTTTTCCTACGTCGTCCCATGCAAGTGGTGTACGACAATGACGTCCATAGAGAGCTTCAAATGGGATCATACCAATGCTGGCTTGGTAGCTGTTGTTGTAAGAGAACTCTACCAAGTGCAAAAGATCTTCCCAAGACCCTCCAAACTCCAAGACGCAAAATCTCGGCATGTCTTCAGGCGTCTAGATTGTCCTTTCTGATTGTCCATCTGTCTGGGAGTGATAGGCAGTGCTGAACTTCAATTATGTCCCCAGGCTGTCATGCAAACTTTTCTAAGAGTGAGAGGTAAAACGAGTGTCTCGGTCAGATACAATGCTTACCGGTACTCCATGAATCCGGTAGATATGTCGCATGTATAGTGCCGCCACCTTCTCGGTGAATAAACCAACTTTGAAGGGAATAAAGTGAGCTGACTTGGTCAGTCGGTCCACTATAACCCAAATGGCATCCTTCCCTCCTTGGGAACGAGGCAGTCCTGACATGAAGTCCATTGTGATGTGCTCCCACTTCCACTCCGGAATGTCCAGTGGCTGTAGAAGTCCTGCGGGTCTCTGTCTGCTAGCCTTCACTTGTTGACAAATTAAACATCTAGTAACATACCTGGCCACGTCTTTCTTCATTCCAAACCACTAAACAATGGTACGCATATCCCGATACATCTAATTAGCTCCAGGATGTATGGAATATTGCGACTGGTGTGCTTCCTTCATCAGCTCGTTCCTCAGTTCGCCAGATGCTACTCAGAGCCTCATACCATTCTTCAGTGCTCCATCGCTGGCGATTGAGAAACCCTCAAGTGTTCCTGCCAACACTTGATCTCTAAGTTTGCAAAGTGTTTCGTCTTGAAACTGCGTCTCCTTGATTTTGTCCATCGGACTCGAGCTCACTTGCCACTTCATCAACAATGAATCAGCATCCAGCTCCTTCCTTTCAGGCAGTATAATCTCCAGTCCAAGCTTCTCGATGTCCTCTAGCAGGTGCCGCTCCTTGGTCAAAAACATCGCCATAGGGTATCGACTAAGTACATCTGTGACCACATTAGCCTTACCCGGGTGGTACTATAGATCGATGTCAAGATCCTTCATCAGCTCCAGCCATCTTCTTTGCCTCATGTTCAGCTCCTTCTAAGTGAAAACATACTTCAGACTTTTATGGTCTGTATATATTTCCACTCTCTCTCCATATAGATAATGCTTCCAAAACTTCAAAGCAAAGATGACTGCCTCAAGCTCCAGATCATGTAAGGGATAGTTCTTCTCATGAGTCCGTAATTGCCTAGATGCAAAAGCAATCACTTTTCCATGTTGTTGAAGAACGCAACCCAGTCCTTTACCTGAGGCATCACTGTAGATTGAGAAACCACCAGTTCCTGCGGGTAGCGCAAGGATTGGTGCAGTGGTAAGTCTCTTCTTCAGCTCCTCAAATGATGCCTGGCAATCTTCCGTCCAGATGAACTCTTTATTCTTTCGAGTGAGCTTCGTCATCGGCTCAGCAATTCTGGCAAAATCCTTCACAAACTTCCGGTAGTAGCCAGCCAAGCCCAAGAAACTCCTGATTTCAGCAATTAAGCTTGGGATAGACCACTTCTCAACAGCGGCTATCTTCTTCGGATCTACCGAAATTCCTTCTCCTGTGACAACATGGCCAAAAAAATTCACCTTGTCTAGAAAGAATTCACATTTGGAAAGCTTACCATACAGCTTCTCTATCCTCAAAGTTTCCAGAACTTTCCTGAGGTGCTCTTCGTGCTCCTCTTCTGTCTTTGAATAGATCAGAATGTCATCGATGAAGACAACGACAATTTGATCTAGGTATTCATGGAAAACCTTGTTCATAAGGTTCATGAACACTGCAGGAGCATTTGTCAGTCCAAACGGCATGACCAAGAATTCAAACTACCCATACTTGGTGTTGAATGCCGTCTTGGGAATATCTTCCTTCCTGATCCTGATCTGATGGTAGTCAGATCTAAGATCAATCTTCGAAAACACCTTGGCTCCGCTCAATTGATCAAATAAGTCATCGATCCGGGGCAGAGGGTACTTGTTCTTGATGGTGATATTGTTCAGCGCCCGAGTAGTCGATGCACATCCGTACTTTTTCGTCCTTCTTGGAAACAAACAAGACAGGTGCTCCCCAGAGTGAAGCTCCGTCTCGAATGAATCCCAGAGCCTTCAGTTCATTGATCTGGTCCTTCATCTCCTTGGCCTCCTTCGGGTTAACTCTGTAGCATCCCTTAGAAATAGGGGGAGAGCCGGGGACTAGGTCAATGGTGAACTCTATATCTCGATCTGGGGGTAATCCGGGAAGACTATCAGGGAAGATATCTACCATAAAGGTATAACTAAGAATTTTATTCATGTGGAGAATTACAGCAAAAACTCTCATGATTGATCTAAGGACATCCTATTACAACTTCTTATAACAATAGATAATGCTATTCAGCAGTCCTATGTACTATTCTTCATGGTTCTGGCTCTTGCATGAGCAGTCTCCAACTGCTTCATCTTCTATGAACCCCGAGTCTGCATCATGCCTTATTGTAGGAGGCAAGGTATGCTGGATAGGAAGAGAGTCCCTAGGTTGTGGCCTAACAGGTGTTGCTGGGATATGTGCTCTGGTTTGATGGAAAGATAAGGGGCAGTCCTTTACCCGATGTTCAGCAGATCCACATGCCAAACATTTCCCCAATCTCTTGCGACAAATATTGGCTTGGTGACCGAGCCTTTTACAGTAGTCACAAAGCAATAGCTTCTTACGATATAACTGCCGGATAGGGCTCAAATATCTTCTAGATTTAGGGGTATCCCTCCTAGGACGAGGTTCTGCTCCAACTTGGTTTAAGATAGCTAAAGCTACATCATTGATGTTCTTCATGACTTCTCTCATAATATTCATCTGTTCCTGCTGGGCTTCAGCTTGAGCCTTCTGGAACTCCAGGATTTCTTGAAATAGGGCAACCATTTGGGAGGTGTTTGCTGGTACTGGTGGAAAAACAGGAATGGGTACTTCACCAAGGAAATGCAACTCAGTTTGAGAAGAGGTAGGAATCGCCAGTATAGTAAAAACTTCACTGGATGCATTATGGGGACGGTCAAACAGTTGCGAGGGAATAAACCTTGAACTTGGTTGAGGAGATGGGATATGATCCGGAGATGACACCTCATCGCCAGCAGGATTGGTCTTGTCATTGGCCATTCTCTGGAAGGTTTAGGATGCAAACATAAGCAAGGTATCCTACCAGTCTATAATCAAACAAAAATATTTATATATATAATTCGGACCTATGTTGTGACAAATCAATGTTCTAGTGTTCTAATTGTTTCTAAGTTGGTTCTCCTAAGTTGTTGTGTTCGACCTGCATGGGCCACCACTAAAAATATGTCACGACCCGGTCCCAAATTCTTGGGTCGAATCGGATCATGCCCAGCCTGCACCGTTGTTGAGACGGCGGCAGTAAGCTGTATCACTCATGCAGGTAATAAACAACACAGTCTAATTGTCCCAACTTTAATAATTCGAATAGTTTAAAACTTTTTTACAACAAAATGGAAGATACATCTGAAATACATTGTTTTCCACAAACATCATGAACTATAAAAGAAGAAGAAAATCTAGGCAACCAGCTCATCAGTCTCGAGATCATCGTCCTCTAGTTGGGATCTCGAGAAAAATATACCGTGGAATAAAGCATCATCAGTGATACCTAAAAAGTTGGGTCTCCAGTCAGGAGGGAGCAAAGTACAATTCATGCTAATTTGACAATTGAAATAATAATAGAATCATGCACTTTTAAACAATTTGAAATAAACAGTTCTCCAGCAGTTAAAATATTGTGACGTGAATAGGCAATGAATATGACCGGCTTGGGTTGTACAGTGAATAATATGGCTTATCCCCGTGTGTATGAAGGGTAAGCTCGCACAGTTCTAAGTTATTATTTGGATGTGGTCATACTCATTACACTACTCCCCCAGTCCCCAAACAGTTACAGTAGTTACAGTAGTTACAGTCAGTGCTCTCAGAGAGAGTTCCGTGTTGCATCGTGGTTTAAACTTGCAATAAAACGATTACTAAATAATTGTAAACTAACACAAAATGTACTTGCCTCAAATTGGACTGGACTTGTAGGGTTGAGACTTCGGGATTGAAACTAGCCTCGTCCTCGAAATCCTACATTCGAGAAGTTTATCTCAGATTCCAGAGTTACCATGCTAACTATGCTAGTTGCAATCTCTAAGTTGTGTCCTAATCAATTTTAATCTTTATTTACACAATCACAAACAAATCGATTATCGGGTGCGTTGTAATTAATAACGAGGGAAAGATCAATTTAACTTGTATTTTGAAAAACTCGTAGTTACCAATTTAATTGATTAAAACTTTGTATTTTCGTAATTATACGTATAAAACTATATTTCTTGTTTTAATGAGAAAACATGATCGTTGTTAAAATATTAAAAGCTTGTAAATTTTAATGTGAGAAAACTTCATTAATTTTCTATATCAAAATAATATTTAATTTAGATTTACGCGTACGCTAAAAACTCGCAAAACCAGAGAATGACAGAAAACCTACGCTACAAAATTACAGGCCACAGAGAAAAATAGAAAAGCTGGGCTTATGCCCTTGTAATTTATTTTACATAAATTGAAATAAGAGAAACAGTTGTTAGTTCTAAAATTATCCTACAAATTAATTATGAATAAATTAATAATTAAAATAAATTAAATTAATAATGAGTCTCAGATATTGGTCCAATCGTCATATAAGCTAATGCCTCAACGTCCGTACGAAGCCGGTTTCGTTTGCACTTAGCCAGGGCCCATTGACCAATACGGTCGTCGCCCAAAAATCCAAAATAGTAATATTTTCCGAAAAAACCATTTAAAATTATTTTAAAATATAATTAAATTTTATAGAAAATCCGACAGCATTTTCTCTATTTTCGGTCAACCCAAAAACTGGAAAAGTGTGCCAATATTTTCCTGCAAGTATCCCAAACCAGGGAAATCCAAAATATTTATATATATAAATAACCACAATCATTCCCAATATTAATTCGGAACAACCCGAAACGAATTCGGGAATCCAAAACCAACCCAGAAAATATCACAACACAATTCAGAAAAGATCCGAAAACCACATATTCCCAGAATTCATTTTCGAAAGTTTCGAAAAATCAAAACCAAACTGACATAGGCTTTCCCGAAAGTCTCTCGGAAATTCCCGAAAACAAAACGTAACCCAAAATCGAATTTCCCGAAGAAAATTCGTGGACCAATCTCATCATAGACACGGGAGGGACGAACTACTATGATTAACCAGAAATTACCCAAATCGACGGAATCCGAAGGGTTGCCTCGAACTCGGGACACGCGAATCCGCGAAAACGAACTCGAAATCCCGTAGACAGCGCTGGACAGTGCTGTCCAGATCAGCGGGGCACGGGCTCGGGGTGGCGACGCTAGGGCATGGCCGAACAGGGCTGGCGTCGAAGGGGACGCGGCCGAGGAAGATGCTGGACGGGGCTGGGTGCGCCGGAGAGGGCGCTGGCCGGGCAGGGGGGCGGCCGGCGGGAACAGCGCGCGTGCGGCTAGGTCGCGGGAGGAGGGGCGCGGCCGGGTCGACGGCGCTGGGGGCGTTGGCTGGAGACGCGCGGGCGGTCGCGGGGTCCGGCGGGCGGCCGGGAGGTCGCCGGGATGGCGGCGAGTGGGGAGGCCGAGGGCGCGGCCTGGTCGGTGCGCCGGGGAGTCGGATGGCCGAGAGGGGCTCAGGGAGGTTGGCTCTGAGTGGAAGAGAGAAATGGTGGTGGTGGGGATTGTTCTTCTGAAGTGGGGAAAATAGAGAGGGGAGGGAAGTAATGGGAAGTTGTGAGTAGGGGTGGGGTGTGTGTGTGTTAAAGAAGGGGAGGAGTGGGAGTTGTGGGTGTGCTGGGAGTGAATGTAGGGAGAGAAGTAAGGGGTTAGGGAGAACGTGTGGGGGGGAGTTGGTCCACGGGTGGACCAACTCAAGGGGTTTATTTTTTTTTTTTTGATAATAGAAACCAAAATTTAAATAAAGGGAGAATGGGTTTAAAATCGGGTCTGGGTTTCGGGAAGCTGGTACGGGCTCGGGTCTCGTCACAACTAAAAAGCCGATTTAATTTTGAAATTAATTTTGAACCCATAATATAATAATAATAAATTACAAATCAAAAACTGGGTTTCACACCGCATCACGATGCCCTTCGGAGGGTGGCCTACCATTCAAGTGATTGAAGACTGTTGGGTCTAGACCAAAACAGTCTAAAAAGTTTATCGCCCTCAATGACGGGTTAGCCTCTAACAAATAAGTTGTAGGAGCAACATCATGTCCCGCTCCAGGGGATTTGATTGTGGTGTCAACATTTGTCTCCATCTCTTGCTTCTTGGGGGCCATTGAAGAACAGAAGTGAAGAATAAAGCACAAAGATCAACTACTACATATATATCAACAAATTAACTCTTCGTATTCCTCATGGGAAATTGAAAATCATCAATGAAACTTCGGAAGACGAAGAGGAGGTTGTGTGTTTTCGAGAAAGAAATTTAATTGTGATGACCGGTTGTTGACTAGCGCAACTTGACTCAGTCAAAGCCTTTCTAAATTCAAAGTATTTCAAAACTTTGAAATGTTTTAAGTTTTGGAAACTTTGAAGGGAGTCTTGTAGGGCCTAAAAATTAAGTTGCGCCATGAATCTGCTATTCAGTGATCAAATTGCGCTCCAAAAATCAAGCTGCACGACTAATATGAAGCCCAGAGATCAAACTGTGCCACTGGTCAGGTTGCGCCACATATCAGACTGCGCCCAGTTACATTGTGCCAAAAATCTACGTGGCATCTGACATTAAATGGCCATCATTACCTGACAGCACTGACAACTGACAAACGCAGTGGACGAGGAAAATCTCTTCGAATCTCGCAAATTGTGCCGCTCGAGGAGAGTTGGTTGAGAGTTGTCATGTACGCTTTGTAAGTTGCGCCTAGGTGCAATCCAGACAAAATCCTTAGTTGTGTCTAGGCACAATCTGAATGACTTCTTCTCAAGAGCTGCCACATGTCCAGGCGCAGTCTAATCAGGCACAGTTCAACTTGTTGACTGAAGCTCGCACAACCTGATAAAGTTGAGACAATTTTCATTTTTAAAGCAGGATGACGTGGCGCACATGCCACTAATCTCTCAAGACGTGTCTACTATCCTGTACACGACCACGCGCATCCCAATCACATGATGCCACGCATCTAAATACAGTAAGTACACGGCTGATAATTGAATGAAAATTGGCGCAGCAGAAGGTTGGCGCAACCCAATATGGCGCAACCCAGCCTTGCGCACATCAGAATAACTGCTAAAACAGTTATTTGTAGAACTCTATAAATAGAGTTTTCAATCATTGTTGAAGGATCACGTACAGAGATCGAGAACTCTTGTAAAATTGCTGCTGCAATCTCCAGAGGCTCTAGTCTTCAAGTTCACGTAGTCCAAGGGATAAAGTGATCGTCTTCTGATCAGATTCCTACAATTGTACTTCCCCAGAATTTATTGTACTCTTGTACTCTTTTTTCAGTTTGTAATAAAAAACTTTTATTTTTTGCAAACACCATTTTATGGTTCCATTAGCTTCTTCTCGTGATCTCAGAATAGTTTAGAACTTGGCATTTTTTACTTGGATGCATGGATTTCTGTAGATCTAAGTTTTAGCATTTTCTATCTTCATGGTTTTGATCTACTAAACTGGGTTGTTTTCAAAAATGCAGAGTTCCATGTAGTAGGCAATTCAATTTTACGCAAGTTTGGCTTTTGAATGGTTGGATTTCATCAAGTCTTGGCCGAGATGGGGTTTCTTGAGTTTTTGAGCCTTTACGCCTGCTTGTCTCGGCCTTGGGGAGAAGACGAAGTCTTTGCACACACGTTTCACGTGCCCGGTTAGTGTTTCCTGTAACGCCCCAGAACTAGAATACTGGAGAGCGGGGGCGTACATAGCCAGCTACGTATAACGGAATGGAATCCACACCGCTATACGGTCACGGCTGTCTAGATATGTGAGGGTTTCACTACAATCCATCAGTCTCTTAAGGTCATAAAATAGCCTATTGTCTCAATCTCAACCAACTAATAATAGTTACAAGGTGTCAGACCACCAAATACACAATAGTAAGGCGTCCCATACATTACATATTCGGAATGATCATGAAGCTAGTCGTTACAAAATATGAGGACTAGCAAGAGTTCAGTCATACATGATCAACCCCCGGGGCTTGTCAATCATGTTACAGCCCGTAGGCAGACAATAAGTAAAAGCAGCAATCGAGCTAACACTTGCTCGTCGGCTAAACGCCTCAAAAGAATAATTTATAATATTACAGTGGGAGAACAAAAGAAACCCACTCGATGCCCTGGTTACGCCTGGTGACCACCATCGGGCTGGAAAGTAGGGAGATCCTTTGGTGCTGCTCCGGTATCTGGCCATACAAAACCAGCAGGGTCAGACCCCAGAAAGACCAAGTACCACAAAGGAGGCTTCACTTAAGGACTAAACCAACAAATCATTAGCATTCAACATGTAAGAAAACAATAAGTAACACAGGTTGAGGTTTGTGCACTACCAATGCACTTGTCCCAATCAGAGAAAATAATTAAGTGAAGCATCATTTACATAAGACAACTGGAGAATCATGATAAATAAAATATAGCTGGACAATATATGAAGAGAAGACGAAGGTACTATTTCGGAAGCCAGGTTACAATCCTTAAACCAAACAAGGACCGAGATTGTAACCCTTCGCCTGAACAAAACTTAGTCTCTGATCATTTATTGCTAAAGGAGACAATCATTAAGGTGAAAACGAGATAGAGTACAATGATAAAAGTGACAATAGAGTACAATCATTATAGTAACAATCTGGAGTGACAATCATTCAATTATTCTGGTACAATCTTGCAATCAATCACTTCTAGACAATACTATACTGGACTAGACTCCATCCAATCAATCACAGCCAATCATTGCCTACGGCTTTCTACATTAACTAACTAGGGATTATCACAATCCTAGTTACTAGCAAGATGCAATGAGATGCTCCAAGTAGTCATAGGCCCTGCAGCTACCCAGGTTATCCAGGCGAACATTATAGTGACAATTTAGAGAGTTCAATCATTAAGGCGACAATCAGAGAGAGTACAATACACTAGAGTGACAATGGAGAGTGCAATACACTAGAGTGACAATAGAGTTCAATCATTAAAGTGACAATGGAGAGTGCCCCATATGACAGTGGACTGGAAATGTGCCCTACTCGTCGGCAGGCTACAAGTCCAAACATTTGCGGCCGGAATAACGGGGTCGCCTGTAACTGGGGAACATCTCTTCATGACTAGTGAATTAATCTAGTTATTAACCTTAGTTTATTTCAATATGTACCCCTGACCGTGGTACTCAGGGATCCATGCCCTAGACATGATACAAGACACACTGGTTCATTTATCAATACATTCACAAGTCATCCACGGTGTCCAGGTCAATATTACATTATCATGTCAATACAGCCGTCGCAACGGCGCTCAATAAACTATGCCATTCACTTATTTGGAGTGCACCACCACGGGTCACTATCAAGTTACGCACAGAATTCAATACATCAACCATGCTATGCTCACATCGTGCTCATATCAATGTCATGTCCAAAGATATAAGGATATAAACAGGAAATACCATGCACTAAAAGAAGATGAAATAAAACATAATGCAAATAGGTGCCAAGACTAGACTGCGCTGGGCAGCCAGGGTCAGGCTGCGCCAGGGTTAGATTGCGCATGGGGTTCAGAGGAATAGGTTGCGCCAGGGTTGGATTGCGCTGGAGCCAAGCGTGCTGGAGTCGAACTGCGCCAGAGCCAAGTACGCTAGGTAGGATTGCGCTGGAGCCAACTGCGCTAGGTAGGATTGCGCAGAGGATGGATTGCGCGAGGGTCAGATTGTGCGGGATCCAAGCGCGCAGGGATCAGGTTGCGCAGGAGGGTGCGCGGTTCGGCCCAGAGGGCCGAGCGCGGGTCAGTCCAGCGCTAAGGAGCGCTGGCCAAGAGGGTGGTTGCGCAGTTCAGTCCAGGGGGCCGAGCGCAAGTCAGCCCTGCGCTAAAGAGCGCAGGCCGAGGGGGTGGTTGCGCAGTTCAGCCCAGGGGGCCGAGCGCAAGTCAGCCCTGCGCTAAAGAGCGCAGGCTGAGGGGGTCTTTTTCTCCAGGCCGAGAGGAAACTCTCAAGAACCCTAAAATTCCAATCTTCATATCTTGACCAAAACAAAACCAAATTTGGATTTTCAAGGTTCTAACTTGTGTAAAATTGAATTCTCTTCTATGTGGAACAATCAAAACATGAAAATGAACAAGTTTTATAGATCAAAACCACTAAAACCCGAAAATACTTCAATCCTAGATCTACAAAATTCCAAGCTCCAAATGGAGAAAACCCAAGTTCTAATGTTGCTTAAAATGAGCTAATAAAGCTATTAGACAAATAAAATGTAGCCCTCAAGTGATAGCAAGATGCAACTTGCCTAGATTGGTGGAGAGGAAAGAGTAATGAGGAAGAAGATGGAGAAGAAAATAAATGAGGAGAGGGAGGAAAATTGATATTTATGGTAGGGTGGTGGTTCTCCATGTCAACCCAAAATAAACCAAGCCAAGATAAACCAAGGTGAACCAAGTCAAGGCCAATAAACTCTCTCTCTCTCTAGCAATTTTAAACCAAATGAATCATGAAATAAACCAAGCCTCACTAATCCAAAAATAAACCAATGAACCATTAAAACCAATTGAACTATCAATGCCAATAAAACCAAGCCAAGGCAAAATAAACCAAGATAGTGTTTTTGGGACACGAATTTGGGACATTACATTCCCCCCTTCACGCACACGTTTTATGTGCCCGTATAGTATTTTTCCTTACGCACACGTTCTCACGTGCTCGCGTAATCTGTTCTACGCTGAGTTGAATCGAGCTCTACGCAAGGGCTACTCTTGTTAGCATAGACTCTCGCTCGCGTAGACCTTCCCGTTCGAGTAAAGTCTCGCTCGCGTAGACACTCTCTCGCTCGCGTAGAGTCTCACTCGCATGCGGCCTTGCTAGCGTAGACTTTCCCGCCCGTGTAAAATCTCGCTCGCATGTAGCCTCGCTCGCGTAGAGCTATCTTTCCTTAGGTCTTGTCCACGTAAAGCTATTTTTATGCTCAGGGCCCCTTGGCCTAGCGTAGCTTTGCATGCGTAGAAACCTTGAGCCCTTGGCGTACCCCGTTGCCCTTATGTTCTTGCACCTTATCATGAGCTTGATAATCACGAATTTATTTATTATGTTTGGAATGATAATTATACACGGCATGGTATAACAAGTAAACTGACATGACATGACATGATATGACAAGTAAGCATAATGGGAACTATTGAATGCTGTTGCGACGGCTAGCATGACATGACTGTTTTTCATAAAGAAATTCTCTTTATTTGTCGTGTTTCTGGGAAAATTACAACTGTGGGAATCCGATCTAGAAGACGATCGCTTTATCCCTTGGACTATGCGAAGAAGAAAAGCTCTCAAAATTTTGACAGTAGATATCAATGCATCTGTACCATGAATGAAAAAAAAAAGAACTCTATTTATAGAGTCAAAAATAAAAACTGAAAAGATAACTGTCTTCACAGCCTGTGCTTAGTTGAAAATCACGCAGGATTTAACATACGCAAGGTTGTGAGCAGTTACTGGACGTGGCCTGTAACTGTTGGACACATGGCGATCATGCATGAGTCGTATGCAAGTTATAGGACACGCAGGCGAGAGATCAGTGGCATGGCTGACACGTACTCCAATTTGATGAAATCCATGCAGACTTGTTGAAGACGAAATCCACGCAGCCTCGGGACAGAAAGCTTCAAAATCCACGTAAAACTTGGGGCAGGAAGCTTCAGGATCCACGCAGACTTCGAGGCAAAGAACTCAAAAATCCACGCAAACTTGAGGAAGAAAACTTCAGAATCCACGCAAACTTGAGATGAAGATCACAAATACACGCAGACTTGAGATAGAACTGCCAGCTGTCTTGATTCGGCGTATCTCGACTGACATAAAATCTCTGACAATGATTGCTTTGTCAGTCGCATTAAATGACAAGAACCCTTTTGGTACGCCAACTTGACGAAGGCTGAGTCTTGCTGAAGAAGATTTCGAAAGTCACGCAATAGTCGGCTGTGATCTCTCGAGTTCTGTACATACGTGGCATACGAAGAGACATTCTTCGACTGTTGTGCTATCAGTCATAATTACTCTCTGACAAATGATGAGCTGTCTCCCCAGCGTGATTTGTTTATATTGTCTGGATCAACTGAGCGTGACTTTTGACTCTGTCTTGATCAACTCAGCGTGACTTTCATTTTTGAGGCCTACAAAACCCCCTTCAAAGTTTTCGAAAAAAGATAAATTATTTCGAAATACTTTGAAAAATAGAGATGATAAAATAGATTTAGTCACGCTGAGATGACTTCAAAATTTTTCGGAAATCGAAAAGACTTCGAAGTTCTTTGAAAACATCCAAATGAACTTATTAAATGTTATAATGACTCTTCGTTCTCTGAGACTGATTGTATCCAATTTATGGTGGAATATGAACCGCCGGTGAGCTCTGTTATATAAACCAAGAGAAGAATCATTTTTTATCTTCATCTCACGTCAAGATGACACCAAAGGAGAAAGCTGAGGAAGAAGCATGCAAACTGGGCTTTTGTTCCCATGGGGACCCCACTTTTGGGGGTGAAGAGCCGGAGCCCTTCATCTTCGAGCTCAAAGATGACCCCAGACAACTAGCCAAGAATTTCTTGAGCTATTTTGGCTTGGATGGCTCGTCTCCTTCTGATGGACGCAACCTCATAGAGCAGCGTGAAAAGTTCAAGGCTCTGTTGCACCGCTTGGGAGTTAAGAGCGTAGAAGAACTAGGCAACAAGCTCAGTCGCTCTGGAAAGTAGAGCATGATTTTTTATGCTTTTGTTGCACTTTTTGTTTTGTCTTTTGTAAGGCCATCAGTGTCTGTCTGAAAGAATGAAATATAACTTCTGTGCTTGATCTGCGTGTATTTAATTAATTAGCACTCTTTGACTGTTTCCAATGTTGCACTGCTTTCCAAAGCACACGTGTCATTTATTCCACGTTTACGAGCGCTATTTATGCGGATCTTTTCCAAGAATAGGCTTGTACTTCATCCTTTAAATAGGTAGCTGAGCTTCACAGATACTCATCCCCCACTCTTCTTCTTCTTCTCTGAGAATGAAATTTTTGAGAGATTTCATTCTCAAACAGGAAAGCAATGCCTTCTAACATTCAATTTCTGCATACTTTATCAAACATGAATCTGCCAATCTTCAGCACCAAACTTGAAGGTAAGCTAGTGTAGTATGCGTACTTATTCTGTTGCTGTTGAAGATAGGCTTTCTGTTTCTTGTTTCTGATTTGAACAATACACGCCTGTCTCTGTTTGATAAATGCACGCTGAATATTCTTTGTTGTTTTCTGCAGAAGCTCGGCTGAAAACTTTCTTCAGAACTGGCATTGGGGATGTAGATGCTGTGGAGAATATCCTGCTGACATCTACATCAGGGAGCTCATACGCTTTTGACGCGTAAATCAGACAACTCAGAACTCTTCGTGGGATAAAAGGGTCTTCCTTAGATGGTAGGAAGAGCCTTTATACACGAGAGTTGGATGGTGGAGTCAACTCTACTACCGAGAAATCGGGTAGTAGAGTTCCTTTCAAGACAGAACCAGGAATTGTATCCCAAGGTTTGGATACATTCCTGTCTTCCTTGAGAGGTTACCCCCATCCACCAATTGTATTGGCAGCACCACGACTTCGGGCTGCCATACTCTGTGGTTCTCCTCTCGTCTGAGAGAGAAGACCAGAGTTTGATTACTGCTGATCTGGTCGTGACTGGGACCCAGACAGTCAGGAATTGCCACCAACAACGAACCTGACGGAGAAGGTCCGACGGAGAAGATCCAAAGAAGAAGATAGATCTCTATTAGGTTATTGTTGTGGTGTAGAATGAAAATCCAAGATTTGTAATAGATTTCCATTACGATTTGTAAAAAAGTCTAAGAAAATGTAATAGACTTTTTTGTGGTGAAATGAGAATGGAAATGATAATTCTTCTATGATCAATGATTTGTATTTGTGGATGAATTATGGACATGATAGATAATAAAATCATCTTTTCTGTTTTAGAGTATATGATATTATCAGAGGTATTATGGACGTGATAATATATAGGAACTCAAAAGAAAATAGATTGATTTCTATGCAGAGGTCAAAACATGACAAATGAGTAAGTAGATTCGGAATTGATTCAGAGGTTATGAAAACATGATAAATAACGAATCCCCATTTTATGAATTGATAGAAGATTATGAACGGACGAACCGTCGGATGAATGTAATAAATGAACGGATGAACCGTCAAGTATTAATGAATATGTGAAACGTCGGATGAATGTGAGAAATGAATGGATGAATGAATATGTGAAACGTCGGATGAATGAAGAACTTCTGCCTATAAATATAGCAAAAATCTGGCGAGAACGAATACTTCTACTCTTCAACATAAAAATATCATCTGGAGAAGCATCCAAGAAGACTGAGATAGCCTCAAAGGTTCAGAAAGGCACTGAAGAACGCCCTGCTGGTCCAGCCAAAACGAAGAAGACGGAAGCAGGCAAAGGTTCGTCTGCACCCAAGTCACCAAGGGACATTCTGGATTTTCTGCTCGAACCAGGAAGGACTGAAGAAGAGGAAGCCATGAGGATGGCCGCTTGCAAATTCCTCGTGGGTTCTAACAAGGAGGTTCTCGGCTCTTTTGCTGATCACGTCTTTGAGAAGGACGGTAGTGGCCCACGTCCAAATGTAGAGAAGGATGATAGTGATCTTCCTTAATATCATGTATCATCATTCATGAAAATAAAAATTTTATTTTTAAACATGAATTTGTCTGATGATTACAAGTATTTACATTTATACATAGTACTTTTTAAGGAATTTGCCATTAATAGGCATCAAAACTTTTCGACCATCCAATTCTGAGAGTTGATAAGCTCCATTTGAGAAAACTTTGCTCACAATATAGGGACCTTCCCACTTTGCGTCAAATTTGCCCTTACTCATATGAGTCATAGTCATAGGTCGTCTGACTGTTGGAACAAGTTCTCCTTTTTGATATGATCGAACTCTGACTTTTTTATTAAAAGCTCTTGAAATTCTAGCTTGATAGAATTCAATATTTTGTTGAGCAGATAATCGCTTTTCATCCAGAGCTTCTAATTCCTGAAGTCGAAGACGATCGTTATTTTCAGCAGTGAGTTCATTAGCGATTGCTATCCTTAAAGAAGGAATTTGAATCTCTAATGGAAAAATAGCTTCGCAACCATATACCAGAGAGAAAGGTGTACATTTGGTAGCATTACGAACTGTAGTACGATAAGCCCACAAACATTCCCCGAGCTTGTCACTCCAATTATGTTTGTTAGTGGAGACAAACTTCTTTAGGAGTTTGATGATAGTCTTGTTGAAAGCTTCTGCTAATCCATTAGCTGCTGGATTATATGCGGTAGAAGCAACATTATTGATCCGGTGATCGTCATAGAATCGAGTAAATTTTTGGCTGACGAACTGTGGTCCGTTATCATGAACAATGCGTCGAGAAACACCAAATCTGTAGATGACGTGGTACTTAATAAAGCTGATGACATTAGACGTCTTAACTTCAGATAAAGGAATGGCTTCGGCCCATTTGGAGAAGTAATCAGTTATTGCGAGAATGAACCGATGACCTTTAGATGACGGTGGATTGATCGGGCCGACAATGTCCATGCCCCAAGCTTCGAAGGGCCATGATGCTGCCGTCGGATGTAGAAATTCCGAGGGTTGATGAATAAAATCTGCATGGATTTGACAAGCTTTACACTTCTTTGCGTATTTGATAGCATCAGATACCATGGTGGGCCAATAATAACCCATACGTCGAATACGGTCTTGAAGTTTTGGTCCTGGCTGATGTGCTCCACAAATTCCATCATGTGCTTCACGAATGATTTGTTGAGCCTCGTCACCGGCAACACATCGAAGGAGTAAACCATCATAAGCTCGACGATATAAGGTCTTTGTTGTATGATTGTAATAGAATCTGAGTGATCGTCGTCTGATAGATGCTGCCTCACTCGGATCATCCGAAAGAATATCATATAATACGAGATCTAAGAAAGAAAGTCTCCAATCTTTATCCGTATTCTGATTCTCAGTCGAGTTACTGAAGATGAATTCCATGCTGGAATCGGATGAAGATGATATCGATTTACGACTGAATCCAAATCCTCTTGTTGTGTTGACGTCATGAGATGTTGATTCTTCAATGTCAACTGGAAGTCCTAGAGTCAGGTTATTTTCAAGATGAAATAATTCTTGATTACGAACAACAATCATTTGTTGCCGTCTGATTGGGATAGCCAGCACCGCTGCAAGATTAGCAAGGGCATCAGCTTCTGTGTTACATGCTCGCCTAACATGTTCAATGAAGAATTTTTCAAATGAAGAAGCCATAGATATAGCTGTTTTATGATAAGGAACCAGATCTTGATGGCGAACTTCATAAGTACCCCTGATCTGATTGACAATAAGTTTAGAATCTCTATACGCCGCCAAATGTTGAATATTCAGATGTTTAGCGAGTTGAAGACCAATAAGTAATGCGTTGCACTCAGCTATATTATTTGAACACGACTGATCGAGAGAATAAGCTCTTTGGATGGCAAGACCTTCTGGCGATACAAGAACAATTCCAACTCCAGCGACAATATCGCCATTAGGACCAATTCTTGATGCTCCATCAAAGAATAGACGCCAAGTAGGATCTTCTTCAGCAATTTGATTTGAATCTAGGACTTCATCTGAGATTTCATCATAGAGTTTTGAATTTTCTGGAATTGAGTGAGCAGCCAGAAAATCAGCTAAAGCTTGTCCTTTAACTGATTTCTGAGGAATATAGTGCATGTCATACTGAGCAAGTAGGATTTCCCAGTTAGCCAATCGAGAATTCAAAACACTGGGTTTCTTCATCATGATCCGTATAGGATTGATCCTGGAGATGACATGAATAGTCTGGCCAATGATATAATGACGTGTCTTTTGGACAGCAAACATCAAAGCTAGACATTCTTTTTCAACCGGTGAATATCGAGGTTCAGCTCCAGTCATAGTGCGGCTGAGATAATAAATGGCTTGTTCATGGCCATTTTGATTCTTTTGAGCGAGTAATGCACCCAATGAATGACTCATTGCTCGAGTATAGAGGAGGAACGGCATTCCTGAGACGGGAGGTACCAATACTGGAGGGCTCATTAGATATTATTTTATATCATCGAATGCTTTCTGACATTCATCATTCCAGATAAAAGAGACACCTTTCTTCATACGTTTGTTGAATGGTCTGCAGCGTCCTGATAAATTAGAGATAAATCTCCTGATATAAGTGATTCTTCCTTGAAATCCTCGTAGCTCTTTTAAGGTGCGTGGAGGACGCATCTCTTGGATGGCTTTGATCTTCTCGGGATCCACGTGTATACCTTTAGAGGTAATGACGAAGCCGAGAAATTTACCACTAGAGATGCCTAAGAAGGACTTAGTAGGGTTCATCTTTAATTGATGCTTACGCATTAGATCAAATATAATCTTCAAATCTTGGATATGATCCTCCTTTTGTCGACTTTTGACTGCAATATCATCAACATAGCATTCGACTGTTTTCCGCAAATGTTCACGGAATATAGTGCTCATAGCTCGTTGATAAGTTGCTCCTGCATTCTTGAGACCGAATGGCATAACTGTATAACAGTATGTACCAATTGGCGTTCTGAAAGAAGTGTGCTTCTCGTCCTCTGGAAACATTTTGATCTGATTGTACCCAGAATACCCGTCCATGAATGACATTCGTTCAAATCCACAGGTATTATCAACCATGACATCAGTGATTAGTAGAGGGAATTCGTCTTTAGGATATGCCGCATTGAGATCGCGAAAGTCTATGCATACTCTGATCTTGCCAGTCTTTTTAAGAACAGGAACAATATTAGCCACCCAATCGGGATGTTGTTCCTCTCTAATAAACCCAGAGGTAATGAGTTTATTGACTTCAGCTTCAATTGCATCCATGATGTCTGGACGAAATCGTCGCTGTTGTTGTTTGACCGGTTTAGCATTCGGCAAGATATTGAGCTTGTGAGTTGCAATTTGAGGATCAAGCCCTGGCATATCTTCATAACTCCAAGCAAAGACATCGATGTAATCACGAATGAGTTTGATCATGTCTTTTTTATCAGTTTCTGAAAGACTTTCACTGATGAATATTGGTTTGGGAGATCCCTCTTCACCAACATCTATTTGAACAAGTTTATCTTCAGTCGGAGGTTCTTTTTGCTCGAAACGGAACTCCCATTGATTATCTAATCTTTGGGCCCACTGTTCTGATTCAGGTGAGATTTCAAACTCTTCTTCGTCTTCATCACTTTCTTCAGAATGGTCAATGGAAACCATATTGGAAGACAGAAGGTTGCAATAGAAGTCACCGATACTCGTATCGGAATCCCAAGAAGTGGTACTAGAAGAATCAGATCTCTTATCTTCGTCAGACTCGGGATCTTCATGGATAATATTGATGAAAGGAGTAGGAGCAGTATAACCCAATCCGCATTTCGTCCTTCCATATTTCAAAGGAGGAATCCGGACAGGTATTTTTCTTCCTTTTCCATCATTGAGGCCAGTCCTGAAGTCATAGCACATATTTTTGATGATGTCTCTAGATTGCTGACTATAACGACGTAGTTGTAATCTTCCAGTATCATCATTCTTGTCATCATCTTCAAGATCAGAAGGATTTTGAGGCCCTTTGTAGAAGAATATTGGAATGTCTCCTGGCTTTCTGCTGGGAACTAGAAAGTATAAAGATTGTACAGGTTCTAGAGATACATCTGTATGAACAGTCTGTACAACTCCTATGGTTATTGTGTTCAAGTCATCTAACAGATGTAAATAACTATGAACATAATTACACACATCAACGTACTGCAAAGGTGGAGACTTTTCATTAAATGTAAAAGCAGCAATATTTACATTGGGAAAAGGCTGAGCCTTAGAGATTTTAGCCAAGTCAATGACTAAAGGGGGAGAAGAAGAAGAAGCTTTGTTTCGATTAAGATCGATAACAAATGGCTCAGAAGAGGTGAGCTCCCTTGAAGTTTGAGTAGGAAGAGTAGTCCGCCCTCCAACTGGAATTAGTAGAGTATCTTGTGAAGATACAGGAACTGTAGTACGCCCACTGACAGGAATGATCAGTGTATTTTGAGTAGATGACTGAGGTAACGGAGAGATCCGTCCACTCACTGGAATGATGAAAGAATCTTCTCCAGAGGGTTTAGGAGATTGTTGCTGAGTAGTTCGACCTTTAACAGGGATTATTAAAGTCTCACTTTGTGCATCTTCTTTCTCCATAGCTTTTATGATCCTTGTATACTCTTTTTTGTATATTCGGGAATCGTTGAAATAAGCTTCAATCCCATAGAAGGGATTTATATCAGCAACTTCTTTTTGTACTCTTCTATTGCTATCAATGTATTTAAAACATTGATGAAGAGTAGAGGGCACCACATTATTTTCATGAAGAAAGGGCCTCCCCAGAAGAAGATTATAGGATCCCGCGATCTCGATCACATAGAAAGTGATTTTAGATCTGAAATCGCCTATCTGAAGCTTCAGATGAATCTTTCCCAAAGGCTCACTTCGGCATTGATTGAATCCCAAGATAGTAGTAACCGTCTTGGAGAGCTTGTGAAGAGGGATTTTTAGTTCATCCAACAAACTCTTTGGCATTATGCTTATAGCAGACCCTGGGTCAATGAGGATACGATCTATCTTCATCGTATCAATATAACCAGTGTAGTAGAGAGGTCGGTCATGTCGATTATCCTCCAGTAGCATGTCGTCTTGTGTAAAGGTGATATTTGGGATAATCTCTAGTACACTGTTGTAATGTAAGCAAGTGGCAGGTTCCGCATCTGGCTTCTTCAATTGTGCAAGACAAGAGTCAGCTTGTAGAAGTGCTTCACTTAACGTCTCCCAAGTTTCTTTAGAAAGACGTAGAAGTTCAAAAAAGGGACATTCTAGCTGGAGTATTAGCAAGTTGAGCCAAAATGTCGAAGTTGTAAGGCTTCTGAAGTCCAAGAGGAGAAGACTTCTTGATTGGCTTATCAAACCGAGCCTGTTGTTTGCCTTTCTCCAGAGCCGTAGGCTTGGGAGGAACAGGTTCAGTGGATGATTCTTCTTCAGGAGGAACATTAGGAGCATCTTTAGCATCTGAAGGGATATCAGTAGGATCTTCAGGATTTTTAGAATAATCCTTTAGGTAAGGTTTCCCCGTTCGAGTAGCACTAACAAGTGCTTCTTTTTTGTCTTTTGGCTCTGTGTCAGAGGTAGACCCAAGAGAAGTCATATGACATGACTTGATCTTTCCAGCCTTTTTTGGATTTTTGAGAAGAAATCTTTTGAGGAGAAGGCGATTCAAAATCTGCCACTAGATCAGGATGGATCCACATGATTTCCCCTGTTTCCAAAGTGATTGGCACTAATCCTTCAGACTGTGGAGGAGGAAGATTTACTATGTCAAGAGTTGCCTTGGGAATAGGAACAATCCCACTTTCAAGGAGTTGAGGAGGGAAATCTCCAAATTGCATAGAGACGACATTAGAAGTGACGGTCTTCTCTTTTGGAGTAAGAGAGATAGCTCCAGATTTAATCATTTCTTGGATCTTTCCTTTCAATACATAACATGTACGAATTGTGTGACCCAGCATTCTGTGATATGGACAGTATTTAGGATGATCTGTCTTACCAGCTTCATCAGGTTTCTTGATCTCTGGTAATTGTATCTTATTACCTTTCAGCAGACATTCAAAGATACCAAGGACATCGTCGTCATCAAAAGAATATTCTTCTTTGGGGCGAGGTGTTCTTGATTGTTGAGTTGTAGAGGCAGGAGTTTGAACATTTGATGCATCTTTGCTCTGAAGATTAACTTCAAGAGTTTCTTTTCCTTTGCGAGAATTATTTTTATTGTTAGCACCTTGTCCTGTTTCTTTAGGAGTCATCTGCACTCCTAAACCTTTGAAAGTTTTAGCACTGATTTCTGCAGCTTTGGCACTGACTATGAAGGAAGGCCAATCTTGAAATTGAGTGGACCATGTCCACATACTGATGATTGGCAACAAGTTTGATTTGCACGTGTCAATGGTAACAGCATCAGGAGTTCCAAGAGGCATCTTCAGAGCTTTTCTTCGAAACCGTTCAATGTATTCCTCTGTAGATTCATTATTTTTCTGCTTGATTCTAATAATAGCAGACATAGTCATGTCATTCAGCCCTTCATAGAACCTTTCAAGAAACATCTGTTTGAAACCAGCAAATGAGGTAATACTCCCATCTGGGAGACTCCTATACCATTCATAAGCCGTTCCCTTGAGACATCCAATAAATACCCGAGTAAGGAGGGCATCACTTGGTTGCAGTTGATCAGTCATCACTTCAAAATGATTAATAAACTGACTTGGAGAAGTGGTTCCATCATAAAATGAGATAGTAGGAGGCTTGTATTTAGGAGAATATGATACTTGCTTCCATTCTATCGGATAAGGCTGCTTGATGCCTAACCTTTGTAAACCATCCTTCTGTTTGAATGCCTCAAATTGAGTTTTGAGATTCTTCAATTCTTCAGAGACAACTCCCGAAGATTGTGGAGTTGTGGCTTGTAGAGAATAGTTGGGAGGAGGAACAACATTGTAAGCACTACCCCCAGCTCCAGAGAGACTAGGATTTGGTTGAGCTGGTCCAGGAGTATTAGATTGTACTGCTGGAGGAACTTGTACTGGACTTATATCAGTATCAACTGGTATGGCATCTGATACAGTCTGTCAATTTTGCAATTGAGCTGTCATGAGTTCATACATCGACTTCATTGTGTCAGTCATAGACTTTATTTGCTGTTCCAAAGAAGCAATTCTTTGATCTTGAGGAGTCAAGAAAGAAGAAGGTTCATCAGTATTCCCATCAACCATGTAAGTCATGACTGTATGAGGGATTATTGATGAAGTAGTAGATGTTGTATGCTCTGAATCATTGCTTCGTGCATCAAAGTCAACTATAGGAGAATTACCCCCAGTAGGAAGAGGTGGGAAGTTAGATTCTCCAAGAAATTCAGAATCAATTTCAGGGATCAAATTTCTTTGACTAGAAGCCAGGACTCTTGCTCTGGTGTTTTTATATACTCCATCTGGACTATCGACTCTACCCCCGGTGTCCCGAGAAGTCATGTTGACAGAGGCAAACAAAGGCTCATCTTCATCAGGCATAGGTTCATACTGAATCCTATTGAAGACAGACTTTCGTTTATTTTGACATCTGCATTGCATTGTGACTCTTAGCTGGAAGTCACATTCATGATCACCATGGTCTTGAACTGTTGATTGACATCTGCACTGAATTATGACTCTTGGATAGAAGTCACATTCAGCATGTTCCTTTGATATAGAATTACTCATTCTCTTCTGTTGAAGATATTCCCGTAAATCTGTTTGTGAAGATTGAGGAGTATACTTCCTGTTCTTGGGTCTTGATGGCTCTTGATTATACAAAGAGTGATTAATGTGAGCCACATAATTTCTTGCATACTCTGTATCTGGATCTTTTATCTTCATATCCAATTGGTATGGTTTCTTAACACCAGAAGTGCTGAGTTTTGTTCTTAAATCAGTGGAAGGTAACACATTAATTTTGGAAACATGGAGTTTTCCTTTCATTGATCTGGATATTTGCAGAGAAGGAAGAGTTGAACCACTCCTTTGATTAGGAGTTGGTAACAGACCCTCTTTAATGGACAGATTTTGTGCCCAATTTGAAGAAGTCAAAGAAGAAGATATTAAGGAATGTTTCTTCTTAGACTCATTCAAGTTTTGAGACATAGAATGTCCAGAAGGAAGAGTAGTCAAAAGACCATCTCCTTTCCTTTGACTAACAAAAGTATCAGTCAAAGCTGTTCCTGAAGTAAAAACTACAGGAGCAGAAGAAACAACTAAAGAGTTATTCCTTTTCGAAGGGACTTTGTGTGGAAGACCACCCCCATTTCTAGTAGAACTCGGTGAAGAAGAAGAGATAACTAAGGAGCTATTCTTCTCTGATGAAATACACGCTGAAACAGATTTGGCTAAAGAACCAGTACTGTTAGCGTGACTTTTGATTTTAGAATTACACGCTGGAACAGATTTGGCTAAGGAACCAGTACTGTCAGCGTGACTGTTGAATGTGGGATTGCACACTGGAATAGATTTGGCTAAGGAGCCAGTACTATCAGCGTGACTTTTAGAGTTGAATTTGCACGCTGGAACAGATTCGGCTAAGAAGCCAGTACTGTCAGCGTGACTTTTAGAGTTGAATTTGCACGCTGGAACAGATTCGGCTAAGGAGCCAGTACTGTCAGCGTGACTTTTAGTTACTGTCATATTCGAGCGCATAGGAGTGTGCGTGCTTGCAGTGGAGTTCTTGCCAGTGTTAGGAGTAGACACTGTGGCAGAGACTTCACCATTGACTGCCAACTGATTCTTAGGGACATAGACAGAGTGTCCCTTCGACTTGGCAGTGATGATGGAGGCTGGAGTGGGCTTGCCACCCTTAGCCCGCTGCATTTCTTCATAGGCGAGTTGATCTAATTTGATCGTCATCACCTTCTTCGTCGAGCCGATTGACGAAGTGTCGCATTGAGTTGTTACCATCTCAGAAGAGGAGATGGTTTTCCCCAGCAGAGTCGCCAATTTGTTTTCCATAAAGAAATTCTCTTTATTTGTTGTGTTTCTGGGAAAATTACAACTGTGGGAATCCGATCTAGAAGACGATCGCTTTATCCCTTGGACTATGCGAAGAAGAAAAGCTCTCAAAATTTTGACAGTAGATATCAATGTATCTGTACCATGAATGAAAAAAAAGAACTCTATTTATAGAGTCAAAAATAATAACTGAAAAGATAACTGTCTTCACAGCCTGTGCTTGGTTGAAAATCATGCAGGATTTAACATACGCAAGGTTGTGAGCAGTTACTGGATGTGGCCTGTAACTGTTGGACACATGGCGATCATGCATGAGTCGTGTGCAAGTTACAGGACACGCAGGCGAGAGATCAGTGGCATGGCTGACACGTACTCCAATTTGATGAAATCTACGCAGACTTGTTGAAGACGAAATCCATGCAGACTCGGGACAGAAAGCTTCAAAATCTACGCAAAACTTGGGGCAGGAAGCTTTAGGATCCACGCAGACTTCGAGGCAAAGAACTCAAAAATCCACGCAAACTTGAGGAAGAAAACTTCAGAATCCACGCAAACTTGAGATGAAGATCACAAATACACGCAGACTTGAGATAGAACTGCCAGCTGTCTTGATTCGGCGTGTCTCGACTGACATAAAATCTCTGACAATGATTGCTTTGTCAGTCGCATTAAATGACAAGAACCCTTTTGGTACGCCAACTTGACGAAGGCTGAGTCTTGCTGAAGAAGATTTCGAAAGTCATGCAATAGTCGGCTGTGATCTCTCGAGTTCTGTGCATACGTGGCATACGAAGAGACATTTTTCGACTGTTGTGCTGTCAGTCATAATTACTCTCTGATAAATGATGAGCTGTCTCCCCAGCGTGATTTGTTTATATTGTCTGGATCAACTGAGCGTGACTTTTGACTCTGTCTTGATCAACTCAGCGTGACTTTCATTTTTGAGGCCTACAATGACAAGAATGGATGGCCTGGACACCATGGATGATTGTGTTTGTACAATGAACTAGTATCGTCTTGCATCATGTCTAAGGCATGGACCCCTGAGTACCACGGTCAGGGGTACCTACTGAAACTGACTAAGGCTAATAACTAGAGTAATTCAGTAGTCATGAAGAGATTTTCCAGCTACAGGCAATCTCGTTATCTGGACGTCCCATCATGGGATTTGTAGCCTGCCGATGAGTAGGGCACATTTCCAGCACATTGTCATGTGTTGCACCCTCCAAACTACTTAAGGGTACATGCATTTCTTGGACGATGTACCCATATGAACTCAACCCCAAATTTCGTCTGGATAACTTGGATGGTCTGCAGGTCTTGTGGCTGTTGGAACATCTCATTGCATCTTGCTAGTAACTAGGCCTGTGATAACCCTAGTTAGTTAAAGTATCAACCCGTACTTATTGCTTGGCCATGAATGTTGGATGTAGAGTCTATCCAGTCTAAGCCTTGTCTTGTTCCATTACCTGGCTACTTCGGAACATGATTCCTCATGCTTACCTTATCAATAACTGATCGATACGTCTTACAGGTGTGATCTGAATCTGAAGCCTAATTCAATAGAAAGCGTCAGGCAACTGGAGTACGCGAGCATAATCGGGAGTTTAATGTATGCTACTACTGCCACAAGAGATCTTGATCCCTAAGATCACATCAGCTTCCTCCAAGTCCTTCATACTGAACTTACTCGAGATAAAGTTCTTTGTCTTCGTGACACAGCTCATATCCGTACCTAGGATCAGCATGTCGTCCACGTACAGACAAACAATCACACCTCTTCCATCAGCAAACTTTGTGTAAACACACTTGTCCGTCTCGCTGATCATGTAGCCATTTGACCTTATAACCTTGTCAAATTTCTCATGCCATATCTTGCGAGCCTGTTTAAGACCATACAAGGATTTTACCAACTTGCAGACTTTGTCTTCAAGACCCTTGACGACAAATTCCTCTGGCGGTTGCATGTTGTAAGCCCCCTGAATTTATGGCTTATTTTTTTAATTTTCTAAATCAATTATTTTTAATATATATTGTTAATTGATTATTATTATTTTATTAATGTTCTTTTTCTGTGACTTTGACTTCTAGAGCGTCAGAGATGCTAATCTCTGAAAACTCTCTTCATGAGTTTGTAGTAGACAAGATTATCTTTATTTTGATATATCATGTCCCACTCAAACTTGTTTCCTTGTACTCTTTTTGCTTCACACAACTTCGGGTCAATTTAGACCATTTGAATAATTATTAATTAAATTTCCACTTTTATCTTTGATCATCATATACACGTTACCATGACTTTTAATTTAGGAGCACAAGACTAGCCATTTTCTTGAAACCAACTTCTCATGCATGACCTACTCGAGACACCCTACACCCATAACCTTCGTGTCCCACTTAGACACACATCTTGTGCTTCATTTGCTTCGCACCACTTTTGGGTCAATTTAGGCCAATTAATTATCTACCGTAAAATGTGACCTGACTTCCAATTTAATTTTGGGACCCGACATCGATCCAACCTACTCGACCCAAAATATAGACATGGCCCACACGAAGCCTACTACCTACATAACACTTGTATCCTATTTATTTGAGCCCCCATATGCTACTTATTTATCTATGATCATAAATACCTAAAATTAATCCGTTTATTGTACCAAGTCTGTTTTGACCCAACCCGGCTCAAGTGAACCCAACCCAAGTTTCATGTTGTCCCCTTCATGAATAACTACACACTATTTTTCTCTATAAAATATTAAACACCTAGTGTACAACTCAAAATATTTCTTGGACAAACCCCTTTGATTATATAACTAGAGAATAAAACCTAATCTCCATTAAATCCTAGCCATGGATTTTCTCTCCATCAATCCACTCCACACATTCCCACATGACACTCAAACACATACCCCCTCATTCATGGCCGACCCTAATTCCTAAGTTTCTCTCTCTTCCTACTTTTCTAACACAAACCAATCACTCTCTCTCTCTCTCCCCCCTACTTTTCTAACACTCACAACTTTCCATCTTTCTTTCATTTAACAGCAGCCCACTAGTACCATCATCTTCACCAACTCCATCATTTCATCTTCATCATTCTTCACCATCCTCCATGGCCGACATCCCTCTCCCCAGCCTCCTTCTCCATTCCTCCTCTTCTTTCTCCTCTCCAACAATACATCACCATCACCATTATCACTCTCACTAACATCAACTCTATCTCCTTCCTCCATGGCCGAGCCCTTCACCACCATCCCGAGCACCACCACAGCCACCACCACTCTTCTCCTTCTCCTTCTCGTTCTCCTTTCCCTCCTCCCACATCCATAGCAGCAGCAGCAAACAATGACAGCAGCAGCGCGCAACGGCAGCAGCAGCAGCAACAGCCGCGTATGGCCGTGCCACCGCGCCACCATCGTGCGTCGGCGGCCACCACACGGCCACCGGCCACCCCCTCAGCCGTACGCGACTCGGACGACCCCCTCCAAGCCATCGTCGACGTTCCCGACGCGCACAATGGGCTATTCGTGCATTTCGCACGAAATTCCGTCGTGACGCGCTCGGAATGGATTTCAGAATGGCGTTCCATCGCAGCGACTTTGCACACATTTTTCGAGAGATCCGACCGTTGGATCGGCAAACTCTTTCCTCTGTCATAATCTCGGTATATCCCTCTACCCTTCCCTCAAGTTTCGTACGTTAATTTTATCATTTGATACATCAAAATTAGCCGCCAAGTTGACCGTTTAAATAATATAATTTTTGGACAGTTTTATGGAGCCAACTTCGTCGGTTCGTATCTCCTCCATCGCAGCTCCTTTTGGCGTGCCACTAGTTCTTATGCACAGCTAGTATAACCCTCTTTCTGTCCCTTAAGTTTTATCTCATTATGAGTATGTTTGATTGGTTAAATTCGACGCCAAAGTTGGTCTTCCGAATTCGTAATTTTCAACTTGTAAAATTCTATTTTTGAACCCGAGACTCCAAATTTCAATTCTGACACTACCAGTAGACTCGTGGCATCGTTCTAGCATGAGTTCATATAAAGTTTGTTAGATTTGGAGGACGTGGGCCCTGGCACGCATATTAGTGCAAAACGGGCCCCACAGTCTGAGTCAACGGGTCATTTTGAGATCGGCTCATCGGAATCCAATTCCGGATATACCTTGAGTTCGTATCGTCATTCTGGACCCGTTGACATATAATTTGCTGAGTTTTGAGGACATCGGCTCCGGCACGCTTTTTTGTGCAAATCGAAATTTTAATATCCTGATCAACGGACCAAATTGAGATCGGGTCAACGAAATCCAATTATGGATATACCTTTGGGTTCGTATTGTTATTCTGGATTTGTGGACATACAATTTGTTAGGTTTAATGGACTAGTATCCTTGCACGTTTTCGGTGCAAGGCGAGTCCGACACGGATACCGTTTTGATCCGAAATTACCTTTTTATCCCTGTGTCCAAATTGGACTTATGGACAGGCTATCCTAGCTGATTTGACCATTCTGGACATGTTAGTGATATTTTTTTATCATTCGACAATGTTTGTAGATATTTCTCTATGTATCACCATTAATTATAATTAATTCTTATTATGTTCGTATTTCGAAATTAGTATAACGAAACTGAGATCAGTCGATTCCAGTGATCTCACATCGCTGAAATTGACAAAATGACCATGTGGATCACTATGATAAGATTATTAACCTTATCGTTGATTATCTTATCTCGATTTGCGTGTTGTAGGTTTTGATGTACGAATAACGAGGTGCAACTTGATATTTTAATTCTTAAATTAGAGTTGACCGTGTTTGACCAAGATATATGGTATCTTGGTAGGTAAATATTAGGAATAGTATGCTTAGACTAATTTTGACCTTGGTTGACCAAGTTTGACTGCAGTTGACCAAAAGTCAACTATCAGTCAACACTTGGCCTAGAAATGTCTAGAACTTGACAAGTTAACCAAAAGTCAACTGTTAGTTGGCCTAGTTTGACCTAGAGTTGACTAGGGTTGACCAATTGACCAAAAGTTAACTGTAAGTCAACCTTTGACCCAGTTTGACCTAGTTTGACTTGGTTTGACTTCCTGTGACCTAGTGTGACTCAGTGTGACCTAGTTTGACTTAGTTGACTGAGTTTGACCTAGATTACACAGCTTATACTATATAATCATGCCTAATACTGTTGAACCCTAATTAGCTTATATATATCTCATCTTTAGGTTGTGACATCACGCTGAGCATCGATCCCATTTGACAGCTCATGACCGCAGGCGAGTACATTCTCTGATAGTAGTTCCTTGTCTTGATATCTTCTGTATCCGATTCAGTTATAGTATTTTACTTGGTTCCTAACACGATGGTGCACGGACTAGTATACGTTGGATCCTGGCATGAGATGTTATTCCTGGACTTTCTTGGTATATTGGTACATTTTTCGATCTTGTTTTCTTGTACTTGTATAGACACTGATTCCTGAGGGGGAGTAGCTACCCTCTTGGGGAATCCCGTGTCATAACGTGCTATGTCCGGATCCATATACTATTCGGGGATGGGGAGTTATTATAGGTTATGTGATCAATACCCCCCTGTCACTATTTCTTGTGCTTGTGTCACCCTCATTGCACGTAGGGTGTAGCGAGATCTTATTCCTTGTGCTCGTTATTCAGGTTGGCCGGCATGACCCTTTCCAGAGATTTTCTTATGATTGTCGGGCCAAGTGGATAGCCTGTCCGATTTTCCAAGCCGAACACATAATGTTATAATATCTCAAGGCACATTTTATGTTTATATTATACATCAGTTATTCCTGTACTATTCTACTTTCCTGTACGTTACACCCTGACATGATTTCCAGTTTATATATCATGTTTTACTTACAATCTTGATATATCATCTTGTATTCTATTATGATTGTCTCTTATAGCATTTGTCAATACTATAAAACTGTTGTTGGAGGTGTACTTGCTCATTTTTCTGACAGGATAACTGTTGATGTTTACAGAGGATATGTTGGCTGATTGCTCTACCTTTTACGGGTATGGCCAGGATAGAGTTTCGATAGGACATTACCCCTGGAGCCCGTAGATGATATAGCACCTATTTAGATTTGCTAGATAGGTTTGTCTGGACTGCGAGCCAACTAGTTTATGAGACTTATATTATATTTGTGTTTGGGACCTTGTGTTATGTTTTCGACCCTCTACTATGTTTGTGACTTTGCTTCTTTTCGTACTTATATTTCCATCATATCTTTATGATATTCGTGTCTATCTTCCTTAGATGTCTTGTGATTGAGTTGAGATTATATACCTCCGTGCGGAGATGACATGTACATATATATTGTGTCTATATGCTATACTTTCTAGTAGACCTATACAGCGTTCTACCACCGATTCTGCGGCGTAGGCTGGATGTACCCACGTGCTCGTGCCCCTAATCAGGGTGCGGGTCGTGACACATGTAAATCTCTTCGGTCAGCTCGAAATTTAGGAAAGCCGTTTTCACATCCATCAGATGTATCACCATCTTATGTATCGCTGCGAGAGCAATCAACATTCTGATGGTGGTCATCCGGGCTACTGGTGCATACGTATCAAAGTAGTCGATCTCCTGCTTCTGAAAAAACTTCTTGGCTACCAACCTAGCCTTGAACTTGTCAATAGTTTTGTCTGGTTTCATCTTCTTCTTGAAGATCGATTTGCATACGATGTGTTTCGCTCATTCAGGAAGATCAACCAACACCCAAGTGTTATTTGAGGTGATAGAATCAATTTCATTGTCAATCATCTCCTTCCAGAAAACCGCGTCTCTGGTCTTCCTTGCCTCATCATAGGTAAGCAGATCTGCTTCCACATGATAGGTGACAAAGTCATTTCCGAAGTCCTTCGGCCTCCTCACACGCTTCGCTGACGGCTCAACGAGTTCTGGTTCAACCGTTGCTTCAACAACAACATCTTCTTGGACTACTTCTTCATTGAAAACTTCAGTTTCTCGTGCACCCTCATTTTCTCTGGAATATCCGCAAGAACAATGTTCTTGTGCTTTGCAAATTTGTCTTTAAAATATTCTGTGTCGCAAGATTCAATGATATGATTTGACTCGATATCAAGAAATCTCCAAGCATCACTCTTCTCGGCATACCCCAAGAAGATCGTCTTTGTAGTCCTTGTCCCAAGCTTCCGAATCTTCAGATCTGGAAGCTTAATATATGCCAGACACCCTACACTCGAATGACATTCAAATTAGGTCTGACCTTGAACCAGAGTTCATGAGGAGTAATGTCTGAAGTTGCATGAGACACCCTATTTAGAATAAAAGTGGCCGTCAATGCAGCTTCTCTCCAGTAGCACTTTGGAAGACCCGCAGTCAACAACATTGAGTTAATTATTTCTGTCAACGTTCTGTTCTTCCTCTCTGCTACTCCGTTTGATTGAGGAGAGTACGGAGCCGTAGTCTCGTTGACAATTCCATGTTCTTTACAGAACGATGCGAATTCATGAGATCTGTACTCTCCACCTCGATCACTTCTTATTGTTTTGAGTTGTTGTCCAGTTTGCCGCTCAGCTTCGGCCGTGAACTCCTTGAACTTCTCAAATGCTTCATCTTTAGCCTTCAGCAAGTAGACGAACGCATACTTTGAGAAGTCATCGATGAAGGTTATGAATTACTTCATCCCGGCCTTTGTAGATAATTGTTTGAAGTCACAAATATCAGAGTATACCAACTCCAGAAGATCTATACTTCGATTAACCCGAGAAAAGAGTTTCCTTACGATCTTTGTTTGAGCACAAACTTCATATTTCTCTACCTTACCCCCACATTTGGAGATAAGTCCTAAACCAGAAATTTTGTTTATTCGTTTACAATGAACATGTCTTAGCCTATTATACCACAACTCAAGAGTATAAGCAGGAGTGATTGCATTAATTACATTGGACTGATTTACAAGCTGAATTTTGAACATTCCTTCGGTATAAAAAGCTTTCCCGAAATATATTTTCTTAATAGACATCACCATCTGGCCAGCATTGATGTCCATCCTGAGACCTGCATTGCAGAGTAGGTCTTCCGAGATCAGGTTCTTTGCGATAGCAGGTACATGTTTCACACCTTGAAGCGTCAGAGACTTCACCGAAGTCAGCTTCAAAACCACCGACCCGATCCTGAGCACTTCAGCTTGTGCCTGGTTTGCCACCATAACCACTTCAGAAGATGGTGTATAGGTGGTGAACCACTCCTTGCTGGAGCATACATGGCAGGTGGCTCCAGTGTCTACCCACCAGTCAGAGTCTGCCCCTACCGCATCGACCTACGCAATCATAGCAACAACATCAGTGATCATAGATACCTTGCTAGGCTCTCCTTGCTCTGATTGCTTGATCTTTGCTTTGTATTCATTCTTGAAGTGGCCTTTCTTGCCATAATTGAAACAAGGCATCTGAGATTTTGCCTTCTTTTGCTTGAAGGAAGTCTCCTTCACGTTCAGATTTTTAGGGTCCTTCTTCTTATTGTGGGAAGCCGCATGCTTTTCCCTTGGTTCCATGTTATGAACCAGATTGGCGTTAGCCAATTGCTTGGACAGTGCGTCCACCTTCAGTTGAGCCCTCATCTGATCCTCAACGTAGATTTTTCTGCAAGAGATCGTCGAGAGTGATCTCCAACTTCTTCCTATGCATGTTTGTATAGAACTTGCTCCACCCAGCAGGGAGCTTGGAAATGATCCCTCCAACAACAAACTTGTCGGGGAGGGGCATCGCCTCGTCTTCTAACTTCTGTCGCAGTTTCAGGAACTCCTTCACCTGCGGCAGCATTGGTTTCTCATCCTCAAAAAATCACTTGTGATATTTTTCAACAAGAAATATCTTGCTACAGTTCTTATCATCCTTGTACAGTTTCTCCAGAGACTCCCAAATCTCTCTGTCAATAGTCTTCTTTGAATAAGATTCAGCAAGGGAGTCTTCCATAACATTTAGGATCATAAGCCTACAAATGCTATTGTCCCTTCTCCATTTGGCCTGGTTCTTAGTAGCCGTAGAGATTACGGGTGCAGATCCAGTCTCTGGAACAATAGGTTCCTCCTCATACAGCACGTAATCAACTTCTCTGAGTTGAATGTGAGAGTAACCTTCCTCTTCCAGACTTGATAATGTTCTCCATCAAACTGTTCTAACTTTGTGAAGTTAGGATTGATGAGTGCAGCATTCAAGTTTTTTTTTATCTCGTTAATTAAGCTTTGAGATTGTTAGTCTCGAGGCACAATTTTGGATGGAAAACTGAAAAAATGAAACGATTGTAAAAAAAATGTTTCTAACAACACTTCAAAGAAGGTGCTTGACAGAGATACTTGGAGGATTCTGGATAACGAAAATCTAAAAAGATTTTGTTATAGCAGCAAACGAGAGTAGTACTTCTAAAAAGAAGTATCCAATCGAATTGCTAGCAGAAGCAGCGATGACAGGCGATGGATGGAAGAACAGTCTGTTGGGGTGAATGATCACCGTTACTCAAATCTTAATTTGTCCCACACGAACAACTTCCAGGAACCAGCAAGTTCGACGGAGAATTTTGAAATACTTTGCTCTTGTGACTCCTCGGATGGCAGCGGACTCCTGTGCAAAATAACGTTGGTGCAACGCTTCTCTTCTCTCTCAAAGTCTCTGAAAATTCGTAAGGAATTCTGAACACTTGTCTTTTTTCTTATCTATATGCACTGTGAGAGAGAAGAGACCTTATATATGCCCGCGCTGCAACTGTCCAGTTAGCAGAACATTCGGGATGTAGGAAAAATTGCTACGAACGTGCTATAACCACTCATATCATGCACAGACACGATCTGAGTCAACTGGCGCACAGTGCGCGCCACTTGGGCCACATGTGTAACTTGCGCACCGCGCGCACCTTGCACACCGCGCCCACAGCGCCACCTGCGCCAACCGCACGCCAACAGGCAGGGCTCAACTCGGCATGCCAATTGGTCAGCGCCAAATGGCCGCGCGCGCCATCTGGCAGCGCAATCGGCTGTGCCAACAAAATGTCATATTACGCCTCATGAGCCCGTGAGCCCATAAGTCTGAGCCCGAGCCCGAGTCCGAGTCCGAGTCCGAGTTGCTAAGCCTCTACTGGGCTTAGCTCCAATGGAAATCAATTCCCAAGAGCAAAAAGCATGAATGCTTCATTGTTGATTTGGCATTTTTTTCCACTAGAAAAATACCCCCACATGGCACACCCATGTACACCTCCACACCACTTGTGCATCTCTAAACAAGCATAGCTTATATATAGAGAGACATTTCTTTTGGCCTAGCCGATGTGGGACTAAAGTTTTCAATGCAAATGCCAAAATCCCAACTATATATATATATATATATATATATATATATATATATATATATATATATATATATATATATATATATACAAATGACCTCTAACCTAGTGGTTAAGAGAGATGCATGCGGCTCGAGTGGTCAGGAGTTCGAATCCCAGTGAGAGCGATTCCAGAAACAATTTACCTGGTTCCAAAAATATATATATAACAATTTTTAGTTAAAGTATATTTAAATTATTTTCATATAATTTAAATTTCTATCTAATTACTCACTAATATATAAAAAAAAAGCTCTTTTCTTCGTGAATAGTGGTTATTAATGACGGAGCTTATTTAAAATAAAATAAAATAAAAATACTACTTACATAGAATAATCATTGACCATATACAGTAGGCAATGATATTGTCTAAACATATATTCAAAGTTCTAAAAATAGATCTATAATAATTCTTAATTAAATTATATTTAATCTCTTTTAATCTCTACTATTATAATGTGGCTTGAAAATTGTTCATTTTTTGAGCCGTGCAAGTCGTATATTTATTCTCAACTTAAATATATATTTTTAAAAATAAATCTTCTAACTACCACCGCCGCATGTATATCCCTTACTCTCATGTGAAAAATCCTAAAATTATATCCAATTTAAATTTCTATATATTTAAATTATTTTAATAATTTCAGCTAACTAAATAATATTATCTAAATATATATATCCAAAATTCTAAACATACATGTACATTTTTAATAAAGTATATATATATAAGCTTGTGTTTCTATCTAATTATTCTATAATATCAGCAAAAAAAAAATTTCTACGTGAATAGTTGTTATTAATGACGGAGCTTAAGTAAAATAAAATAAAAACACCACTTACACAGCATAAGCATTGACCATATACAGTAGGAAATCAACCATTTTTATTTTTTCTTAGATTACTCACATAAAACCTACTTTTATTAACTTTATCCTAATTATTAGAGTTATTTGTATTTATCCTATCTTTGTTATTCATAACTCTCT
The DNA here is from genome assembly GCA_029216955.1 of Iris pallida. Classification (NCBI taxonomy): domain Eukaryota; kingdom Viridiplantae; phylum Streptophyta; class Magnoliopsida; order Asparagales; family Iridaceae; genus Iris; species Iris pallida. Next base: position 31,989,582 of record JANAVB010006599.1, on the reverse strand, counting down.
TATCCTCATTGTTAATTTATTTATTATAACCCCCCACTAGATAAGGTTGTAATAATTAAATTTTGTTAACATGTGCCCTATTGGCACATGTTAAGAATAATTAATGCATGTATTTTTACTTTAAAATTTATTATCAACTTGTAATAAATATTAAAAATAATATATTTTTTGCATTTGAACTGTCATCAAGACTTATTTGAAAAATTATTTTAGAGGATCTTAATAAGATTTTCAATGCAATTTTTTTTTAATGTTTATTGCATGTTGATAACATATTTCAAAGTAAAAAAAATATGCATTATTTATTCTTAACATGTGCCCTAAAGACACATGTTAACAAAATGAGAACAGATTTGTTGTCCCATTTATTTCTCTTGAATTTTGTTCTCCTTCATATTATATGTGGGCCACCATCTACATATATACTCCCATGATCCACGTGTAAAAGAATTAGATATAAATAAATTGGGCATCAGATCTACTCCCAGGAGTATGAGAGTTATGAACAACAATTGATTATGACATGGCATCTACTAGCTATATTTTCGTCATAATTAGCATTAAAGACTTCAAGTAGCCAAGTAGGTAATCAATTCTATTCTCGCACAGTACTGTCAATCCAAGTGAGATCAACTGTTGACATTAAAGGAGAGTTTATTACTGAAAGAGAGATCGAAGTGGCCCAATTCGTTACAGGATCACCCCACGAATACAATCCATGTGGACTGAAAGAGAGATCAACTGTTGACATTAAAGGAGAGTTTATTACTGGCACTAGCGGAGGAGGAGGAGTAGGAGAGTCATCATATATATGTGTATATATAGTGAGAGAGAGAGAGGGAGAGAGAGAGAGAGTGAGAGATCCACTACTATACTAACACCAGACTCGAAGCTATGTCAAAGCCAAGGTATGAAAGTGTTGCAACAGTTCAATTATCACTTAATTAGCCAGTACTTTTCATACTTATATATAAATTTACTTTCAAAAAAAATTCCATCTTGGAGGAAAATGTAGGTCAAATTACATGTAAAAAAAAGAGTTTGGAGGAATTGAAATTGGGAGGACAAATCGTCAATTAAATTGATGAGTAAAAGGAAGTCGTCAAATGAATTGACGAGTTCCAGTTGGACCGTCAAGTAACTTGGCAAGTTGTCTACTAGGTGTGAATTTGGTGGGAGGTTGGGGGTTTGACTGGGAAGAACTCGCCGAGTAAAATGACGACTTGGGATTTCGCGAGGGCAGGTGACGTGAATTGGGACGAACTCGTCGAGTAAAATGGCAACTTGGGAACTCGCCAAAGTCGGACCAACTCATCTTATTTCAAGTTCCCAAGTCGTAGTTTGACTTGAAGCATTTTTTCTTAGACAACTCGCCAAGTGAGTTGACGGTCCAAGTGGAACTCCCTCGATTCACTTGGCTGACTTTTTCTTATTCGCTAATTTAGTTGACAATTTGTCCGCGCAATTGCAATTTTTTCAAACCCTTTTATTTACGTACAATTTAACCTAATTTTTTCTCCCTAGATGAAAATTTCTGATTTTCCTTTGGGATATTTAAGACTTTGGGTTTCGAATAAGTTATAATATTTGTGTAATAGTCATAATTAGCGTTTGGGTCTTAAATACGTTAGAATATTGTGTTTGGTCTCCATAATAGACATAATTAGTGTTTGAGTCTCCAATAAATTAGAATATTTCAGTTTGGGTCTCCAACATAATTCAAAACTCAACTAAAAAAATGAACAAAACAAAACAAGAGAGAAAAAAAAAATATATACAAAATATACAAAATCGAAAAGACGAAAAAGAAAAAAAAAAAAAAAGGGGGGGGGGGGGGGGGGGGGGGGGGGGGGGGGGGGAGCACAAGAATAAATTTGTTATGGGAGTAAATTTTTCGGGTATTCGATATTTTTTGGAAATAAATTTGTCCGAGAATATCGAGACCTAAAATATAAATATTGTAGACAAATTTATGAAGGAAACATATTCTCATGTTTGGTTTACGTTAAAAAGAAATAATTTTAAAAAATTACTAATACCCGATTAGATAATTTAGCTACAAAATAAGGAAACTATCCCTTAAGAATATGTGGATATATTTTTTTGCTCGGACAAAAAAATTATTATTATTTTTAATCCTTTTTCATTTTGTAGATTTTTTCCCATTTTTCTTTTGTTTCGTTATTTTTATTATTTTTTATCCATTTTCAGTTTTTTTTTTTTTTTTTTTCTTCTTCTTGTTTTTCCCTTTTTCAGTTTTTTTCGATTTTTTCTCATTTTTTCGGTTTTTATTTATCTCTTCTTCTTATTTTTTCCCAATGTTTTTATTATTATTTTTATTTTTTAGTTGGATTTTAACTGTCAACTGTTAGTCCAGGACCCAAACACTAAATATGTTTATTATGGAGACTCAAACACAAATATTCTAACTTATTGGTATTCGTAATTTTTTGAAATAAATTTGTTAAGGAATATCGAGTCATAAAGTTTAAATATTTTAGACAAATTTATTATGGAAAACCTATTATCATGCTTGGTTTAGGTTAAAAAATTATTTCTGGAAATTACGAATACTAGGATAAATAATTTACCATAAAATATGGAAATCCTATCCTGTAATAAGAGTTGGGTAAATTTTTTTTTTTTGCTCGGACAAAATTTTTTTATTATTTTTTCGTTTTTTATCCTTTTTTTGTTTTTTAAGATTTTTTGCAGTTTTTGGTTTCAGTATTTTTCTGATTGCTTTTTGGTTTTATTTCGTAGTTTTTCCCCTTTTTTTGTTTTTTTTAATTTATCGTTTTTTCGGTTTTTTATTCCTTTCTCTTTTTATTCATTTATTTATTTATTTTTAGTTTCTTTATTTTTCATTTTTTTTTCTTCATTTTTGCAGTTAGATTGTAACAGTCAACCATTAGTCCCAGATCTAAACATTAACTATGTTTATTATGTAGATCCACACACAAATATTCTAACTTATTCGAGACAAAAATACTAATTATATATATTATGGAGATCCAAACACAAATATATGAGATCCAAAGTCTAAATATCCTTTGCAAATACCTCTATTCTAGTGGTTAAGACTAGATGCATGCGTTCTGAGTGGTCAGGAGATCGATTTCCGGTGAGAGCGTTCGCCGCAATTACCTTCTTTCAAGGAAAAAAAAAAAGGGTCTAAATATCCTTTTCTTTTTAGATTAAGGTGGATACATCCCGATCAAAAGTTAAGTACTGCTACATGGGGATGGCAACTTTCCCCGAACCCGACGGGGACCCGACTTTTTTTTTTCCGACGGAGACGAGTTTGGGGATATAGAAACGGGGATGGGAACGGAAATGGGGATTAAACAAAATCCCCGATCATACTCGGGGCCGGATATGGGTATCATACTCCCCGTCCCGATAAATTTTCGACCCGGATTACTTATACTTATATGTGCAACCCATCTATACGAGTTCAATGATCTATGTAGTACTAGATATATTTTCTATTAAAGCAATATTTTATCAACATATCTTGTAAAAAAAATTTGGAGTAAAATAGTTTATACTATGCAGAAAAAATATTAATGGACGGCATACGGGGACGAAAAAGTGTTAATGGGACGGAAACGGGGACGGGGAGTACATTGTTAAACGGGGATGAGAATAAAAATTTAAACCCAACCGAAAATGGGGACGGGAACAGAAATTCGAACACTACTCGAAGACGGAGATGGAAGGTATGATCCCCGCCCGACCCACTCCATTGCCATCCCTACTGCTACACTTAAATGCCAAAACTAATACAAAACGGTACTTTTCTTTTTAGATTAAGGTGTGATCAAGTACATCCCGACCAAAAGTTAAGTACTGCTACATTTAAATGCCAAAACTAATAAAAACGGTAAGTTTGTTGTACAAATACGGATTGGTATGTTTCAGGTATTACAATACGGATTTAGTATTTATTTTAAGAATAATGCTATTTATTTTTCTAAATTATCCATCCTTATATAACAGCTGATGTGACATATTGATATGACAGCCGACAATGACAAATTTTAAAATTAAAATTAAAATTAAAATTAACGTTAACATTAACATTAACATTAATATTAACATTAAAATAATATTAATATTAATATTAACATTAGTATTAATATTAATATTAATATTAACATTAACATTAACATAAAAAAATTGGATAATTAATTTTTTTGGTTAAAATTTGTCATGTCATCTGTCATGTCATATGACATAATATTATTTAGCATTCTACGTCAACCGTAACATAAGGAGGGACAATTTGGAGGTACGAATAAAATTACTCTTATTTTAACAATTATGTTATTTGGCTCCAAAAAATTCTGGATTATATCATCTTCTATTATGTGGCATCTGACATGACAGCTGATATGTCATATTTTAACCCAAAAAATTAATTACCAAATTTTTTTGATTGTTAATGTTAATTTTAATTTCATGTTAATATTAATTTTAACGTTAATATTAAAATCAATGTTAATATTAATATTCATGTTAATTTAATATTAATTTTAATTTTAATTTAATTAATATTAATTTTTATGTTAATGTTAAAATTAATTTTAATATTAATATTCATATTAATTTGATATTAATATTAATATTAATATTAATATTTAATATTTAATATTTAATATTTAATTTTGTTATATCAATTATTATATTATCAGTCATGTCATATGCTAAATAAAAGGATATTATATCACCCAATTTTTTGTTTGAAGTTAGATAGCATTTTTTGTTATTTTAATGTGCCAATTTTGAAAGTCCATGCGTGTTAAAACTAGTGCTGGACCCACGACATGACATAATTAATGTGATTTCGGATACAATTCTTGTACGACTTCAGGTTGGAAGGAAAGGTCGCCATCATAACCGGCGCGGCAAGCGGCATCGGCGAGGCCGCCGCGAGGCTCTTCGCCGCCAACGGCGCCGTCGTAGTCATCGCGGACATCCAGGACAAGCTGGGCCTCCAGGTCGCCGCCTCCATCGGCGGCCCCGACAAGTGCTGCTACAGACGCTGCGACGTCACGGACGAGGAGCAGGTCGAGGCGACCGTGGCCTACGCCCTGGCGACCTACGGCCGCCTCGACATCATGTACAGCAACGCCGGGGTCCTGGGCCTCCTGGCCGGCACGCTCGACTTCAGCAAGGAAGACTTCGAGCGCGTCATGGCCGTCAACGTGAGGGGCACGGCCCTGGCGGTCAAGCACGCGGCGCGCGCGATGCTCGCGCGCGGCGTGCGCGGGTCCATCGTGTGCACCGCGAGCGTGGCGGGGCGACAGGGAGGGCACGCCTTCCCGGTGTACACGATGTCGAAGCACGCGGTGGTGGGCCTGGTGAGGGCGGCGGCCGCGGACCTCGGGCAGCACGGGATCCGCGTCAACAGCGTCTCGCCCTTCATGGTGGCCACGGGGATGTCCACGGGGATGCACGGGTCCACGGCGGACACCGTGGAGGAGTTCTCGGCCGCCCTGGCCAACCTGAAGGGCGGCGGAGTGCTCAAGGCCGCCCACGTCGCCGAGGCCGCGATGTTCTTGGCTTCGGAGGAGTCGGCGTTCATCAGCGGACACGATCTCGTCGTCGATGGTGGAGCTAGTGTGGTTTATCCCAGCATCATGCCAGCCTTGGCAAGTCTCAGTAAGTTGTAACAAACAAAAATGTTGTTTGTCAAGCTACTATTACTGTCATATATAGGTGGATGATAATGTGCCTATATTACAAATAATTGTTTCGTCCTCTGACACAAGAATATAGGACACTGAGATTGGTACAGTATCAGTGTCTGTTGGTGTCAATGGGGAAAAAAAGTTGTTCGGAAAAAGAGTTATGTATCACTATAGCTGCAATGATATTATTTGCACGTGTGGTTTCTTTCCTACTTCTATCTACTCTCAAGTCTTTCCAGCTTCATTGTGATCCCAATGAATTGTATCATAGCAGGAGAAGTTTTTGTTTTTCTGTGTGATCGCCATCGTCTTCGTTCGACTTGAAGAAGATTATATGATCAACAGCAAATTCCGAGCTTTACTAGGTTTCACGCAATGCAAGCAAGCTTACAATTAGAGTCGGTCCGGAGGATTGGATTGTCCGATGCTGAAGTTAATTTTGGTCGTCCCTTAATTCTTATTGTCAGCTGGCTTTGGTGGTCATACGTGACACTGACCTTTGGTGGGATCATACTGAGCCTGAGGGGTTGTCCTAACAAAAGGAGGGTTGTCCATTAAAATTAATATTAAAATTAAAATTTACATTAAATTAAAATAACATTAACATTAGAATTAAAATTAATACTAACATTAACAATATCATTAAAAAAATTGGGTAATTATATTTTGGGTTTAAATTTGTCATGTCAGCTGCTATGTCAGCTTTCATGTCAGATGCCATATAATGGGAGATGATATTATCCAATTGGAAGACAAATAGCATAATTGTACTATATTCTGGCAGGATTTGCTTAATTTTACAGAAAAATACAGATTATTCCTTTCCATTATGGTACGAGTGAGGTGGGTAGTTCGGTGTGCTGGTGACGGTTGGAACTATATATAAGAAAGTTTGATAATTTGTATAGTTGGAACGCTGGTGAAAACAATGTAAACCGGGTTAATTAGTTGTCCCCCCCTAAGTTTTGTACATATTATGGTAACTGTTCCCGTTCTTTTAAAATTAAAGAATACCCCCCTGGGTTCTTAACGACCGTCAAATCCGTCAACATATTAATTTTTTCTTTTAATTGTTTCATTTTTTCTTTTTACTCAAAGACGAAAATGCCCACTCCATCCTTGCCGGCAGCACCGTGCCGCCGTCTCCCACAAAAGCAGCATTTTTTTCCCAAATAAGGCAACGAATTGAACGTGTGCCAGCCGACCAGCTGGTCCGAGGAGTTGCAGGCGGGACCCTGAACAGGCACGGGCAAGTTCTCCTCCTTGTCCTTCTCGTCCTCCTCGCTCTTATCGTTTCGAGCCAACGGGTTGGAATTCCCAGAATGGGCGAGAATTCCGACGGAGACGGCTCCCATCCACTTCACCTTCTGGATCTCGTCGAAGAGTTCCAAGCTATGCATGTTGCTCTCGTCGGTAAAGACGACGATGCCGTCCAGCTTCCGATCCCTCACTTCCCTGGTAATTAATTTGTCAGTCATTCCCTATGAAACTGAACTCGAAATCAAACGACAACAAGGAGAGAGAGAGAGAGAGAGAGAGAGAGACCGAACCTGAGGGCACGGATCCGCATCTCCGCCTCCATCCGGTGTCGGTGGGACCACTCGACGGGCATCTCCCGATCGAAGCCGAGGTTGGATCGCGTTGAGCTTGGAGCGGGTGAGTAGATCGGCGGTCTCGTTGGAGGCGCCGCCGGCCTCGACGACGATCCAGGTGAGGGGGTAGGGGACGAGGGAGAGGGAGTGGACGAGGCCGGTGAGGTGGAGCGCCTGGAAGGTCCTGGAGTAGGTCGGGGTCACGGCGAGGACTGGCCTGGGGCTCCTGGCGGCGGCGCCGTACCGGGAGCGCTGCTCGGACTGGACGCGGCGGAGGATGCGGTGGGCGCGGGCGGTGTCGGAGGGGTCGGGGTGGGGGTTGGGGCGGATGAGGATGCCGTGGCGGCCGACGACAACGTGGGAGGTGGGGGAGGTGAGTTTGGGGAGGAGAGGGGTTGATCGATTTTGCCAACTTCGTCTGGTTTTGGGCTTTCAGTTATGACAGGTTGAAGAAGAAGAAGAAAAGGGAGGGAAGTCCAGGGGTATCCATGTCCAACACATATGTAATAGAGACAACCGTTGACGGGTTTGACGGTCGTTAAGAACCCAGGGGGATATTCTTTAATTTTAAAAGAACGGGGACAGTTACCATAATATGTACAAAACTTAGGGGAGGGACAACTAATTAACCCATGTAAACCCCATCGATATCTGTTAGTTGAACGTATGCGGATGGATCGACTTGGTTGTCTTTTGTGCTGTAGAGATTTATGAATTTTTGTTCTCTCTTGCATGTACTTGGGTTATGGACGTGTCCGAAAAAAATGTGATTTGTTCATGTTAAAAATATGTTCTCTCTTGCATTTACCTGGGTTATGGACGTGTCCGGATGGATCGACTTGGTTGTCTTCAGAGCTGTAGAGATTTGAACTTCTGACATTGTGAGAGAAAACATTCATGCGTTGGTCTAGTCAAAATTCTAGAGATTTTGTACACGCTATATTTTTGTCTGTTGGGTCTACTGTCCTCCAACTCCCAGCAAAATAAAAGAATAATACGTTTCCGTGGCTGAATCCACTGATCTTCTATCACCTAGACAGAATCTTACGGTAACCACAAAAGCCACTCAAGTTCGACAGAACAAACTAAATTGACAATAACAAATTAACAGGTTTAAAGTCGGGTTCGAGCATATATATATATATATATATATATATATATATATATATAAAAGCAAAAATTAAAGTGAGGGAGGAAGTAAATTTTGATATCATTCTTAATTATTTAGTCTCACATAAAAATTAAGGCAATTTTTAATGGCACTCCCAAAGTTACTTGGGGCTAGCCCTTATTAGGAGACAGTCCAAGAAGATGGAACTTTTACTGGGGACATCCCAAATTTTACTTGGGACTGTCCATCTCAAAAAATTAGGGTTTCTCTGGATGCGGCCGCCGGTGGACGCGCGCGGGAGGTCCTTGGTGAGCGCGACGCCGACGTTGCCAAGGCCGTCCTCGACCTGGTAGGCGGCGCGGTAGGACAGGTCGTCGGAGCTGTGGTGCGTACGGAGGGAGTTGCCGAAGTACCAGTTGAGGTTGGTGCTCTCGATGGCGGCGACGAGGACGTAGCGAATTTTGCAGGAGGCATTGAGGATGCGGGAGGCGAGGTCGAGGGCGGAGGCGCCGGAGCTGCAGTCCATGCCGGAGAGGTTATAGGTGGCGACGTGGTCAGGGAGTCGGTAGCGGCGGACGAGGAGGGAGGAGAGGGAGGGGGTGAACATGTCGCAGGCGACGATGACGGTGTCGAGGAGGGAGGAAGGGAGGGAGTTGGGTCTTGGAGAGGAGGGAGTCGGCGGTGGAGAGGAGGCCTGTAGAAACCCTAGAGGGGGGTGAATAGGGTCAAGCTAACTAATCAAGCACTTAGCACAAGCTAATGGGTAATTTAAAAATATAAGTGCAAGAGAAGAAGCAACAACAATACCGACACACGATATATCATGGTATCCTCCCAAGGGGCACTCCAGTCCCGGAACTCTCTCCGGCTTTAATCCACTATTTGAGTAAATAGTTACACACGAGTTTGGATCCGAAAAACTCGCCAACTTCTTACATGAGAGCTTTAGTCCGAAGGCCTCTCCGACTTCAACCGAGAGTTTGGATACGAAGACTCTCCAACTTCAACCGAGAGTTTGGATACGAAGACTCTCCAACTTCAACCGAGAGTTTGGATCCGAAGACTCTCCAACTTCAACCTTTCACAATAGGTTTTGATCTCCTTATACAACAAGATGAAGATCTTACTTTTCAACTCAATAACTATAACACAATTTGTGGATGGCAAATAAAAGCTTTGTAGAGTTATTTGTAGATAGACTTTGGTGGTTTAGAAATTTTTAGGCTCAAAGCATCATCCTTGAATGAAGGGTTTCAAGGCTATTTATAACCAAAGCATTTGAAAAGAACTCAAAGGCAACTTTTCAGTCAGCGATCGGTATACCGTCGGTACGAAACGGTATACCGTCGGAATACCGGTCTGGAATTGCAACGACTAGAAATATAGCCATTGGGATCATTAAATGTTCGAAATCCGACCGTTGGATTTTCAACGTTACTGAATCGGTATACCGTCGGTATAGATCGGTATTCCGTCGGTATGCCGATTTTGTAGACAAAAACTTTCTGTGAACAAAATTCCGTATACCGTCGGTATAAACCGGTATACCGTCGGTATGCCGATTTTCATCCGAAAATGATCCTGGGCTAATTTTTACCCTAGCTTTCGATTTTGCCATCCATTTCTTGTGTTTACAATTATTCCTAAGACTCATTACAGACTCCAGAAATACTGTAGCAGGTGCAGGCTTCTTCAGAGTCTTAAAATGATGATGGCATGGCTTGGCTTCTTCCTATGATAGGTGCTGCCTTTTTTTCTTGGCGGCAGTTGTCCAAAGATATCCAGTTTGTGAAAACTGAATACCTTTCGGGGGTTTCGCCCCCGAACTGTAACCCCACTTCTCCGGTTTCATAAATTTTGACTATTTTAAAATTTTAATAAATAATATTTAAGTTTGTTAGTAATTTTCATGCTTGAATACTATAATTGAATTATTATATCACTACAAAAATTTGTCAGATTAGCGACGTTCTAACTTAAGTTAGCGACGTTTGGAAAGGACGGAAAAAAATGTGTCGCTAATCGAGGAAAACGTCGCAAAACGTCGCTATGGCGACCATATTTAGCGACGGTCATAACGTCGCTAAATAGCGACGTTTTTTGCGACGTTTTCTTGTGGTCGCTCATTAGCGACACATTAGCGACGTTTTAGCGACGATGTGGTGGCATCAGATTGTTTGCCACATCAACAATTTAGCGACGTTTTTCAGCGACATATAAAAACGTCGCTAACTGTTAGCGACGAATATAAACATCGCTAAAAATGTCGCTAATTCAAAAAAAATAAAAAAAAGAATCCAGAATGCAAATGTACAATCCAAAACACAGAATTCAATCTAATCCAAAATACAGAATCTAATCCCTGGGTTCGTCGACCCCTTCGGTGGAACACTCAACACCAACACGCACAATACAATCCAGACTAGACAAGAAATAATTGGTCGTCTCCTCAAGCCTCTCGGAATATCACAATATGCATCACACATCACACATCACACATCACACAAACCAATATACATCATAATATGCATCACACATCAAACAAACCAATATACATCACACACCAAAAAACAAATATCCATCACAATATCCAAAGGAGATATATCCATCAAAACAAATATCCATCACAATATCCAGAGGAGATATATCCATCAAAATAAATATCCATCAAATATCGGTTGTTAGAAATAACTCTTCTGGAAACAAATCCAGTCAATATATATATCTACTGTCGTCTATGCTGGGGCAGATAGAACTCTCTCAGCAAGCGTGCATAAGTAGGATCCACGGTGTCACGATCCGATCCCAAATAATTGGGTCGAATCGGATCATGCCCAACCTGCACCGTTGTTGAGACGGCGGCAGTAAGCTGTTCCATTAGCAGGTAACCACAACAACATCTATATTTGTCACAACTCAATATTCGGGAATTTAAAATTTTATTAAATCTTTAAATAAATACAACTGGAAAGTGAAAGAACTGAATTAAAAGCTGAAATCAAATTACAAAATTCTAAAACAACAAATCTTGAAACAGAAAATCTAGCTAAGCGTTCGGCTCGCTGGCCTCAGGTCCTGCGTCCTCCAAAGGGACTCTGGCAACACCACAGGGTACAGAACCGGGTCATAATAGCTGTTGTATAACAGCTCAGCATCCTCAATATCTCCCTAAAAATATTATCTCCAGTCAGGAGGGAGCAAAGTACAATTCATGCTAATTTGACAATTAAAATAATAATAGAATCATGCACTTTTAAACAATTTGGAATAAATTCCAGCAGTTACAGTATTGTGATGTAAATAGGCAATGAATATGACCGGCTTGGGTTGTACAGTGAAAGATATGGCTTATCCCCGTGTGTAAGAGGGGTAAGCTCGCACAGTTACAGTAGTTACAGTAGTTTGGATGTGGTCATACTCATTACACTACTTCCCCAGTTCCCAAACAGTTACAGTAGTTACAGTAGTTACAGTCAGTGCTCTCAGAGAGAGTTCCGTGTTGCATCGTGGTTTAAACTTGCATTAAAACGATTACTAAATAATTGTAAACTAACACAAAATGTACTTGCCTCAAATGGACTGGACTTGAAGGGATGAAGACTTCGAGATGGGATTTAGACTCGTCCTCGAAATCCTACATTCGAGAAGTTGACTCAGAATCCAGGGTTACCAAGCTAACTATGCTAGTTGAAATCTCTAATTGTGTCCTAATCAGTTTTAATCTTTATTTATTAAACACGAACCAAAATGCGTTTATCGGTGCGTTATAATTTAAGAACGAGGGAAAGATCATTTAAACTTGTATTTTGAAAAAAACTCGTAGTTTCCAATTTAATTGATTAAAACTTGGTGTTTTCGTAATTATACATATAAAACTAAATTTCTTATTTTAATGAGAAAAACATGATCGTTGTTAAATATTAAAACTTGTAAATTTTAATGTGAGAAAACTTTATTAATTTTCTATATCAAAATAATTATTTACTTTTGATTTACGCGTACGCTAAAATAACTCGCAAAACCAGAAAACAATAGGAAACCTATGCTAGAAAATTACAGATCACAGAGAAAATAGATAGGCTCGGCTTATGCCCATTACAATTTATTTACAAAAATTAAAATAAGACAAAACAGTTGTTAGTTCTAAAATCTTCCTACAATTTAATTATGAATAAATTAAATAATAAAAAATAAATTAAATATTAATGAGTCTCATATATGGTCCAATCGTCATATAGGCTAATGCCTCAACGTCCGGACGAAGCCGGTTTCGTTTGCACTTAGCCCGGGCCCATTGACCAATACGGTCGTCGCCCAAAATCCAAAATATTAATATTTTCCGAAAACCATTTTTAAAATCATTTTAAAAATACAATTAAATTTTATGGAAAATCCGGCAGCATTTTCTCTATTTTGGTCAACCCAAAAACTGGGAAAGTGTGCCAATATTTTCCTGCAAATATCCATAACCAGGGAATCCCAAAATATATATATATATAAATAACCACAATTTTTCCCAATATTAATTCGGAACGACCCGAAACAAATTCGGGAGTCCGAAACCAACCCTAAAACATCACAGCACAAAATCGGAAAGATCCGAAAACCAATTTATCCAGAAATCTATTTCCGAAAGATCCGAAGCTACGACGTCGCTAAAAACCGAATTCCCGGGAGAGAATCGGGGACCAATCTCATCACAGACAAATGAAAATGGGACGGGACAGAGGGGTTATACCTTGGGTTGCTCGGCTAGAGCTCTCAGATGGTATAAAGAAAGAAATCCACGCGGGCAGCGGAGTCGAATCCACGAGACAGCGGAGTCGAACCGAATCCCCTAGACAGCGATGATGTCACAGCCGAGCCGCGGCTAGGAACCGAACGGAGAACAATGCTGAACCGTGCTGTCGGGACAGCGGGACAGAAAACCGGCGGGTCGGGGTCGCCGGAGGAAACCCGAGAGGGGGTCGGCCGCGGGAGCAAAAGGGCGGGGCCGCGCGCTGGCGGCGGCGAACGCCGAGGAACGCTCGGGCAGGGGTGCTGGACAGGGGAGGCCGAGAGGGGCGGCCTCGGCTGGGCTCGGCGGATGGGAGCGGGGCCGGGGGTCGGCGCCGCTGGGAGACGCGCGCGGGGGCACGGTGATGTGATCCGGCGGTGGAGGCGCCGCGGTTGGCCGGGAAGGGCTGGATCGGGGTCTGGGGCGCCGGATGTCGGGCCGAGAGGAGCTCGGGTGGCGAGCGGGGTGGCGGCTGCCGAGGGTGGAGCGGGGCCGGATGAGGGGCTCGGGGGAGGTTGCTCTCTGGTGGAGTTGGAAAATAGAGAGAGATGGAGAAAGTGAGTGAGAGGAAGTTTGGGGAATAATGGTGGGTTTAGGGAGAGAAGTGATGGTTATAAGAAGTGGGAGGAAGGAATGTGGTGCTCCCTGAGAGTAAGGATAACGTGTGGTAGAAAATAGGTGTCAGGAGAGAAAAGTGAGTGGGAGTGGGGAAGAAGAGTGAAAAGAGGAGAATGAAAGTAGGAGCCCCATCCTGGTCGTGGGTTTAGGGAGAGACCAAGTAAAGTATTATTATTTTTTTTTTATAAAAACAGATTTCAAATGAAATGGGTTAGGACCGGGTCTGGGTTTCGGAATTCTGGTCCGGGCTCGGGTCAGGTCAGCACTCAAAAATCCACATTTAATTTTCAAAATTAATTTTTAAAACCCATAAATAATACTAATAACAATAGTAATAATATTGTAATATTAATAATAGATCACACTACAAAACTGGATTTCATAATCTTCTCTCCTTAGAAAATTTTGTCCTCGAAATTAAAGTCAGGGTTAGGGGTTACCTTAAGTCTCAAACAAGTACGTGTACTGCACCCGTAACTCAGGTCCAACAATAAAAATTTCTAAGGCAGTCGTGAATGAGACGGTTTAGGGACAAGTTTCATTTATGATATCATCTATGCAGAAAAATACAAAGGCGAACCAAAGTACACGAGGTTGATCAGACCATCATGCACCGGTCATGATTAGACAATATGTTAGTGGGTGCACCCAATAAAATACTGTCATGATCAAGCTTGATAAAGAGATAGCTTACAAAACTAGGCTAACTTAGCAGCATCAGTCAAGTTTAGAATGAAAAGATAAGAAATAGGAGTTATGTGATGGCTCAAATTCTGATCTTCTTCTCACCTCTGACTACGCTTGCAACTTGTTTCTCTGACACTGAAAGGTTGAGTCCAATCTTCAGCTATGAATTATCCAAAATGTGACTCGGATCCGGAGTGTAGCGTCTGAGCTGTGATACGTAGAAAACGTTACACACTCTCAAGATTAGCTGGTAGAGCTAACCGGTACGCTACTTCCAACTCGTCTTAAAACTTCAAATGGCCTGATGTACCTGGCCTCAATTTTCCCCTGCTCCGTCAAAACTGATCGTTCCTCTGGTAGGAGAAAACTTCACAGAAATGCTATCTCCTTCTTCAAACTTCACTGGTCGACGACTACTATCAATCCAATGTTTTTATCTATCTTGGGCAATCCTGAGCTTGTCTCTGATCATTCTCACCTTCTCTGCTGCATCGATCACCTTCTCAGGTCCAAGCAACGCTCGTTCTCCGACGTCGTCCCAAGCAAGTGGAGTACGACAACGACGTCCATTGAGTGCCTCGAACGGTGTCATACCGATACTAGCTTGGTAGCTATTGTTGTAGGAGAATTCTACCAAGTGCAAATGGTCTTCCCAAGACCCTCCAAATTCCAAGACGCAGGATCTCAGTATGTCTTCTAGCGTCTGTATTGTTCTCTCTGATTGCCCGTCAGTCTGGGGTTGATAGGCGGTGCTGAACTTCAGTTGTGTTCCCAAACTGTCATGCAAACTCTTCCAAAAGTGAGAGGTAAATCCAGTATCTCTGTCAGATACAATACTTACCGGAACTCTATGAATCCGGTAGATGTGCCGCATGTACAGTGCTGCCAACTTCTCGGTGGATAGACCAACCTTGAAGGGGATAAAGTGAGCTGACTTCGTCAGTCGGTCCACGATAAACCAAATGGCATCCTTCCCTCCTTGGGATCGAGGCAGTCCCGACACAAAATCTATTGTTATGTGCTCCTATTTCCACTCCGGAATGTCAAGCGCTGCAATAGTCCTGCTGGTCTTTGTCTGCTAGCATTCACTTGTTGACAAATTAAATATCTAGCAACATACCTGGCCACGTCCTTCTTCATTCCGTACCACCACACTATAGTTCGCGTATCCCGATACATTTTGTTGGCTCAAGGATGTATGGAATACTACGACTGGTGCACTTCATGCATCAGCTCGTTCCTCAGTTCTCCAGTTAGTAAACAAAGCCTCGTACCATTCTTCAGCGCTCCGTCACTAGCGATTGAGAATCCTTCAAGTGTTCCTGCCAGTACTTGATCTCTAAGTTTACAAAGTGTCTCATCTTGAAACTGCATCTTCTTAATTTTTATCCATCAGACTCGAGCTCACTTGCAACTTCATCAATAATGGATCAGCATCCAGCTCCTTCCTTCCAGGCAGTATAATCTCCAGTCCAAGCTTCTCGATGTCCTCTAGCAGGTGCCGCTCCTTGGTCAAAAACATCGCCATAGGGTATCAACTAAGTGCATCTGCGACCACATTAGCCTTACCCGGGTGGTACTGTAGATCGATGTCAAAATCCTTCATCAGCTCCAGCCATCTTCTTTGCCTCATGTTCAGCTCCTTCTAAGTGAAATCATACTTGTGGTCTGTAAATATTTCCACTCTCTCTCCATAAAGGTAATGCTTGCATAACTTCAATGCAAATATCACCGCTGCAAGCTCCAAATCATGTGTGGGATAGTTCTTCTCATGAGTCCGTAATTGCCTAGATGCATAAGCAATCACTTTTCCATGTTGTTGAAGAACGCAACCCAGTCCTTTACCTGAGGCATCACTGTAGATTGAGAAACCACCAGTTCCTGTGGGTAGCGCAAGAATTGGTACAGTGGTTAGTCTCTTCTTCAGCTCCTCGAATGATGCCTGACAATCTTTCGTCCAGATGAACTCTTCATTCTTCCGAGTGAGCTTCGTCATCGGCTTAGCAATTCTGGCAAAACCCTTCACGAACTTCCGGTAGTAGCCAGCCAAGCCCAAGAAACTCCTGATTTCAGCAACTGAGCTTGGGGTAGACCACTTCTCAACAGCGGCTATCTTCTTCGGATCCACCGAAGTTCCTTCTCCTGTGACAACATGGCCAAGAAAATCTACCTTGTCTAGAAAGAATTCACACTTGGAAAGCTTACCATACAGCTTCTCCTTCCTCAAAGTTTCCAGAACTTTCCTGAGGTGCTCTTCGTGCTCCTCTTCCGTCTTTGAATAGATCAGAATGTCATCGATGAAGACAACGACAATTGATCTAGGTATTCATGAAAAACCTTGTTCATAAGGTTCATGAACACCGCAAGGGCATTCGTCAGTCCAAACGGCATGACCAAGAATTCAAACTGCCCATACTTGGTGTTGAATGCCGTCTTGGGAATATCTTCCTTCCTGACCCTGATCTGGTGGTAGCTAGATCTATGATCAATCTTCGAAAACACCTTGGCTCCGCTCAATTGATCAAATAGGTCATCGATCCGGGGCAGAGGGTACTTGTTCTTGATGGTGATATTGTTCAGCGCCCGGTAGTCGATGCACATCCGTACTGTTCCGTCCTTCTTGGGCACAAACAAGACAGGTGCTCCCCATGGTGAAGCTCCGTCTCGAATGAATCCCAGGGCCTTCAGTTCATTGATATGGTCCGTCATCTCCTTGGCCTCCTTCAGGTTGACTCTGTAGCATCCCTTAGAAATAGGGGAGAGCCGGGGACTAGGTCAATAGTGAACTCTATGTCTAGATCTGGGGGTAATCCGGGAAGACTATTAGGAAAATCATCTACCATAAAGGTGCAACTAAAAATTTTATTCATGTGGAGAATTACAGTAAAAACTCTCATGATTGATCTAAGGACATCCTGTGACAACTTCTTATAACAATAGATAATGCTATTCAGCAGTCCTATGTACTATTCTTCATGGTTCTGGCTCTTGCATGAGCAGTCTCCAACTGCTTCATCTTCTATGAACCTCGAGTCTGCATCATGCCTTATTGTAGGAGGCAAGGTCTGCTGGATAGGAAGAGTCCCTAGGTTGTGGCCTAACAGGTGTTGCTGGGATATGTGCTCTGGTTTGATGGAAAGATAAGGGGCAGTCCTTTACCCGATGTTCAGCAGATCCATATGCCAAACATTTTCCCAATCTCTTGCGACAAATATTGGCTTGGTGACCATGCCTTTTACAGTAGTCACAAACCAATAGCTTTTTACGATATGACTGCCAGATAGGGCTCAAATATCTTCTAGATTCAGGGGTATCCCTCCTAGGACGAGGTTCCGCTCTAACTTGGTTTAAGATAGCTAAGGCTACATCATTGACGTTCTTCATGTCTTCTCTCATGATATTCATCTGTTCCTGCTGGGCTTCATCTTGAGCTTTCTGGAACTCCAGGATTTTTTGAAATAGGGCAACCATTTGGGAGGTGTTTGCTGGTACTGGTAGAGCAACAGGAATGGGTACTTCACCAAGGAAATGCAACTCAGTTTGAGAAGAGGTAGGAATTGCCAGTGTAGTGAAAACTTCACTGGATGCATTATGGGGACGGTCAATCAGCCGTGAGGGAATAAACCCTGGACTTGGTTGAGGAGATGGGGTGTGATCCGGAGATGATACTTCATCGCCAGCAGGATTGGTCTTCTCCTTGGTTATATTCTGGAAGGTTTAGGGTGCAAACATAAGCAAGGTATCCTACCAGTCTATAATCAAACAAAAATATTTATTTATATATAATTCGGACCTATGTTGTGACAAATCAATGTTCTAGTGTTCTAATTGTTTCTAGGTATGTTTTCCTAAGTTGTTGTTCTGACCTGCATGGGCCACCACTAAAAATATGTTACGACCCGATCCCAAATAATTGGGTCGAACCGGATCATGCCCAGCCTGCACCGTTGTTGAGACGACGGCAGTAAGCTGTTTCATTAGTAGGTAACCACAATAACATCTATATTTGTCACAACTCAATATTCGGGAATTTAAAATTTTATTAAACCTTTAAATAAATACAACTGGAAAGTGAAAGAACTGAATTAAAAGCTGAAATCAAATTACAAAATTCTAAAACAACAAATTTAGAAACAGAAAATCTAGCTAAGCGTTCGGCTCGCCGGCCTTAGGTCCTGCGTCCTCCAAAAGGACTCTGGCAACACCACAGGGTACAGAACCGGGTCATAATAGCTGTTGTATAACAGCTCGGCATCCTCAATATTCCCCTAAAAATGTTATCTCCAGTCAGGAGGGAGCAAAGTACAACTTATGCTAATTTGATAATTAAAATAATAATAGAATCATGCACTTTTAAACAATTTGGAATAAATTCCAGCAGTTACAGTATTGTGATGTAAATAGGTAATGAATATGACCGACTTGGGTTGTACAGTAAAAGATATGACTTATCCCCGTGTGTAAGAGGGGTAAGCTCGCACAGTTACAGTAGTTACAGTAGTTACAGTAGTTTGGATGTGGTCATACTCATTACACTACTTCTCCAGTCCCCAAATAGTTACAGTAGTTACAGTCAGTGCTCTCAGAGAGAGTTCCGTGTTGCATCATGGTTTAAACTTGCATTAAAACGATTACTAAATAATTGTAAACTAACACAAAATGTACTTGCCTCAAATGGACTGGACTTGAAGGGATGAAGACTTCGAGATGGGATTTAGACTCGTCCTCGAAATCTTACATTCGAGAAGTTGACTCAGAATCCAGGGTTACCAAGCTAACTATGCTAGTTGAAATCTCTAATTGTGTCCTAATCAGTTTTAATCTTTATTTATTAAATACGAACCAAAATACGTTTATCGGTGCGTTATAATTTAAGAACGAGGGAAAGATCATTTAAACTTGTATTTTGAAAAAAAACTCGTAGTTTCCAATTTAATTGATTAAAACTTGGTATTTTCGTAATTATACATATAAAACTAAATTTCTTATTTTAATGAGAAAAACATGATCGTTGTTAAATATTAAAACTTGTAAATTTTAATGTGAGAAAATTTTATTAATTTTCTATATCAAAATAATTATTTACTTTTGATTTACGCGTACGCTAAAATAACTCGCAAAACCAGAAAACAATAGGAAACCTATGCTACAAAATTACATATCACAGAGGAAATAGACTGGCTGGGCTTATGCCCATTACAATTTATTTACAAAAATTGAAATAAGACAAAACATTTGTTAGTTCTAAAATCTTCCTACAATTTAATTATGAATAAATTAAATAATAATAAAAAATTAAATATTAATGAGTCTCAGATATGGTCCAATCGTCATATAGGCTAATGTCTCAACGTCCGGGCGAAGCCGGTTTCGTTTGCACTTAGCCCGGGCCCATTGACCAATACGGTCGTCGCCCAAAATCCAAAATATTAATATTTTCCGAAAACCATTTTTAAAATCATTTTTAAAATCATTTTAAAAATCATTTTAAAAATACAATTAAATTTTATGGAAAATCCGGTAGCATTTCCTCTATTTTGGTCAACCCAAAAACTGGAAAAGTGTGCCAATATTTTCCTGCAAATATCCCAAATCAGGGAATCCCAAAATATATATATAAAAAATAACCACAATTTTTTCCAATATTAATTCGGAACGACCCGAAACGAATTCGGGAGTCCGAAACCAACTCTAAAACATCACAGCACAAAATCGGAAAGATCCGAAAACTAATTTATCCAGAAATCTATTTCTGAAAGATCCGAAGCTACGACGTCGCTAAAAACTGAATTCCCGGGAGGAAATCGGGGACCAATCTTATCACAGACAAATGAAAATGGGATGGGACAGAGGGGTTATACCTTGGGTTGCTCGGCTAGAGCTCTCAGATGGTATAAAGAAAGAAATCCACGCGGGCAGCGGAGTCGAATCCACGAGACAGCGGAGTCGAACCGAATCCCCGAGACAGCGGAGTCGAACCGAATCCCCGAGACAGCGATGATGTCACAGCGGAGCCGCGGCTAGGAACCGAACGGAGAACAACGCTGAACCGCGCTGTCGGGACAGCGGGACAGAAAACCGGCGGGTCGGGGTCGCCGGAGGAAACCCGAGAGGGGGTCGGCCACGGGAGCAAAAGGGCGGGGCCGCGCGCTGGCGGCGGCGAACGCCGAGGAGCGCTCGGGGACGTGCTCGGGCAGGAGTGCTGGACAGGGGAGGCCGAGAGGGGCGGCCTCGGCTGGGCTCGGTGGATGGGAGCGGGGCCGGGGGTCGGCGCCGCTGGGAGACGCGCGCGGGGGCGCGGTGATGGGATCCAGCGCTGGAGGCGCCACGGTTGGCCGGGAAGGGCTGGATCGGGGTCCGGGGTGCCGGTTGTCGGGCTGAGAGGAGCTCGGGTGGCGAGCGGGTGGCGGATGCCGAGGGTGGAGTCGGGGCCTGATGAGGGGCTCGGGGGAGGTTGCTCTCTGGTGGAGTTGGAAAATAGAGAGAGATGGGGAAAGTGAGTGAGAGAAAGTTTGGGGAATAATGGTGGGTTTAGGGAGAGAAGTGATGGTTATAAGAAGTGTGAGGAAGGAATGTGGTGCTCCCTGAGAGTAAGGATAACGTGTGGTAGAAAATAGGTGTCAGGAGAGGAAAGTGAGTGGGAGTGGGGAAGAAGAGTGAAAGGAGGAGAATAAAAGTAGGAGCCCCATCCTGGTCGTGGGTTTAGGGAGGGACCAAGTAAAATATTATTATTATTATTTTTTTATAAAAACAGATTTCAAATGAAATGGGTTAGGACCGGGTCTGGGTTTCGAAAATCTGGTCTGGGCTCGGGTCAGGTCAGCACTCAAAAATCCACATTTAATTTTCAAAATTAATTTTTAAAACCCATAAATAATACTAATAACAATAGTAATAATATTATAATATTAATAACAGATCACACTACAAAACTGGGTTTCACACACGGCAGCCAGATAAATATCCAGAGGAGATGGATGACTGGAACTCCCGGTGGAACTGCCCTCTGGTGCCACCTCCTCTTTCACAGCTCTCTCAACTTTAGGAATCACTTCTGGAGTAGCTCTCTCGGTGGAACTGCTCTCTGGAGCAGCCATCTGTGCCTCCCTTAAGCAAGATCCTCGGGTCTTAGGTGCCATCTGGTAAGACCATTAAATATCAATGAGAGCACGTATATACAAAATTCAACTCAGCTTCGTTTGACAATTTAATTTTGCACAGTCTCAAGTATTGAATTATCCATAAAAACACACTTTAGAAACAGTTCATATTCGGGAACACAAGAAGAATCTTAATCTAGTCCATAAACACAAAATTTGTACCTATCACGTACAAACCAACTTCCAATCTTAAGACGACCTAAACAGAATTAGTATATAATCATGTAATCACCAGTAACCGGATGTAACTGAGTTCGGGGGTACGCCGGGGTCCACTGTGCAGTAATTGGTGGATCCGCTGGTATAGGCCGGATGTACTTAGTATTGACCGATGGATTAGTATCGGTTTATCGATTTGGTATAGGCCGTATCGGATTGGTATCGGCCTTAGCGAATTGGTATCGTCCTTAGCGAATTGGTATTGGCCTTAGCGAATTAGAAGGTTTAGTAACAACTGTACTTGGATTTCTCGCTTCTCGAACGAGAATGCCATTGCAAGAGAGTCACGAGAGAGTAAAAAATCTCCTTAATATTGATGTTTACGAGAGTGATCGGCTAATCACTCTAGTAAACATCACTATTTAGGAGATTTTTTACTCTCTCGTGACTCTCTTGCAATGGTATTCTAGTTCGAGAAGAGAGAAATCTAAGTACAGTTGTTACTAAACTTTCTATTATACTAATCCGATACGGCCGATACATTTTCGATACGGCCGATACCTATCGGATATGGCCTATACCAATTCGCTAAGGTCAATACCAATCTGATATACGGCCGGTACGTTTTCGATACGGCCAATACCTATCGGATATGGCATATACCAATTCGCTAAGGCCAATACCAATCCGATACGGCCTATACCAAACCATAGACCGATACTAATCCATCGGTCTCATAAATAATTGTGCCAACCAAATCAAAAGAGCCAGACTGTAATTTAATAGAAATGTAAGAACTTTAGAGTGTAATTAAATAACAACTAATAACAACAGTAATAACACAGTACTAATTCATATATGCAGTCTAATACAAATTGTAACACCCAGTTTTCTAGATGAGGGTAATTTTGAAATTTTGTAATTATAATTATTATTTATTGATATTGTTTCACATTATGATTTTTGGTAATTTTTAATAATTTTTAAACTATTTAAAAACTGCTTTAAGTCATGACTTGTGATTTTGATGTGCTGCCAGTGAAACCCTAGAGGCTGCATGACCTGGAGCCTAACCATGTCATTAGAATAATTTAATTATCATTTTTATCCTAGGGGTAATTTGGTTATTTTGACTTATTTGATAATTTATTGAATTGGTAAATTCTAGTTTGACTGTGACTTGTTGAGACCTAGTGGACTAACCTAGAAGCTAACCCTAGCCATGGTGACCCTAGTCTAACTTAGGTTAACCTACTTTTAGTCATTAGAAACTAATGTTGGATTATGAGGATTAGGTTAACCCTAGCCATGGTGAAATTATTTCATGGTTTGTGGTTTAATGAATGACTTATAATTTAAGGACTTAATGACTTGTGACTTGGCCCATGGCCCATGATTTGACACCCTAACCCTAATTCCTCCCTTTATGACCAGCCACATAGGGCTCCCCTCCCTATAAATAATCTCCTCATTGAGTTCTTGCCTCTTTTGTATCATTCCAACACATAGGAAAAGAAAGGTATTTTCTTCCTTCCAAAAAATTCCCATAAATTCATTTTAAATCCTTTTTAACTCTAGTTTCTTGCATTAGAACCTAATACTCTCTTATTTTCTGATTGTGGGGTTTAATCCCAGCTTTAGGATAATTTGGGAGCATTTGGCTAGCAAGGGAGAATTCCCCATTTGGAGTTTTTTTTATGCTTTTTACACCTAGAGGTAAAACCCCTTAAATTATGATTTAATTCTGTTTTCTTTGCATTTAAGGCTAGATCTAGGAGTCCCCTAGCTGTCCCCGAAATTTGGATGGATTTCGTGTCCGTTTGGTGTCCGTATCGGACACGTGTCATAGTGTATACTTAGGTGTTTGATGAAATGCCTCTTTGAACTTTATGTTCCTGGTTTTCAAAATGAATTACACATTTGGAAAGCTTATTATGTGTAGATTACTATGGTCTGTGTCTGAGCACGAATTGGATTGGTTTTCGTGTCCAAATTTGGACACGAATGCGTGCACGAGGCCCCGGTGCGCTGCCCTGCTGCTCGGGTGCCATAACGGACACGACACGGCAACTCAGGTCACGAAATTTGGTGGACACGTTCTCCTAGTGACTGAAATCACACTCGTAAAGTTTCACGGGTTCTCGTTTAGTGTGCACGATGAAAATTGACTTGCACTGGTCCTAGCCTGACACGAGCGCGCGCGAGAATCACGTCGGATACGCGTCTCGTGCACGCGACACGAGTCACGTGGACACGGTGCAGGCTGTGGGACACGCTCCCCTATCCTAGGCGAAACCTAGGACATGAGCACGAGCCCTCTAGTGTCGTGTGTCGTGTCCTTGCTCGCTCTGCACCTCAGCACGAGGATTTTCTGAGCTGTGTCGATTTGATGTGTTCATTTTGTTTGGACACGTTCTGTCACGACCCGCTACCCAAATTGTTGGGCTAGGCCGAGTCATGCCCAGCCTACGTTGAGATAAAACGTAGTAAGCTGTTCTAAAGACAACAGGATAAGACTAAATGTGCTAACAGTTCTATAAGTGAAGAAGAATCATAAATGCTCCAAACACAAAAGTCGTCGTATATAGTAAAATATCCAAGTACAAGTGAACTGAAAAGTAAAACTGGATACATGTCCAGTTACAAAAAGATATAGTCTAATACATGTCTACTCTCAAAAGTCTAAGGCAAAAGACAACTAGGCGAGGTTCCCCGCAGGAACATCCTCGTAAAGCAAAGCCGGGTCCTCGGCAGTATCTCCATAGTATGTGTCGCAGAGTAACTCCTCCTCAGTAAGGATACCTACAACGTTATCCTGTCAGGACGGAAGCAAGTACTAAATCTAACAAACATATAATACTGATCATGTGATGAAAAGGAAATGACATATCATGTTGGTTCAATTTTAGGTACATTTTATCATGGCAATAGATATACATTTTAAAGTTTAAAACTGTAGTAGGTGAGTGATCAGTCAATAGGTAATCAGGATGTACAGCGGTACATATCAATTTTCTGATGTGCACATACGTACACATAACGGCATCAGTGTATATCCATACACAAACGCGGGACCAGACATACGACACAGATACATATAGAATGTAACGGTGCTCGGTAAATACATACGGAGAAGGGGGTCATGATCACGTACACTACTAGCAGTTTCCCCTTAACCCGTTATTTAAACATATGAGAGATATGAAATACGGTATAAACATGGTAGAGACTGAAAGTAATACAACATGTAAAGTTCTAACTTGCTACCCCAAGGATCAGCATTTAACATGGTTGGTGATTCACAGTTTTATGGTTTATAGAAGTTCGTAGAAAGTACTTGCCTCTAGCAAAGCAAAACGAAACAAGCTGCGATAACAGTGCTATGGATGTCCGGTAACTCGTCACTGAAGAAGTAAATACAATAACTTAGTTTTTACACTAAGCTAAAACACTAGGACACTAATTGGTGAAACACGACTTGTGACTGGGCACCTAGCCAAAATGATGACTTTGGCGTAGGAGACCAATGTGGGGTGACACACTACTTTAACTAACTTTCTAGGGTCTTTACACTAGTGAGGGGTGGGGTTCAACATAGCTAAAACTCAAAATAACACAAAAAGCTACAAGTCATAATTAATCAATAAATAAATCAAAAGACCATTGTGTTCTAACAATTTTAGAGATAGACAAAAAGCCTAGTTTTACTTAAGGTAAGGCACCAAAGTGATCCTTGTTAATCATAGAAATTTATTATAATTTTTCTGGAATTTATTAACCAGTACAAATATTTTATAAAAAATTAGTTTTCCTAAGTATACAGAAAATGAGTTTTGGTTTCATATGCCAAACTAGTGGCAAAACAGTAAATTAAATACTATAAAAATTATACCAAATTAGCTAAAGTAACATAGTATCTAAATACTATTTTTCCATAATTTTAACAACACTTTAAGTATTTTTTAGAAAATCAAAAACAACATTTGCACACAATTGAATTTAAATAATTAATTATCTGCGTATTTTGTCCATGTATATAATTTGAACCAAAGTTCAAATACAGGACCCAAGGCCATGAATCAAGTCCAATATGACTTGTACAGGTCTTGAATGTGTGAAAACACATTTGGGCCCAAAAACCCATGCAAGGCTTGGACACCAAATGGTTGCAGTAATTTAAATACACTAAAATACAAATTTGGTAATAGTGCAAAATAAATATTATTATTTTAATATGGTAAAATTATGCATAGTGAAAATATACATACATGTGTTTAAAAGTACATATATATATTTATAAGGAAAATACTTAATTTATAAATATATATATATATATATATATATATATATATATATATATATATATATATATATATATATATATATATTTTTTTTTTTTTTTTTTTTTTTTTTATATATATATATATATATATATATATATATATATATATATATATACAAATATGTATATATATATAAGGAAACATTTAATTATAAAGTGTATACATAATAATATATATATACACATGAAAAAATATATATATACATATATGTATACAAATACAAATATATATATAATATTTACTAACCATAAAAATATACACACAAGAAAATATATACATATATACATATATGTACATAAATACATATATATACATACATACACATATATATTTATAAAGTACTAAAAATGAAGTGTATATATATATATTTATTTATTTTTATTTTTATTTTATATATATATATATATATATATATATATATATATATATATATATATATATATATATATATATATATATATATATATATATATAAACAGCATATATATATATATATATATATATATATATATATATATATATATATATATATACATAAAATAGTATGTATAATAGTACATATATATATATATATATATACAAATATATATACATATATAACAAAAGAAAAAAAGAAAAAGAAAAAGGAAAAGAAAAAGAAAAGAAACAACAGCAGGGGGGGCTCGAACTCGGCCCAGCGAGGGGTCGGGTTTGAGTTGGGTCGGGCTGGCCAGGGGGTCAGCCCGTGGCTTGTGTTAGAGTTAGGACTTAGTTTAGTTTTATTTCTGTTTTAGTTAATAATAACTGTAGCCCGAAATATCACTCTGTGTCCTGACAGTTTGGGACACAGAGTCTACGTGTCCATGCTGTGCACGATACGTATGGGTCTAGTCCTTCGTGTCCAGACTGTCCCTCATGCTCGCCAGGACACGGCGAGTCGTATCCACATGCATGAGACACGCACGACTCAGCTCAGGGTCTGTTACCTGTGTGTCCGACTTCGGGAGAAGTTTTCGAAGGCGGAGACGGCGGCTAGGGGCGTCGGGACGGTGGCGGAGTGGTGGCGCTCGTCGCGTCTCAGCGTGGCGAACCCTCCGGTGGTGGTGGTAGGGGGTGGCGTTCGTCGTGGGAGCGGCGCTGGGGGTTAGCCGGAGTTAGGGTTCCGGTGATGGGTTTTGGGGAAGAACGGGCGGTGGTCGGTGGTAGATGCGTCGTGGTGGTGGTAGATGGGTCGGGGGGACTGTGGGGGTTTTTATAGGGGGGTTGAGGCGGTCGGGCTGGCCGGAAATGGCGGGGGCAGGCCAGTCGTGGCGGTCGTCGGGCAGTCGGGTCGTCGGGGGTGGGTAGGTTAGGGTTAGCGTTTAGGTCCCTGTAGTTTAGAAAATTGCACAATAGTCCTAGCAGTTGTCAAATGCAAATATAATTTGCATTCCACACTTAAAAACAATTAGGTAATTACAAACTGATATTAAAACAATTCTAATTATTATAAAACTATATTAAAACAATTTAGAAAATTACAAATCAATATTTTAGTATTAAAAACTCATTTAAAAATCATTTAAAAATTCTAGAAAAATTAATAAAAATCCTAATAATTATTTTAAGGCTAAAAATGACATTAATAATTAATTAACACTAATTTTATAATTTTTGAAAAACAGGGGCTTACACGTTCGTGTCCAGTTTCCTGGACACGAACACATCCCTCATGACACGAATGACATGTATTAACCTCTGCACACATCAATTGATGATCATTTGGGTTTTCGATTTCAAATGGGTTGAAATTTGTCGAGCTTTCCATTCTCTGATACACAGTTTCATTATTTTGATTTCTGAGTTAACTTATAAAATTTTTACAGTTTTATAATGTTTAAATACCATGATTAGATCACCCACACTCATATTAGATTACTGGAAGTTTGATTTTGATTTGTGTTAAGTTTTGGATTTCGAATATGGAGTTGGGGCTGTCCAACAGGTTGACTGATACATCCCTGTTTTGTTTGAAATCCTGATTTTAAACCCTATTTTTTTAAACTGATTTGGTATTTATTTGACATGTTTAGTTGATTAATAAATTGATGATATATATACAAGTATGTACACATTGGGTTGGTTCATGGGGTTGAGCTATTTCCTTGTTTTCCTGAGTTTTCAATGCATTTGAATGATACTTCACAACTGTTGAACTGTTCTTCCTGAGAACAGTTGCACCACTGAGATTTTCACACACACACACAAAATTGAGAATCCACACACACTGCCATTGCTGAGAACTGAAATGTATTAACACACTTTTGTCATGTATCACACACACCCACTGATATTCACTAAATCCGAGAATTTGAGTTGTGTTTGGTGTTGGTTTTCACATGATCCTGAGAACAGTTCTTTCACACTCTTTAGACACAGCAGACCCCCCCCCTCGGGTTCCTGTACAGCAGGTGACTGAGCCCCTTAGCAACTTGGCTTGACCATGACTTGAGTTTGGTATCAGTAAGGTGGTATCCTGAGTTCTAGATTGTGTGTGAGTATCTAGAGTTGTTTGGAGTGTCAAATGGACTGAGGTAGGTGTGTGTCAAGTGTTTTCAGTGCCTTGAGTGAGTACCAAGTATTAGAGAGGTTGTGCATGTGAGAGTGTGTCGGATGGAGAATGTGGGGTTTAGCTTAGCAGCTAGTGTCATGCCCCAGAACCAGAATACTGGTGAGCGAGGGCAGACATAGCCAGCTACGTATATTGAAGTGCAACCCACCTCGCTATACGGTCACGGCTGTCTAGATACATGAGGGTTTAACTACAAGCCAACAGTCTCTTAAGGTCATGAACAAGCCTAGTGTCTCAATCACAAGCAAGTAAGTAAATGTTACAAGATATAAGATCACCAAATATACAATAGTAAGGCGTCCCAAACATTACATATTCAGCTGATCATGAAGCTAGTCGTTACAAAACGTGAGGACTAGCAAGAGTTTAGTCATACATGATCAACCCTTGGATCTGTCAATCATGTTACAGCCCGTAGGCAGACAATAAGAGAAGGTGCAATCGAGCTAAACAGGTGCTCGTCGGCTAAACGCCTCAAAAGAATATTTTTACAATAAAGTGGAAGAACCAAAAATAACCCACTCGTTGCCCTGGTTACGCCTGGTCGCCACCATCGGGCTGGAAAGTCGGTAGATCCTCTGGAGCTGCTCCAAAATTTGGCCATACAAAACCAACTAGGTCAGACCCCAGAAAAAGCAAGTGCCACAAAGGAGGCTTCACTTAGGAACTAAAACCAGCAATTAGCACAGAAGATAATAATATATGGTAAAACTGGAAAGATATAGCATCACGAGGATATACGGTAAGATAATCATGGGACCATTCAAATAACCAGGTTACAATCCTTAAACCAAACAAGGACCGGAATTGTAACCCTTCGTCTGAACCGAACTTGGCTTCTCCCATTTATCAGCAAGATAATGTAAGAAAATCAGGACATGTAGCACTTTTATACAGGACCAAGACTAGACAGATTATTCTTCATTCAATCAATCACGGCTAAGCAATGAATACGGCTTGATACTTTAACTAGCTAGGGTTATCACAGGCCTAGTTACTAGCAAGATGCAGTGAGATTATTCCACAGCCACAAGCCCTGCAGACCATCCAGGTTACCCAGGTCAAAAATTAGGGGTTGAATTCAGGTGGGTACACCGTCCAGGAAACGCATGTACCCTTAGGTAGCTTGAACGGTGCAACACATGACAGTGTGCTGGAAATGTGCCCTACTCGACGGCAGGCTACAGATCCCAGGCGCTCCCAGGTAACGAGATTGCCTGTAGCTGGAAGATCTCTTTATGACTAATGTATTAATTTAGTTATTAGCCTTAGTCCATTTTAGTAGGTACTCCTGACCGTGGTACTCAGGAGTCCCATCCTAGACATGATGCAATACAAGACTGGATTATTTGTACAAGCACAATCGCCCACGGTGTCCGGATTAATTATACAGGTCATGTCATGTCAGGTAGCCGTCGCAACAACTTATCAAGATATATCATGTCAGGTCATCATGTCAAGTCTACTTGTCAGGAGTGCGCCACGGCGGGCCACTATCATGTCATGTCAGGTTTACTTGTCAGGAGTGCACCACTACGGGTTACTGTCGTGTTCAGGGTACAAGTGCAGGATAGTATAGTACAAGCATTCAATCAGGAGATCCAAATTATGCTGAGGTTACAAGACACAAGTTATCAGTAGAGATCTAGCAATAATAGAAAAATAATAATAATAATAATAATTAAATAGCAGGGCAAGGCACAGGAAGGAGCCATGCGGCTCAGGGTCACTAGAACTCATGCGGCCAATAGGGAGAGCGCATGCAACTTGGTATGGACAGGGGCATGCGGTTGGGGAGGCAAATCCTTGCGGTTCCAAGAAGTTGGGTCTCATGCGGCCAGCGGAAGAGTAGGCTTCATGCGGCTGACGGAAAGCAAGTTAATGCGGTCAGGGAGGGGCAAGGGCGCACATGCGGCTCATG
The DNA here is from genome assembly GCA_029216955.1 of Iris pallida. Lineage (NCBI taxonomy): Eukaryota > Viridiplantae > Streptophyta > Magnoliopsida > Asparagales > Iridaceae > Iris > Iris pallida. The sequence continues at coordinate 31,958,928 of JANAVB010006599.1, read as the reverse complement.
GGGGAAGGGCTCTCATGCGGCTGGAACAGACTCGGGTTCATGCAGCCCGCAGAGCAAAGGGCTATGCGGCTGAACCGAGTCGAGTCCCATGCGGCCAGGGGATAAAGGAATTTTATGCGGCTGGGAATGAACTTCTCATACGGCTGGACTGGGAAGCTCAGTCATGCGGTTTAAGTAAGAAGGACTACATGCGTCTGGAAGGAGTACTTGCCGTATGAACTTGTCATACGGTCAAGTCCAGCCAATAGTGCATGCGGTTGGAACAGTGAGCATAAGCGGCTGGAAGTGTCATGCGCCTTGCGGCTGGAAAAGACTTGCCGCATGAATGTTCATGCGGTCAAGTGCTGCCATGCGGCTCGAGACTGTGCTTCTTCTCCAAATTTCCGAGAAGAAGTACACCATGAAGCCATGGCTTCCAAGCTGCATAAAACCTTCATCTGGGGTCCAAATCTGAACTTCTATAGGTCAAAACGGGGCAGAATGAAATTCTCTACAACATGGAACCATCAAAACTTAAAAATAATAAGATTAAGTAGATCAAAACCCCAAAATTCCAAAAATAAAGTAAACTTAGATCTACAAGAATCTAGCCATGGAAAGTGGAAATGCCAAGTACTAAAGTAAGTTAAAATACTGCAAGGAAGAGAATAAAGCAATAAAATTAGAGTTCCTACATGAAGCAAGTTGCACTTGCCTAGACCCCTCTCTCCCTCTCTCTGGTAGGTAAAGAAGTTAATGGAGGAAAGAAGAAGAGTAAAGAAGAGAGAGAAGGAAGTGGGGGTTAATAAATGGTAGTAGTGGTGGTAGGTAGGGGGTTCACCCTTGGTTCATAATGAACCAAAACAAACCGAGCCAAGCCGAACCAACCCAAGAATAAACCAAGCCATGAAAAAAACTAAGCAAGGAATCATGCAACACAAGATAAAATACGTATACGTATTCCGAAATACGTAATACGAACCACAGGCATTACAACTCTACCCACCTTAAAAGAATTCCGTCCTTGGAATTTAATTAAGAGGCTAGAGAGGCGAGGACAAGTTATATTAATCACAAGCAAGCTATAACTAGGCAGGCAATCACTCATTCAAGCAAGGAATCAAAGGCATGAGGCATAAGGAAGACATTATACCTCACGAGTCAAACAAGTCGGGATACCGCGATCGGATGTCATCCTCACGCTCCCACGTTGACTCACCCAAGGAGTGATGACCCCAAGCGACTCGGACTAACATGATAGTCTTGTTCTTGAGTATCTTCTCTCTTCGGTCCAATATAGACACGGGCCTCTCCTCATACGAAAGGTTGGTACCAACAACCAATTCCGAATGATCCAGGATGTGGCTCGGGTCCGGAATATACCATCGTAATTGGGATACATGGAATACGTCATGCACCTCGCTTAGCGACGGCGGAAGAGCGAGACGATAGGACACATTTCTTACTCGCTCCAGAATATCGAACGGCCCTATATACCTAGGACTAAGTTTTCCCCGTGCGCCGAAACGAATGACGACACGGTTAGGCGAAATCCTCAGGAATACATGGTCACCGACGGAAAACTCGAGAGGGCACCGATGAGAATCGGCCCAATGGCGCTGGCGATCTTGGGCAACTCGAAGATGATCCCTGACTCTTCTGACCACTTCAACTGTCTGGGCAATCATTTTTGGGCCGAGCATCTGCTTCTCTCCAACATCATCCTAGGCTAGCGGGGATCTGCACTTCCTACCATACAGTGCCTCGAACGGTGCCATCTGGATACTGGCCTGGAAACTGTTATTGTATGAGAACTCCACCAGGTGCAGGTGATCTTCCCACGAACCACCGAAGTCGAGCGTATAGGACCGCAACATATCTTCAAGAGTCTGGATCGTGCGTTCTGACTGACCATCTGTCTGCGGATGATATGCTGAGCTGAACTGGAGGTGAGTCCCCAAGCTCTCTTGCAGGCTACGCCAAAAGTACGACGTGAATCTTGAATCCCGTTTCGAGGTGATACTGACTGGTACCCCATGCATCCTGACTATCTGCCTGAGGTACATCTCTGCCAGCTGAGCTGTCGACTGATCAATTCTGAACGGGAAAAAGTGAGCCACCTTCGTGAGCCGGTCAACTATAACCCAAATAGTATCTCGACCAGCTGGGGATCTAGGCAATCCAGTCACAAAATCCATGGTCACATGTTTCCACTTCCATTCTGGAATCGGCAAGGACTGAAGAAGTCCAGCGGGCCTCTGATGTTCATCCTTAACCTGCTGGCAAACCAAACATCGAGAGACAAACCGAGCTATCTCCCTCTTCATACCGTTCCACCAAAAGTGTTGACGAATGTCACGGTACATCTTAGTACCGCCAGGATGAATGGAATACTGCAAACTGTGAGCTTCTACCATGATTTCCTGCCTGATATCTCCATTGGGTACACAAAGACGCTTACCATGTCGAAGTGTACCGTCTTCATGAATGTATAACTCCGGTCTTCGTCCTGCCTCACACTCTGCTCTGAGTCGCTGAAGCTTGGAATCTGCTGACTGTGCCATCCGGATCCTCTTAACTATAGTGGACTGAACTTGCATGCTGGCCATCAATACCACACTAGAAGGGAGGACAACTTCAATACCCATCTTCTGAAGATCTGCTAACAGCTCTGGTTGTGCTGTTAGGAAATAAACTCCGGCTCTCTTGCTCAACGCATCTGCAACAACGTTGGCCTTCCCGGGATGATACTGCAAGTTGACATCATAATCCACAAGAAGCTCCAACCACCTCCTCTGACGTATGTTAAGATCCTTCTGGGTGAAAACATACTTCAGGCTCTTGTGGTTGGTGAAAATATCTACCCTATCTCCATACTAGTAATGCCTCCACAACTTAAGTGCAAACACTACTGCGGCCAGCTCCAAGTCATGGGTGGAATAATTTCTCTTATGTTCACAAAGTTGACGTAACGCATAAGCTATTACCTTTCCATGCTGCATCAGAATACATCCCAAACTTCTGCCTGAAGCATCACAATATACCGAGAATCCTCCGGTTCGATCTGGAAGCGTGAGAATTGGTGCCGTCATCAAGCCTCGCTTCAACTTCTCAAAAGAATCCTGGTACTCTGCTGTCCAAGCAAACTGCACATCCTTGCGGGTCAACTGGGTCAAGGGCGCTGAAATTCGAGCAAAATCTGAAACAAACCGCCGGTAGTAGCCGGCCAATCCAAGAAAACTACGAACTTCTGCAATGGTACTGGGCACTGGCCATGACTCAATAGCCACAATCTTCTGGAGATCCACTTCTACTCCTCCTCTGGTAATGATATGACCCAAGTACGAAATGCGATCGAGCCAGAACTCGCATTTACTAAACTTGGCATATAACTGGTGCTCCCTGAGAATCTGAAGAACCACACGGAGATGCTGCTCATGCTCCTCCTCACTCTTGCTGTAGACCAGGATGTCATCCAAGAACACAATCACAAACTGATCCAAGTAAGGCATGAAGATACGATTCATGAGATCCATGAATACCGCCGGTGCATTGGTTGCTCCAAAGGGCATAACAAGGAACTCCCAATGCCCATATCTTGATCTAAAAGCTGTCTTCGGGATGTCCTGCTCTCTGACTCTGATCTGGTGGTATCCTGAGTGCAAGTCGATCTTCGAGAATACTGCTGCCCCTTTGAGCTGATCAAATAAGTCATCTATCCTCGGGAGAGGGTATCTGTTCTTGATTGTCACTGAGTTTAAGGTACGATAATCAACAAATAACCTGGACGTACCATCCTTCTTTTTCACAAGAAGCATAGGGGCTCCCCAAGGCGATCCACTAGCATGAATGAATCCCTTGGTTCGAAGTTATTCAATCATCTTGTACAAGATCTCCAATTCTAACGGCGCCATCCTGTAGACTCTCTCTGACACTGGGGCTGTCCCAGGAATCAAGTCTATGGTGAACTCGATCTCCCGTTCTGGCGGCATACCTGGAACTTCTTCTGGAAAAACATCTGGAAACTCTTCAACTATCCGAGGTAACTGTACTGCTGCTACTGCCATCCGCAATACTGGAGGAGAATGCTCAACTTCGCCTCGGGAGAAGGAAAACTCTGGCTCGCCTGGAATGCTAAAAACAACCCTACCAATATGGCAGTCTATTCTAGCATACTGGTTCCTCAACCAATCCATCCCTAAGACCACATCATAATCGGCCATCGGAAACTCTATCAATCTAGCGGAAAATTCCTTACCGCTAACTACGATCCGACACGAGGAAAATACCCTATCGACTCCCACAAGTCCGTCACCAGTAAGTATATTGAGCCTTACTGATAATGACTCGGGCTCCAATCCTATCCGTGTCGCGAATCATGCAGACATAAAAGAATACGATACACCAGAATCAAATAAAGCTGAAGCTGGAAAGGAGTTGACGAGAATAGTACCTGCCACTACCTCTCCTGGTGCCAATCCTTCCTCTGCGGTCATCACCATAGCCTGACCATGCCCTCGGGATGCTGGTCCCCTCTGCTGAAATCCTTGCTGCCTGTTCTGATTCAAGGCTTGGGCCTGAGTATGCTGCTGGGGGTTCTGCTGCTGGAATACCTGGGACTGAGGTGGCAAAGGCCTCGGCAATGGATACTGCTGCTGCTGGACTGGAGCTGGTCCTCCAACCGAAGAGCTAGAAAGGTTGGACAATGATGAACCACCCCTATTCGGGCAGGATCCAACCCTATGGTCTGCTGCTCCACAAGCCAGACACAATCCCTGTGCCCTGCGACACTCTGACACTACATGGCCTAGCTTCCCATAATGAGAACATCCCACTGCAGAAGACTGCTTCTGCTTCTGCTGCTGAGGGTACGTAGGGGCTGAATGCTGAACCGATGATACCGAGGCCGCCCGCCTCGGAGCTCAAATAGTCAAAGCCCTGGCTGCCAGGGCTGGGGCTGAAGACTGATTCATCTGGCCGTGGGACCTCTTCCGACCTCCGGTCCTATCCACAATCCTCTGGGAGGTATACTCATGCCTCCTAGCTGCTCTCAAGACTGCATCAAAAGTCTGATGCTCAAACTGCTTAACTGCTAATAGAATCTCCAGGTGAAGCCCCTGCTGAAACTGCTGGGCTCTATCATACTCGGTTGCCACCAAAGTGGGAGCAAACCGACTGAGCCTCGAAAACTCGGCCGCATATCCGTCGACCGTCCTGTCCATCTGCTTCAGATTGGTGAACCTCGTCTGTAGATCATACCGAGCTACAGCATCAAAATACTTGGTCTAGAATCTCTCCCTGAACACCGCCCAAGCAATGGGTACTGCTAATCTAACGGCCTAAGCCGCCCACTAGCTACGGGCAAGATCTAGCAACTGCAGGTGCACCACGGCTACCTTCTCGTTCTCTGGGGTCCTGGCTGCTTCTAGAATCACCTCTGTGTCCTGAAGCTAAGCATCTGCAGCGATAACATCTTCACAACCATCGAAGAAAGGAGGGTTCAAGCGCTTGAAGCTGTTGGCCGCGCTGTTACCCTGATGACCGCCCCTAATCAAAGCATCCGCCACTGCCTGGTACAAGGCATCTCCTCGACGATCTTGGGAAGCTATCAAGGTCCTGACGAGTCCTACCAAAGTGCCATCATCAGGTTCGGCAGGCTGAACTGGCTGGACTGGTGGCTCTCCGCCAGAAGGCACGACTCTGAAGGCTACTCCAGAATGCTGGGCTTGATCCCCGGGTTGCTGCTGATCCACGGAAAGTGCTCCGCCTTGCTGACCGACAGGTCCAGGAATGATATCGCTGAAGAAGACGACATGGGGAACAATAAGGAAGGACCAAGACAGATCAACGATACAAGCATATGATCAGGACAAGAATCCAGGGATTCAGAAGATACGAGCAGATATCAAGGGCGAATACTGATTGAGACATCTATTCGGTAAAGCCTCACATATCTTGATTTATAAGACCTGCATGGGCCACCACTTAAACTATGTCAAGCCCCAGAACCAGAATACTGGAGAGCGGGGGCAGACATAGCCAGCTACGTATATTGAAGTACAACCCACCTCGCTATACGGTCACGACTGTCTAGATACATGAGGGTTTAACTACAAGCCAACAGTCTCTTAAGGTCATGAACAAGCCTAGTGTCTCAATCACAAGCAAGTAAGTAAATGTTACAAGATATAAGATCACCAAATATACAATAGTAAGGTGTCCCAAACATTACATATTCAGCTGATCATGAAGCTAGTCGTTACAAAACGTGAGGACTAGCAAGAGTTTAGTCATACATGATCAACCCTAGGATCTGTCAATCATGTTACAGCCCGTAGGCAGACAATAATAGAAGGTGCAATCGAGCTAAACAGGTGCTCGTCGGCTAAACGCCTCAAAAGAATATTTTTACAATAAAGTGAGAGAGCCAAAAATAACCCACTCGTTGCCCTGGTTACGTCTGGTCGCCACCATCTGGCTGGAAAGTCGGTAGATCCTCTGGAGCTGCTCCAAAATCTGGCCATACAAAACCAGCTGAATCAGACCCCAGAAAGAGCAAGTGCCACAAAGGAGGCTTCACTTAGGAACTAAAACCAGCAATTAGCACAGAAGATAATAATATATGGTAAAACTGGAAAGATATAGCATCATGAGGATATACGGTAGGATAACCATGGGACCATTCAGATAACTAGGTTACAATCCTTAAACCAAACAAGGACCGGGATTGTAACCCTTCGTCTGAACCGAACTTGGCTTCTCCCATTTATCAGCAAGATAATGTAAGAAAATCAGGACATGTAGCACTTTTATACAGGACCAAGACTAGACAGATTATTCTTCATTCAATCAATCACTGCCAAGCAATGAGTACGGCTTGATACTTTAACTAGCTAGGGTTATCACAGGCCTAGTTACTATCAAGATGTAGTGAGATTATTCCACAGCCACAAGTCCTGCAGACCATCCAGGTTACCCAGGTCAAAAATTATGGGTTGAATTCAGGTGGGTACACCGTCCAGGAAATGTATGTACCCTTAGGTAGCTTAAAGGGTGTAACATATGACAGTGTGCTGGAAATGTGCCCTACTCGACGGCAGGCGACAGATCCCAGGCGCGCCCAGGTAATGGGATTGCCTGTAGCTGGGAGTGTTTGCCATTGATTGTAAAAGTACAGAACAATTATCGGAGGACTGAACTTAGACTCACAATACAAACTCGCTCGTACAAAGAAAGCCTAGGGACGAAAACCTAGGTACAGCAGTCTAAGTACGATTGTTTATTTTAGATTCTGGGAGGTGACGATAGAGGCTCGGGAAAGCGACGGCTGCTCTGCCTTACTCCTTGGACGATCGGTACGCAGCCTTGACTCGGAGAAGATCTGCTTGGTCGTTGACGAAGAAATGCCTTCTTGCTCTCTCTCTGATTGCTGTCATGGCTTCTCTCTCTCTGTGTATATTCTCTCTCTGACTATGGGGGAAGTCTCTCTGTGTATACGTATTCTTCTCTGATTCTTTTTTTGTATATCTCTCTATCTCTCACAAGGGAATGGCACCTTGCTATTTATAATAGTGGGATGTGATCGCTAGGGTTGCCAATGATTAGCTCTTGGAGATGGCGGCGGCCTGGGGATTGATCAATCCAGGCCGTTCGTTTCTGATTGTGACGAATCAGAACCATTAAGGGTAGATTACACCAAATCCCCATTAGCAATTAATGCTGATTGGCATAAATCTTCCTTATAATGATTCTCTAATATCTGCGAATAAATCAAATTTATTCTCCTGCCACGTGCCCCAGATCATTGGGATTCGACTCGATCTTGGATTGCTATAAATCTGGAAGATTGATCGGCTGAGGACACGTGTCCTGAGAGCCAATGGTGAGACTGGAACCGCATGCAGATTGGGCCGTATGAGATTTGGGCTACATGAATTTTGGGCCGCATAAGACTTGGGACACAGGTCAAGGCTGTCTGGGCAGTGGCCCCCTCCTTCAGACTTCTGAACCATATGATGAGCCGTATAAACCGCATAATGGTGTGTCTGCTTGAGCCGCATGGGCATGATCTTCTCGAGCCGCATAGGGATGATTCCACTCGAGCCGCATAGGACAGCTTCACTCTGAACCGCATGAGAAGTCTTCACTTCGAGCCGCATAAGCACACCCACGTGGCAGGACCACGTGGCATTTTGTTGCTCTCGGGGGATTGTGTCAGAGATTTCTTTCTCTTTCCTAGAGATTCATCATCATGACAGAGTCATAATTACCTGCTTTGGTGTCAGGTCTGTCAACTTTTCAGAGGGGTCAGCCGTCACAGCAATTAATGCAGCATGGATCGAAGGGGAGCACTGTCACGCCATATGTCTTCTGAGCCGCATGGAATGCCTCCGGCCGCATAGCTCCTTATGCCGCATGACTCCCTGAGCCGCATGCATTTTCTGAGCCGCATGGGTCTTTCTTGGCCGCATGAGTCAATTTCTTTAGTATTTTCCATGCTTCTACAGGACCCCCTTCAAAGTTTTTAATTTGTAAAATTGAAATACTTTCAACAAGAAGCATGGCTGTATTGGTCGCATATGTAATCCCGACCGCATAAGAGTTCTAGCCGCATGAATGTGTTGTTCGCATGACTGTTTCAGCCGCAGGGGGAGTGTTAACCGCATAGATGGTCCAGTCCACGTGTGCGGGTCTTTATTTATCTCCAAGTTGCTTCAGCGCCGTCTTCGTAGGGGGAATCTCAAGGGTCAGTTCATTAAATCTTTTTGGATTTGATGCCTTGGGTGAATCTTGGAGACGAAACCCAAGGAGTCGGTTTCGCTCTTCAAGAGTCGGTTATTGGCCCATGTGTCCGCCTTCTTCCCTCCTCCTATAAATAGGAGGGGTTTGAAGAGAGAGAAGACTTCTTTATTTTCTTTCTTCTCTTATCTCGCTTGCCTTTCTTTCTTCGATAATTGATGGCTTCCAAGAAGATCGTGGCAGTAAAGGGCAAGAAGGCGGCCTCCACCTCCACCTTGGGTGCGGTTGCTGCCCCGCCCGTCGTCGTGCCTGCTGTTCATCCTGACGTCCATCCCCCAATTGTTGGTAAGGACAATGTATGAATTAAGGAACCCCAACCGCCATGGCTACGTCGCATACTTTATGCACGAGCCTTTGTAAATCGTATGTTCGCCCTACGGCTGAGCTGCGAACCGCATAAGAAAAATCATTGTGTCTGTATGTGCGCCTTATTAGTGAAACTACATAGGTGGCGCATAGACTTTTATTGTGCGGAGCCGCATAAGCAGTTTTCTGAGCTGGAGCCACATGGAGCTTTCTGGAGCCGCATAAGACTTCTGAGAACTCCATGGGGGGCATGGATATTTTCTTGAGCCGCATGTGGTTTGAAAACACCTAATCAGCTCCTTTTTATTCTCTGTTTAACTTAGTTTTTCTTTGTCTGTTCTTCAGTGAATTTGCCGGTTAACGCCGCCGGAGAACTCTTGGTGGGTAGCGCTCAAGCTGCTCTCGGCTATAGGTACGACTATATGTTCAGTACGTGGCGGATCATTTTCGAGCGATGAGCCTATGGCCAGATTGAATGCCATCAAGAATCAGCCTTTCCATTTCCTTAATGCTATGAACTCCGGATTCGAAGGAGAGTTTTTGAAGCCTGCGTTCTTTTTGGAACGCCTTGACCGTGGAGAATGATCATGTTCTGGAGGTGTCGGAGGATTGGAATTTTGTTTCTAACGGGATGGCGATCCGCATCCCTCAGATGGAGCGACACTTTCCATTATCTTGGTTCAATATGCTTCCTTTGGACCGGAAGATGGAGGGGACTCTAACCCCTACCAGGAGTGGAATGTTCGTGGGGAACATTCGTTATAATAACCATCTGAAATCCATGGTTGCTGGCAAGGTGCATACCAGTTGTTCTGTGACAGGGTTGGTCCCAGTTCTTTCCTGAATGTGGCAGGTCTAACTTCACTTTTCTACCGCCGATACTTTTATAAATCGACTTGCCCGGAAAGGCTCCTATCCCGTTTG